>CM042010.1:45642188-45959688 GCA_023525715.1 Cichorium intybus | reverse complement strand
TAGTTGCAGCCGCCCCTCATCATCAAGTACTAGAAGGGCCAGTTGAAGCTACCACAAGCTCCAACTCAGTCGTAGCCAATCCCGCTACCGACTCAGTCGTGGTCAATACCGCCACCGACTCATCCCCTGTCTCAACCGGTTTGGACACTCCACCAGCTCCAGAGATACACCGAGGACCACTAACACTCTCCAAACTTTGCAAACTTCCAACATGAGAGAGTTTTCCAGTCTTAGTTTTCAAAACCCAACGGCTCTTTGTAACTGTACCCGGAACACACCCCGTGCTCCCACTGTCACAAAATCCCCTGAATGGTTTAGACTTTCCGACTCGTTCAGCTAACATCTCTTTGGCTCTAGAATTCATGTTTGCAAAATAAACTCTCTTAGCACTAGATTTAGCGAACCAGATTTTGTCATGCTTAACGGGGACGGTCATACTTCCCTCAGCAGGTACCTCAACCATATATAATGACCCGCACTTCATACCTTAAGCAATCACCAAATTACCATTGACCACCCTCCATTTACCACCACCAAACCTTACTTCCAGTCCTTGTTTATCCAGCTGACCAACAGAAATCAATTTCTTCTTCAGCTCCGGAATCACCCTGACATTCTTCAGGTTCCATGTAGTTCCCAATGAAGTAACCAGATCAATATCTCCCATGCCCGTTACTTGAAGCATCTCGTCATTTGCTAACCGTACCTTCCCAAAATCTCCTTCTTTTAGATTCACCATCGTTTCTCCGTTGTCCATGACGTGAAACGAATCCCCTGAATCCATGACCCAAGAGTCTACAGAACTTTCCATACTTAGTATCAGTGCATCATCCTCATACACACCCTCAGCACCAGCAATGTTCAATTCTTTCTTTGGACATTGACTCTTAACATGTCCCACCTCCTGGCAGTTCCAGCACTTCACATTCTTCCAAGTCTAGATGAACTTCTTCCCCGACTCCCACTATTCCTGCTATTCCCTCTACCTCTTTCGATATTTAATAACTCAGAAGAAGAATAGCCACCTTGATTCTTACGTCTGGTATCCTCGCCTAGAACCAAATCTCGAACCCCTTCAAACGTCATACCACTGGTCCCCACAGAACTCGTAACAGCAGTAACTGTTCCTGACCAGCTATCAGGTAGTGAAGCTAGTAGCAGTGAAGCTTGAGTCTCATTATCAAATTTAATTCCCACAGATGATAATCTGGACAGAATTGAATTTAGATTGTTAATGTGAACAGTAACCGAGCCTTCCTCATTCATCCTTGTAGTGAACAGCTCCCTCATCAAGAACACCTTGTTAGCCGCCGACGGTTTCTCATACATGTTCGTCAGAGCATCCATCATACCACGTGCCGTGGTTTCCTTCATAATGTTGAAAGCAACGCTCCTTTCCAACGACAATGTAATAACCGCCTTAGCTTTCTTGTCCTTTGAGTTCCACGCATCTTCAGCAGCTTTTTCCATTTTCTCCGGTTTGTCTCCAAGTACCACGTCCAAATCTTTCTGACATAGCAATGCTTCTAATTGCATTTTCCACCAGCTAAAGTCAGAACCGTTGAACTTCTCGATTACAACCTTGTCTTCAGCCATTACGACAAACAAGAGACAAATATTTTATAGTACTTTTGTGTGACAGAACAGTACCCTTCAAAGTACCGAGATACCTTTAATACGATTAATAGAAATTAGTTTCTGATGTGGAAGATCAGACAAAACTGCAACCACAGAGCATACTCTAATTTCTAAAACCGAGACCTCCTCCGAAACCCGAAGCTCTGATACCAGTTGTTAGGAATCGAACAGGGTACACGCAGCGGAAACACACTATCACACACACACAAACTCACGAAAATAAAGCAAGAAGAACACAAGGATTTTTACGTGGTTCAGATTCGGTGCAAATCCTACGTCCACGGGCTGCAACTAGAAAAATCTTATTAACTCAATAAGATTACAATTTACAATTGATGGTGCTATTAACAAACGAAGAAAACAATCCTATTTATAGGATTTTAGAACCTAAATGTCGTTCCTCTTTTTCTTTCGTTCACATGTTAACTTTGAATATTCCTTTATGCTTTTCACCAAACACGGCACAAGACATATAACAATTCAATTTGCAATTGAATTGTAAATGAATTTACAGTTATGGTCCTTGAGCTATAAACAATGTGACAAATTGTTCATGGTTCCACCAAACCCAACATGTGTGTGTGTGTATGTGTGTGTGTGTATAGAATAAGTAATGAGAGTCCAAATATTTTTGTCATCTTTAAATAAACATCTATATTAGTATATAAATAATGAACTTTTTTCTTCAAAATTTCAGTTCAATTATAGATGATAATTTACATGTGAATAATAATTTAACTTATTTATTTAACAATTATTTATCATTCAATAACAACTCATACAAATTATTTGTAACTTTACTATTTCTACATTTTTTTATCATACATAGTTTAATTTACCAAGATTCACAAGTGAAATTATTTAAATTTATATGTGATATCAAAAATATTGGAATAATCGGGTACAGTGGAGATTTACATGTGAATTTGTATACGAGTAGACAGTGGCGGCCCTGGGGTGTGCCGGTAGTGCGGTCGCATAGGGCCTTCGTTTGTAACGAGCCTCAAAATTCAATGGAAGATCTCTAGTTATAGTATATGTTTTCTCATAAAATATATTTTTATTATTAAAGAAAATTAGTCTAGCAATTACTCATAAACATTGTCACCTTTGGTTATAATCTGGAAGTCATTTTATTAATAAAGCAAACAACGGAAAACCAAAAAGTCAAAAACTTATCACAAATCTCAAACTTACTTATCAACAATTTAAGGAAAGAATCTACATCCAAAATAAGGATTTTGTTTCTATTTTCCAGCAATGTTTTTTAATTTCGATAAAATCCACCAGAAACTAAAGAAAACATATCTACAAAAAATCAAAACTTAAGAAACCTAAATGTGAGAAGTTACGACGCCCTAAATGTGAGAAGTTACGACGCCGGTGAATCAACTGAAGCTATTACTTATATCTTCACCAGAAACTATTGTTTTTGTTGCTTGATATCTCGTTGGTCGTCAGCCTCTCATTGATTTGTTGTACAAAACAAGTTAATATCTTCAATTTCTTTTTAACTTTCGACCGGACTACCATACTTTCTCTATAAAGATGAAGGCTAATGTTTCTTTGAATGATTTATTTGTGAATTCATGATGAAGTACAGAAAGTCAAAAACAAGGTTCTTGGTTTTTTCAGTTTGTGTAGTATCTTGTGTCTATCATCGTCTCTTATCCTTAAAAGGATTAAAATAGCAAGCAAATCTTTTCTAAACCAAAACCTTTAAAATTTTATTTGCAATTTACCATGTCTTAGGACGGTTTAAATTCTTTGGCTTTGATTTCAATTTAAGAATGATTTTCTTGAGAATATTGCTTATAAAAGTGTATAGATGACTTTGCTTCTAAAAATGCTAGCACATCGATGTTTAGAAAATAGTAATGTACTAGGTGCTGACATTCTTTTGAAAAGTTGCTTATAACAGTTTCAGTTTATTACCAATGAGTGAAGACTCGTATATGAAGTTGAGGTGGTGAATTTACAAGCTATTTGTTATCAATATTGAGTTTTGAATTTAGCGGTAAAGTTTTACTTGATAATACTTTACAAAAAACTTATGGGGACTCATAAATTTTTTGTGTCTGGTGCCTGTGACGACGCCTAGTAATATCAAGTATTTTAGTCGTCGTTGAGCCCTATTCTGAGTGAAATATATCTCGCAAACTGTTATATACTCACGTTTTTGTGTCTAGTGCTTGTGTGCGAAATATATACAATACACGGTTAAACGCGTACAAAATGGTGAAATTTGAAATGAAGTCCACTTTCAGGCGAAAACATATGCACGCCGCGGACGACAACGCACGCGCGCCGGGGAAAGTCTAGGAATGGATCAGAAGTTTGAAATTCAAAAAGCGAATATCGGGGTTACAGATAAGGACGCGCTGCGGATTTCACTCCTGCGCGGCACGGATGGTCAATTTTCGCAACTATAAATAGAGGCTTCCAGTTCGTGTTTCGGGAGCGAAGACCCGACCTTTGAGTGGAACTCAGGCCCCTTCGACTCGTATTTTCGGAATTCAATGATCGTTAGTTGGTATTTTCATAGTTTTAGTTTATTTTCGTATTTTTCAGTTTTGTTTATTGCGCATTTCCAACGGTTCTGGATTGTAGAACTTGCTGGATCGCGTTGATCTGGATTTTCAGACCGTAGTCAGGAACATTCGGCTGGATTTTGTTTGTAGTTTAAATGCAATCATTCGGTTTCGGTTATTTTACGGTTTTGGTTTCGGTTTACGTTTATTGTTTGTTTCATCGTTCGTGTGGTATTGGACGATTCTGATTTTCTGAGTATATCTCGGGATCAGAACGTTTGGTTTAGTTTGATCGATAGTTGGATTGGAGTAGTTCAATAATTGTTAGTTTATGTTTTCAATATTTTCGTTTTGTTCTGATTTCGGAAGGTGTATGGAACGCCACCAGCTGTAGAGTGACACTATAGTTTGGTTAATTTCTGACACAGATTCAACCACTGACTCCATGGATTGACCCTTACTTCCACTTAGCTAGTGTGCTCGTAAGGTATTAAATCTTGTTGACAGGTTAACAAAGTCGGCTCATTTTATTCCGATCCGAGAAGATTACCAAGTGTCAAAGCTAGCTGAGATATATACGAGAGAAGTGGTGAGACGACATGGAGTGCCAACTTCAATAATTTCTGATAGAGATAGTCGCTTCAATTCACATTTCTGGCAGAGTTTCCAAAAGCATTTTGGTACAAAAGCCTTATTGAGTATTGCGTATCATCCCCAGACAGATGGACAGTCGGAAAGGACAATACAAACACTTGAAGATATGCTACGAGCCTGCATCATTGATTTTGGAGGCAGTTGGGAAGATCATCTGCCTTTGGTAGAGTTTGCCTATAATAACACTTATCACTCCAGTATACAGATGGCACCTTTTGAAGCCTTATACGGTGCACCGTGTCGGACCCCGACTTGTTGGACAGAAACTGGAGAGAAACCATTGGCGGGACCAGAAATTATAGCCGAGATCGAAGAGAAGATACAAAGCATTCGTGAGCATATGCGGGTAGCCCAAAACCGCGAAAGGCAATATACAGATAAAAGAAGAAAGCTGTTAGAGTTCAGTGTCGAGGACATGGTAATGTTGAAAGTGTCCCCATGGAAGAGAGTGATTCGATTTGGCAAGAGAGGTAAGTTGAGTCCACGCTTTATCGGACCCTTTCGAGTTTTGGAGAGAATTGGAGCGGTTGCGTATAAGCTTGAGCTTCCAAAGGAGTTACGGGGTATCCACAATGTATTCCATGTGTCACACCTTAAAAAAACATTGCATGACCAATCCACTCGGGTACCCTTGGCTGAAGTTCAACTAGATGAGAAATTAAGATATCAAGAGATGCCGGAGCAAATTCTAGAAAAGAAAGTTAAGAAATTGAGAAATAAAGAAGTGGGATTGGTGAAAGTGCAATGCCGACATCATAGAGGATCAGATGTTACTTGGGAAGCTGTGTGACATCCGCCTAAAATGGATTCGGGTCAACCCAACCCAATTGGAAATTTAATAAACCCTACTCAAGATTCCTTGACGCTAATAGGATCAAAACCCATACAATACGATATAAATTGACGTTAATAGCAATATAGCATAGTATAACGTTATAACTATAATCAAATTAAATTATGATACCATATTAAAATAAAATCAAAGTATGATGCTTTAATTAAATTAAAAGAATCAAACTTGAATGCTATAATTAAACTTCAAATCAAAGTAGATTGTTATAATCAAATAATAACCTATTTTTTTATAAAACTCTATTTTTATAAACTCTATATTAAATTTTATAAAATTCTTATATTAATTAGTGTATTACATAGAGATGCTTGTGCTAGTGGGAAATTATGAAGACCACCAAAAGCCAAAAGTTATTCTCATGGTCTCCCACTCACACCTCCCATCATCTTTCCTTTCATTTTTCTCCCAACACATTATTCTCATCACCACTCAAACTCTCTCTATTCTTTCTCTCACTCTCAATCTCGAAATTCTTCCAAGAAATATCAATTTTCCAGCCAAGAACAATCACTCATACTCAAATCTCCATCCCTCTTGAATCATTCATCAAGGTATGTTGTTAAAAGTTTCAAATTCATTAATGAAACAAATTAAATCCACCAAAATATCTAAAACTCATTTTATATATAAACATGATTTTTCTCAGAATCCCAGCAATAAAATAAGAAGTTTTGGAAATTTTCAGAAAATAACTTATTTTTATTAAATTACTATAATTATTGCAATATAATAGGGCAATAATTCACATAAAATACTTTTTACCGTCAATAAATTCTGGGAAAATTCTGCAATGACCCATATATTGATTAAAGTGGATTTATGAAGTTTCATTCATTTATATTATTGTTTTATGTTTATTGTGTATTTTATTTTGTTATAGATAAATAAATAGAAAAATATAGTTATTTAGGTCCAAAATTAGATGTTATATTTTTCGCACCTTATTAACATTATAAATACTCCATGACAAAATATACATAATTTTTTAAGAATGTTTGCTTAATTTTCCTGATTTAATGATTGTTTAATGGTTTAAAATGATAATAAATACGTACACATGTCCAAAAATTATAACACCTTTACAGAATGTCACATATAACATAATAATCATAAATAAAAAGTTTGATGAATTTCCCTTAATCTTTTTGCTATTATTTATGATTTTATTGATTAGTTAATAATGAAAAACATAAGAAATACTTCTCATAGTCCAAAATATCCAACATATTTACAGTAGGCTCAATATATTGTTAGAAAACTATGGTTAATTTTCCAGAATTTTTGGGAATCATTTATTATTTTTCCCGAATTTTGTTGTGGTTTAATTATTAAAATACTAAATAAATACTAAAGCAGTTAAGAAAAATATGAAAATTTTACAGTAATTACTATTTTATGAAATAATGAGTTTCTGATAATTCAGAATGTTTCATTACTGTTTAGTATTTAAAACCATTTTCCTAAATATATAAGCATGTAAAAATGCCTTTTTAATGATTATTTCATATAAATAATTGTTTATAATATATAAAATCTGTAAATACTTATAATTTGACAATTTATTATTTTAATAAGAAATTATTAAAATCTTGCCTAAAGTGAAAATATAAATTAATTAAGCAAAGTAATTAATTCAATTTAAAATTCATCTAACCTATGAATACATTAATATTCAAAACAAAATTTGATTATTGTTAATTCATCTAATATAAGAATATGTGTCTAATTATTTTTATTAATACTCCATTCCCGTTTAGTAGTTCCTAAACCAAAACTATTAATTATAATAGGTTCCACGTCGTTTTGACCCGAGCCGTCTATCGTACAACACGCGTATTCTGTTTGGACTAATGTGAGTAATCTACCCCATATTTTATAATTTTCAATACTTTTAGGGTGTATCATGTGGTTCTAATATGTTTTCAACTTCATTTTATTATTTTATCACAATTGAGACATTGTTGGGACATTAATACTTGAATCATTATTTGTATAATTATTGTTTGTTTACTCTACATGTACTTGTAGTGCATTATCATTTTTAGTCTAATCTTCATGACTATGCCCGTATTCTTGAGGTACGTTATGGACAATAATAGCGCTATTTGGTTGACCACCCCGCCTTGGGACGCTAAGGTGATTGATCGCACGTGGTTGTGTGTGTATGATGATTAGATGCTCCATCCTATATATACATATATATATATATATATATATATATATATATATATATATATATATATATATATATATATATATATGTATATATAGGGTGAGGACTTATTGTTGTTGTTATCATTTGTTAATCAATTTTTGATTTATAAACTGTTATCTCAATAACAGTTGCTTGCCAACTTCAAAAGAAAACAAATTTCAAATTATTCAAACTCGCAATTTTCTTTAATAAAACTAGATTACTCACCAACTCTCGTAGTTGACCTGTTTTTACCCATGATGCAGATTTGAAGAATGAAGTTGATGAAAAGTAGGGTGTACCTTAGAAACCCACAAGACTATTTAAATTTGATGTAATAAATGTTATTGTATTTTGATTTGTATATGTATGTTGTGGATCTTGTTTGCATACTTAGTACTTAATTGAATCTAATCATATTATAACATAGTTGTCATGAGACTTTGAACAATATATATCACGCCTTGATCGATTCCGCCAAGGATCGGGGTGTGACAAGCTGAGGGAGAGATGCGGTTGAAATATCCTTACTTGTTTCAAGAGATTCCGAGGACGGAATCTTTCGAATGGGGTAAGAACTTGTAATTCTGTGACTTTAAATTTGTGGTAAGATATGTTAATTGTATATTAAACAAAGATTAATTGAGTTATTATATGAATTAGGATAGATAAAAACTCGTCTAGGAAAAGTTGAATGTTGAAAAGAGTATTAGAAATGATTTTAGGCTTCTGCAGTAGGAAACACAGGCCGTGTTGGAGGAACACGGGTCGTGTTGGGATCCAGAGCAAACAGAGGGTATTTTGCGGAAAAACCTGGGCCGTGTTCTATGAACCCGGACCGTGCTGTGTCAACAGAGTAAACAGAGGATATTTTTGTGGAAAAACCCGGACCGTGTTTATCCAACCCGGGCCGTGTTACGCGCACAGATCTGTTTTTAATGTGCGATTTTCTTTTATTTTGGGTTATATCCACTTCGAATAAAACCTCTCCAAAACCCTAGAAACTTAATCCTAAACCTCTAAACTTGAAATTGAAGTCTATAATTCAAGAATTGAAGCTAGGATTTGATTCCTTACGGTTGAAAGGTAATTCCCTTTGATTTTGACTTCATTTCAACGGTTGGGTTGTTTGATTTGAGATGGTTCCAGGTGGTTTTGATGAACCACCTGTAACTAGCATGAATTAGAGTGAGTTTACTTGGATTAGTGTGTGTAAGAGAGTTCTAATTCGAGACCCAAGCTAGTGAAGTGCTTGTATTGTGTTCTTAGGGTTATATATGTTAAAGAGATGAAATTGAAAGCTACAACTTTGATATTGTTGTTATCTTTTGATTGTAACTTGCTTCAATGGTACAAATTCCTTGATTATGATGAATATTGAGTGTGATTAAGATTTTCTTAACTTGAGTAATGAAATTGAGCTGTTGTGCTACAGCTAAAACTAGACAGGAGCGTACACGAGGTGCAGGAGTTCCACATATTGATTCCACATCAGGTGAGTAGTTATTAATAGATTAATTATGTGTTGGTTTTGATGTTTATTGCAGAAAGGAGTATGACTTAAATTGTTTTGAAATTGGTTGAGTATACCAATTATGAATGTTTGGGTAGATGAACCTCATTATGAGTATATATTGAGGATCAAGATGATTCATTGAGAAAGATGTGAAAGAGATGATGGACAATTGCTGTCCAATTAAACTTTAATTACTCATAGATCTCTCAAAGCTCATATATTGTTTGTTAATGTTAATTGTGTTAGGTTCTGGAAGTGCAGATCGTGGGAAACGCATCACGGAGGGTTAGCTGGAAAGGATAGTGACTTTGGACTTGGACTTACTTTCTTGTGATAAACTTGATCTTTTGTAAACATTCGGTTTTTGAGAAAACTAGTATGAAACTTCTTGTATGTAAATAAGCACTTAAACTATGCTTTTGATAGTATCTTGTAAAACTTGTTACTCATCTTTGAGGATTGCACCTAAATGATAGTTATTTTGATTAAATTATCAGTGTGTCCTGAATATGAGAAACCGGGTGTTACAATCAGTACCAAGCAAGAGATCAAGGATACGATGACAACGATGAGGGTTGGATGCCGAACAACTCTGTCAACCAGAACCAGCAGTGGAATCAATGTCAGGGACCTCCACAACAACAGCAACAGCAACACCATAATCAATGGCAGGGACAGTGTTGAGTGTCGTAACCAACAAAATAAAAGAGTTGAAATATGGTTTTGGAATGATTTAATTACCGATATTTCGTGATTACACTACTTGTAATAAATACTAACTATGTAGTATAAATGGCAAGTAGGGTCGATCCACAGGGAGCGATGGTCTAATGGATTATGCCTTGATTTCACGAGATTCAAACTTGTAAAGAAAGTAACCAAGAGGGGGGTTTGTTTTGATGAATAATTAGACAACAATTATGTAAATGTCGAGAACAAATAACTTGGGACAAAATATATAGAATGATTGCTTTTATAAATTGGGGACAAATTCTGGTTTTGCATTTATAGTCATATGATTGGAAATAACAATAAGAATGATGTTTATAACTTTAATCTTTCTAAGTTGGTACTTTGTGTATGCCGAAAGCTCGCACATACACCATTCACCTAATGTACCTTAGTCAAGAGAAGCTCGTTAACTAAGACTAATCTTACTAATCAAATCTAGATTAGTCAAGTGTATGACGAAAGCTCGTACATACACCATCGTAGAATTTGAATGAAAGATTGCATTATGTTTTATGTGAATGTTCCCAAGAATGTTCAATACTCCTAAACAAGCGTTGGAGCGTCAAAACATGAGATATGATTTTCACCAATTAAAGATGATTGTCACAAATAACATTTTATAAAACAATTACGGATTTCATAATTTGTATGACTAGATTGATTTATATTTGAGATCAAATGACCAATATGAAATAAATAAAACCAAACGTTTGTTAAGCCTCAAAATCATATCACTAGAAAGATATAAAATCAAACATCAAACTTTATATTAAATCACAATCATAATCCTTAATACAAAACCAGAAAATAAGGTTACTAGCCACTCATGACTAGTAAAAGAGAAATAAACTTACAAAATGAAGATTATCCACCTTGAAGTAGCACACAAACACAAACTCAATGTATCTAGAGAGTATTCAGAAGTTAATGGAATAAGGGATCATTCTAAGGCTAACTAGACACATCTATTTATACTAACACACCAAGGGCAAAATGGTAAAATGGACAATGGCAAACATCATCATTCCAACACCCATTTCTCTCATCACATGGCCTCAAAATCAGGTTGGATCTGGATCTGGTCGTGTAGCATGGGAATGACAGCACAAGAAGGAATAAACAACTCAAAGTGGGTGAAAAAGCAGATCTGGTCACCAGGAAAAGTTACACGGCCGTGTAATTTCTTGGGCCAAAATTACACGGTCGTGTAATCCTGGATTTGTCCTGGACCCCACCCTGAGCTGACATGGCATCCACGTGGCATAGCAAAGTTACACGGCCGTGTAACTTATAGGGCAAAAGTTACACGGTCGTGTAACATTCTGTCTTCGGGATGATTTTATGTTTTTGTAACTTCTTCGTTTGAGCTCCGTTTCTTCTGAAATTTCTTGTGTAGCTTCCCATTGTCATCCAATGCAAGATTCATCCTTCAAAAGCACCTGAAAACAACCACAAAGTGTGAAAGTAGATTGCTATTCTTGAAATCCCGAAAAACATGAAAATATGCAATAATGAGAATGAAATGCAAGGTAAAATAAGTATAGAAAGGCATGAAAACATGCTTAGAAATACACCTATCAAATATCCCCAAGCTTAGACTTTTCTTGTCCTCAAGGAAAACAAGGATCTAAACAATGTGGAAAACAAACTACAAAGTATAAAAAGAATAGACACCCTAGGTAGTAACCAAGACAACATCAATCATATCTAAAAAATCATGTCAATTTGGACCCTACACACATATAAGTTAGACCATCTGTTCAAAACAAAAGACCATTAAAAGGAACAAATTTTCATCAATTACTTAGCATAGGCACGTTGGGACAAAAGATAAACTCACACATGAAACCTTCACTAATTATTCAAAGCATCTCGCAAACAAAGGATGTGCTCACAATTGTTCACTCCTCTCGTGTTTATTCACTCATGTCACAAGATGTGTGACCTTGCAAGCTCCATTTTCAAGATTTGGCTATAAACACTCATTTTTATAGGAGGGGCGCTCGGATATCGAATCTAGGAAGCTTATACTAAGTTGACTTTGCTCAAGTCCTCCAACCGACCTCATTTGCATATTTATTTATTAAGCACATGATTTTTCAAAACAGAGGGACAAAAATTTACAACTCGATTCCTATTTACAAATGATAGATACCTAGACGACCGAGACAACCAAATCTTTTGAACTTCAACTTGACCCAAGATGTATGAAGAATTTTTAAAACTTGGTCAATGAAGTTTCAAAACAAAATTGGATTTAGTTGTTGAAAGCAAAAAGGAGGAGGCTTTCAAAACAAGTAATCGCTTTTATTGTATTTTTGTAGGAAATTTTCATTTTAAATGACTTGAGTGATCACTTGGTTCGGTCTTTTTATTTTAAGACAGTTTTTTTTATTTTTTTCTTTTAAAATTATATATATATATATATATATATATATATATATATATATATATATATATATATATATATATATATATATATATATTTTTAGACCAATCTTTTAGAACCAAGTGAAATGATTTCTGGATTTTCACCATAAAAACATTTTCACAAAATTTTGCTAAAATGATTAGACAATAATTTTTATGATATTTTTGAAATAATAAAAATTTAAACACACTAATGACCAAAATAATATAAACAAGGTCATATGACACATACTACCACACAAAAACTAAAAACAAATATAGACAATAAGATTTTTGTCCATGACTTTGGAAAATCGCGATTTTGAGATAAATCTTATGTTTAATAGTCAATATGCAAATGTATGGTCATGAGGGGGAACTAGTGCAACTTCCATAGTATTTCTCCTAGTCGATTACACACAATGATGAACTCACGGGTGAATAAAGCATCCTTTGCTAGAATAATTTTGATTCAATTTCATGTGTGTTTTATAATTCTCCCAATCGTATCTATGCTAGAAAATTAATAAAAAGAAGTTCCTAATAAAGATCTAAAGTTTCAAAAGATGGTGATGTTGTATGTAGATAGGGGACAAAAATACAAGAAGTTTAACTATGAGATGTATTATAGTTGCAATTTAAAGGTGTCACATAGGTGGGAAGTAAGAGATAACAAAAATGCATGCAAAAGTTTAAAATAAATGCAAGAAATAAAATATTTTTGAATTTTTTTGTGGTTTAAAAAAAATTTTTTTTTTTTTTTTAAAAAAAATCAAGGGATTTATTCCCCATCCCCAAGCTTAAAATAAATGCAATGTCCACAATGCATTAGGGAAGGAGAAAGAAAGAAACAACCTACTGAGGGTCGGGGAAGGGTCCCCGTGGCGGAAATGGAGGGTATGGGTACGGTGGGAAATATGGGTAAGGCGGGAATTGAGGGGGTGGTGGTGGTTGGCTGCCTGGCTGCTGTTGTTGCGGTGGCTGTAGTGGTTGCTGCTGTTGCCATGGGTTGAAGGCAACGGACCTTTGTATGTCAGAGAGTATAGACATAACATCTTGGTTATGTTTATATTGGTTCTCTCTAAACTGATCAAAGTCTTGGCGCAGCTCCATTTGGTGTGTATCAATCTCACCAAGATTATCATAGATGCCTTGATAATCAAGGCGAAGATCCGCAAGCTGGGAGTTGATGCTAGAAAATTGCTCCATGTATAGACTGTGCTCTGGAGGAAATGAGCTAGCAGAGCTTGAAGGGCCAGGCTCCTGGGGTTGTCTTGGTGGTGGACTGGGCTCTCGAGGGGGTAGGTTGGGAGCGGGTAGTTGTAGGCCCATGTTGGAAGGAGGCTTCCAATTTGTGGTGGAGACAGGGTTGGCTAATCGTAGGATTCGGGCATTTCTGTTGTTGACCCGCAGATAGTCGCGTCCGTCGGCTTGCCAAATTTGGTCTGATTCGGGGCATCGAAATAACCTCATACCCTCAAGAACATCAGAGGTGAGGTATCGCTCACCTCTGACTATCTCAAGGTTATCAGGAAACCTGATGCCCAGAGCTGGATGCTTGGCTATTAGAGTGATAATGCCACCGCAATGTAGCTGGCCAGATGAACTTCTACTTAGCTTAAGTAGTTTGTACATGATCCAGGATCCAAAATTTGGGGTTTTAGGCCCTGGATTAATCATGCAGTAGAGAAGGTCAAGCTCATTTAGGCCAGCTTTGCTTATCTCTTCTTGTGGGAAGAGGATAGAGGCAATGATGCGGTGCGTGACTTTTAGGACGGGGTGGATGATGCTGGAGGCTTTGGCATTACTGGGACGGTAGAAATTTTCTGTGGAAATCCTCGTCCAGAAATGGGCCAACTTCACGGTGGAACAGCTTGTTCAGTTTGCCTCTTTGGTCATAAGTGTTGGCGACCGGTGCGCCAATAAGTTCACACAATTGGTTTTGTGTGATTTGGTGAGACCTGTTGAACATTCTAAAGGACAAAACTGTTGTATGAGCGTTAAATTCGACAGATGATAAAAATTCGATAGTGGGGTTGGAATAGCTTTTCTCGCTTATATTCATCAACCCTTCCCAGCCAATATTGGACAGGAGTTTGCGTACTCCTGCCTCTATGTGCAAGTCTCGCAAAGTTGGGACATCAACGAATTTTTGTGCCTGTCCAGTTCTTTCCAAGAAGTTATAAAAACGTGCCTCTTGGGCATCGGTCATGAATGAGATACCCGCATCACCCATGTCATAGTCCTGCTGTTCGGGCTCTTCATCGGAAGAGCCACTAGAGGCCGAGTATACGATTTGCCTTTTATTACCCCTAGAATAAGTACGGGACGATGATGCCATATTTTTTTTGTTTTTAACAAAGGAAATTTGAACAAAAATAACAAACAAACAAACAAACAAACAAAATATAAACACAAAGGTTTCACAATTCAAAGTCAATAACCAATTACCTAGCCAAAAATCAAAAATTATGAAGATTTTGAGTTTTGGAAAGAATTCACCGAATTGAAGCTTGACAATGGTGATATTGACCTTGATTCCTTCTATCCTTGTCTTCCCCAAGCTTAAACCTAAGTAATTTCAACAATTTAGCAACAAAAAATCAAAACCCTCATTTTCTAGGGTTTCAAGAAATTCCGAATTTTACCATGGATTTGATGATTCTTGTGGTCAAAATGATGGAAAAGATAAGGAATAATGATACTAACCTTTGTAGTTTAACAAATCTACAAGCAATTGGAAGAGAAATTGAGAAATTAGATTTGTTCTTGGTGGAAAATGGTCTCGGCAGGAGCAAGAGGGAAGAATCGCGACTGGTAAAGTGAACAAATGAAGACCTTGGCTTTATATAGTGTGTAAAATGACAAAATTGCCCCTGGCCAAAATTACACGGCCGTGTAATTTTGGCTTGAATAATTACACGGTCGTGTAATGTTGTATATTGACCAAAACCAATTATTGACCATTTTACCAAGTTACACGGTCGTGTAACTTATAGGGCGAAAAGTTACACGGGCCGTGTAACATTCTGTCCCGTTTTTCATTTTTCGTTTTTCGTATATTGAGCCTCGGTAGTCCGTTTTCGATTCCGATCGTTTTCTCACGTAGGTAATTGAAAGTTATATACAGAAAAATTATAAAAACACAAAAATTCACACTTTGAAAAATTGATAAAAATACCCCCGGGTTGCCTCCCGGTTAGCGCACTTGTTTAACGTCTTTGGCTCGACACGGGCCCGTGTTTGGGCTTAAGGACCCATACACGGGGGCTGAGGAAAGCTTACCTTGGACATTCCTCCATGTCCACTCCTTGGTTGGTAGAGAAACACTCGGTAAACCGTTTGAAATGGTGTTTGTTTCTCGTTTGTTTTGGTATAGGAGGTGGATCTCTATTTTGCAAATCCAAATCATTGCTTTGATGATCTTGGCGATCCACAGGCTTGGACCCTTCAGTAAGTCCAGTTGTTGTTTCGTTCATAGAAACCATTGCTACTAAATTTTTGTTTTCATGCTCATTTGGCAACAATGAATTGTTTTCCCTTAGGTTTTCGGGAGGCACATCGCTTGGGTAGCGGATGGATTGATCAATATTGAAGGTTACAACTTCACCATCGAATTCCATAGATAGGGTACCATTAAAAACATCAATTTTTGTTCTCGATGTTTTTAAGAATGGTCTCCCTAAAAGTGTGGAACTTGAATTTGGTGAGTCGTCATCTCCCATATCGATGATATAAAAATCAGCAGGAAAAACCAAGTTATTCACTTGGACTAATACGTCTTCCAACACGCCTTTTGGACGTATGGTAGATTTATCGGCCAATTGAATAACGACTCCGGTGCGTTTCAATGTTCCTTTCTTTAAGTTTTTGAAAGTTGAAAGTGGCAGGACATTGATAGAGGCACCGAGATCAAGCATGGCTCTCGGTATGTTTGTATCCCCCAATTTACAAGGAACCGTGAATACGCCCGGATCCCCGTATTTTGGTGGCAATCTTTTTTGTATGATTGCTGAGACATTCTCGTTGACTTTTATTGTCTCATCCCCTTTGAGTTTCTTTTTAGATGTGCAAAGTTCCTTGAGGAACTTAGCATATCTAGGAACTTGTTTAATGGCCTCAAGTAAGGGAATGTTTACCTCCACCTTGCGAAACGTGGCCATGATTTCTCTATCTTCCCTTTCTTTCTTTGATTCTAAGAATCTTGAAGGAAAAGGGGGTGATGGACTATGGCTTGGGAATTCCGCTTGCTTTGTGCCTTCTTTTTCCGCATCTTTGGCCACACTTGGGTCCTTGCAAACCTTCCCGCTTCTAATAGAGATGGCACTCACGTTGTGCCTTGGGTTTGCTTCTGTTTGGGCTGGCAATTTAGTTTCCAGCCTACTTTCCAACTTGCCAACCGCTGTTGCAAGTTGTGCCATTTGTTTTTCCAAGAATTGGATGCTTGCTTTTGTCTCTTGCTGAAAAGATATTGTATTTTTAGCCAAGTTAGAGACAATTTCCTCCAAAGACATACCTGAGGTGTTACGTGGTGCGGTATGTTGTGGTTGATATTGAGGTCTCGGTTGTGCATTTCTCCATGATTGATTGTTGTCAAAATTCCTGGAATTTTGTCCCACGTGGTCACCCATAGCATTTACATGCTCGTTTTCATCTTGCAAGGATGGGCACATGTCGGTCGGGTGACCATGTTGTAAGCAAATTCCACAAGCTCTTGCTTTTGGTTCGGCTCCTCTCTCTTTAGTTAACAAAATGACAGCTTTTGTTAGTTCAGATATTTGAGTTTCAATGTGAGGAGTACTTACTTGCTTTTCTCCTCGTGGAGGGTCGGAATACCATTCATCTTCTCCGATTGAATGCTTTGAATCTTCGGCCAAAGTAGCAATTAAGGCCCGGATTTGGGACGGAGTCTTGTCTAGCAAGGCTCCACCACTTGAAGCATTTATAATTCGCCTATCAAGATGAGATAGGCGTTCACAAAAATTTTGGAGAAGTTGGTGTTCAGACAAACCGTGTTGTGGGCACCGAGCGCAAAGTTTCTTAAACCTCTCCCAATATGTGTGCAAGGACTCTCGTCGTCCTTGACGCAAGGTGAGAATCTCTCTACGTATGCTTGAAGCTTTTGGCTCCGGGAAGTATTTGTCAAGGAATGCTTGAGCAATATCGTTCCATGTTGTTATCGTCCCCGGTGGGAGATAGTACAACCATTCTTTTGCGGCATCGTAAAGAGCAAAGGGGAATGCCCTTAGCTTGATTTGGTCTTCTGTCACATTATGGGGCTTCATACCCGAACATACTACATGAAACTCCTTAAGGAATTTATGAGGATCTTCATTTTCCAAACCTCTAAAGGTTGGAAGTAAGTGTATGAGCCCGGATTTTAGCTCAAAATTCTCCACATTGGGATAATTTATACACAAAGGTTGTTGTGTATCTTTTCGCTCACCCCATTGTCTTAAGGTCTTTTCTTCGTCACCCATTTTTAATGGGTTAGAAGAAAGATCGGGAGTAGAAGTAGAAGTGGAAGGTGGTGTAGGAGAGAGTGTTGGTGTAGTATGAGATCTTTGGTAATCAAGCTTCTTTCGAAGCTTAGTTTGCTTTCTTAATATTTTTGCGGTCTTTTCTATTTCTTTGTTGATCTCAAGAGGTGTACCTGTTCGATCAGATCTGGGCATAAAATATTAGTAATACCGTGCTCCCCGGCAACGGCGCCAATTTGTTGAGTGTCGTAACCAACAAAATAAAAGAGTTGAAATATGGTTTTGGAATGATTTAATTACCGATATTTCGTGATTACACTACTTGTAATAAATACTAACTATGTAGTATAAATGGCAAGTAGGGTCGATCCACAGGGAGCGATGGTCTAATGGATTATGCCTTGATTTCACGAGATTCAAACTTGTAAAGAAAGTAACCAAGAGGGGGGTTTGTTTTGATGAATAATTAGACAACAATTATGTAAATGTCGAGAACAAATAACTTGGGACAAAATATATAGAATGATTGCTTTTATAAATTGGGGACAAATTCTGGTTTTGCATTTATAGTCATATGATTGGAAATAACAATAAGAATGATGTTTATAACTTTAATCTTTCTAAGTTGGTACTTTGTGTATGCCGAAAGCTCGCACATACAACATTCACCTAATGTACCTTAGTCAAGAGAAGCTCGTTAACTAAGACTAATCTTACTAATCAAATCTAGATTAGTCAAGTGTATGACGAAAGCTCGTACATACACCATCGTAGAATTTGAATGAAAGATTGCATTATGTTTTATGTGAATGTTCCCAAGAATGTTCAATACTCCTAAACAAGCGTTGGAGCGTCAAAACATGAGATATGATTTTCACCAATTAAAGATGATTGTCACAAATAACATTTTATAAAACAATTACGGATTTCATAATTTGTATGACTAGATTGATTTATATTTGAGATCAAATGACCAATATGAAATAAATAAAACCAAACGTTTGTTAAGCCTCAAAATCATATCACTAGAAAGATATAAAATCAAACATCAAACTTTATATTAAATCACAATCATAATCCTTAATACAAAACCAGAAAATAAGGTTACTAGCCACTCATGACTAGTAAAAGAGAAATAAACTTACAAAATGAAGATTATCCACCTTGAAGTAGCACACAAACACAAACTCAATGTATCTAGAGAGTATTCAGAAGTTAATGGAATAAGGGATCATTCTAAGGCTAACTAGACACATCTATTTATACTAACACACCAAGGGCAAAATGGTAAAATGGACAATGGCAAACATCATCATTCCAACACCCATTTCTCTCATCACATGGCCTCAAAATCAGGTTGGATCTGGATCTGGTCGTGTAGCATGGGAATGACAGCACAAGAAGGAATAAACAACTCAAAGTGGGTGAAAAAGCAGATCTGGTCACCAGGAAAAGTTACACGGCCGTGTAATTTCTTGGGCCAAAATTACACGGTCGTGTAATCCTGGATTTGTCCTGGACCCCACCCTGAGCTGACATGGCATCCACGTGGCATAGCAAAGTTACACGGCCGTGTAACTTATAGGGCAAAAGTTACACGGTCGTGTAACATTCTGTCTTCGGGATGATTTTATGTTTTTGTAACTTCTTCGTTTGAGCTCCGTTTCTTCTGAAATTTCTTGTGTAGCTTCCCATTGTCATCCAATGCAAGATTCATCCTTCAAAAGCACCTGAAAACAACCACAAAGTGTGAAAGTAGATTGCTATTCTTGAAATCCCGAAAAACATGAAAATATGCAATAATGAGAATGAAATGCAAGGTAAAATAAGGATAGAAAGGCATGAAAACATGCTTAGAAATACACCTATCAGACAGCAATACTACAACAATGAAATGCACAATAACGGTAACTTTGTTCCTCCCTTGTATTTTGCTCAACCGATCGGGCAATCGGTTGCGTCGCACTTCCAATCGCGGGAGTCCGACGATGCATCGCTAATCTATTTTCCCGATAATGTTGAAAGTCAAATTGAGATTAGGCATCAGCTACTAGGAGTGTTACCAGAATCTAGGGGATATAGGCAGGACGACCCATACAACCATTTGTATGAATTCTTAGCGATAGCAAATGCCAACATCCCTAGGAATGGAAATAGGAATTACTTTAGGTTAAGGTTATTCCCTTTTACTCTTAAGGATAAGGCCAAATATTGGTTTATGTCTTTGCAACTGAATAGCATCAAGACGTGGGAACAGCTCAAGACAAAGTTCCTACAGGAGTTTTATCCCGCCAGTAAGACTTCAAAGATTAGGAGGGCAATCCAGGACTTCCAACAGAAACCAGGAGAAGCATTTCACGACGCCTTTGAAAGACTCAAGGAATTAATGAGATCGTGCCCGCACCACGAGTTTCCGAGGTGGCAGATCGTCAAGTTCTTTTTCCATGGGGTGGACATGACCAATCAGGCCATGATAAACACATCGTCAGGAGGAACCATCGTGATGAAAGACCCGGATGCAGCTTGGAGATTTTTGGAACAGCTGAGCAATGGTTCCAAAACAAATTATTCAGCGAGGAAGCCGGTTAACACATCAACCGCCGCAGCTGTAGGCATCGATAACGAATAGAAGAAAGAAGTTAAAAAGGAGATCGGGGACTTGAATAGGAAATTCGATCGGATGATGGTGACACTCCAACAGGGACCGCCAAACCAGCAACAAAACAATCAGCAAGGGCAACGGACCCAGGAAGTGAACCAGGTATACGGTCAAGGACAGTATAACAATAATGGACGACCGTATAGACCTTACAATCAGGGGAGTCAGAATTACAATGGTAATAATCAAGCATACAACAACCGTCGGAATAATTACGAAGGACCTCCACCTAATCAGCAACGACAATTCCAACCAGCTAACAATGGTCCAAGTAGCAGCAACAATAACAGGAATATGTCCAACAACAACAATAATGCTCCAGAGACTCGGGCAGATTTGATAAAAAAGATGAACGAGTTCATGACCGCAAGCCAATAGCAAACGTAAGCCAACTCAAAAGCTATCGCCAACATGGAACGGCAAATCGCTCAATTGGTTAAAGATCAAAGGAAAAGGGATAACGGCAAGCTTCTCAGCAACACGAGGTGAATCGAAATCACACCCAACTTGCTGGAAAAGAACACGTGAATGCAGTGGATAGTTGTGTGCCAGAAAATGTATGGAGGAAGGTAAGCATGGAGAATCTTATGAGGACGGAAAACAAGGACGAGGGTATCCAAAAAGAGGGACAGTCGACAGTAGCTGCCCTTAAAAAGAAAAAGAAAACCACAAGGTCAAAAAGGAAGCAAAGCGCACCAAGTAAACCATCTATCAATCAACCTTTGTGGAACGAGTTAAAAGATGCTCCAGAAGACTCAAGGATTTTAAAAGAGATATGCAAAGAGAAAGAAAAGCTCAAGGTCCCAACACCAGAAAAAGTGCGCCTTACAGTCAAAGCAAGCGAGGCATTGTTGGGTACACTGCCTAAGAAAGAGAAAGATCTTGGCTCTCCATTCACTACCATCATTGGGTGATGTAATAATCCGGAACACATTGCTAGATCTGGGGGCCAGCGTGAACATTTTACCTGGCTATTTGTATGATAAATACAAGAATGAGGAGCTGGAGCCAGCTAAGACGGTTTTACATCTGGCAGATCAATCCACGAAAGTCTCAAGAGGGAAATTAACGAATGTGATTGTCAAAGTGGGTGACTTCTTTTACCCGGTAGATTTCTTGGTCATGGAATACGAAATTTTGGAAGATGCATCGGCGTTAATCTTGGGACGTCCGTTCTTAGCTATAGCTGGAGCTGTCATGGACTGCAAGACAGGTGATTTGGAAATCACCTTTGGCACGAGGAAACGAAGGTTAAACATGCTCGGGTGCCCAATGACACTTCCACCAGGATATGACAGTCAGTATATGAATAGTAGACCTTTGATGATACCCAGAATGGATGGGAGGAGCAGAAAGAATGAGAACCAAGACAACGAGGGTGAGGATGAGGAAATCCTCTGGAAAGCAAAAGGGCATCCGCTCGCTTCAGTTGATAAGCTGCAACTCTTAGAAATGATAGAAATGATGGAGAAGAGACATCAAGCGTACGCAAAAGACGCAAGGAATAGGGAATCGAAGGTGTTTCAAATCCTAGACGCACAGCAACAGTGGATTATTCAGGTAAGTGATAGGATGACACAGCTAACAACATTGATGGCTACAATCGTTCACGACATCGCACCAGAAATGGGGAAGTTTGTGTCAAAGAAAGGATAAAAAGCAGCACGGTCTGGCTGAAGACGTTAAACTTAGCGCTTGGTGGGAGGCAACCCATTCCGTAGATGGGTTAGGTCTTGTTTTTGAGGTAACTACGGGGAAGAATTATCATCATCATCACAGAAAGTCGGGGTACAAAATAAGTGTGGGGTCAATAACAAGGAATTGGCAACATTGAAGGGCGCGACGATGTAAGGGGAAAAGCACGCCGCGCGTGTTATTGCAAACCCAATGCGCATGGGGTTTTTAATTGAGCGCGCGCCGTGTTAACCCTCGTCGCGCCGCAGTTTTTGATCGGTCATGTGGTTGAATCAGGTACGTCACTCCTCATTCGCACGATTTTCACTACCACGTCGCGGTAAACAGAGCTCGGATCAAAACTCCATTTTTTTCTTGCATTCTCTTGTGTATTCTCGTATCTACTACTGAGTTATGTGTCTGGAACTCATTATTTCAAGTATATATACGTTTGAAGTGAGAAATCGGATCAAATAGAGAAAAATAGAAAAACTTAGAAAAATTGGCAATGTCGGCCCGTAGGGTGATGTTTTCGCAAAATTCTCACCCTATAAAGCATATTGAAAATGAAATAATACTTTCATTTGAATCCTCGCTTTGATATGTGTTTGTGTAACTCCTACACTCAAATTTCAATTTACGAATACATTGTTTTCAGTTGTGATATACCTGTTTAGAATTTTCCATTAATGAAAATAAAAGGAAATGGAAGGTTTTGGCGGCATGAATGTAATTATTACTTATGACATGAACACATGTTTCTAAAAATAATCAAAATACATGTGTAATATAATTATAAATTTCTTTACCATTAAATCACAAATCATAAATAAAATATTGTAGTTCATACATTAGTACATTAAGAATACTGTTCTATAGTTATTCGTAATTAGGTAATAGTAATTGTTTCTTTAATATTGCTTCGTAGATAATTTACGAAACGAAATGTGTTGGTGGACCGTGGACGATAACTACTTCAATTTCTTGGCATTCCTAGTTGTGCTAGTTATTGAAGTTTCCGATTCCTTTTATGTTTGGTGGTTGGTTTGCTTCCTTTTGTGACTTTGTTTAGGTGATGGTGGTTTGCTGGTTGATGTAGTATCACACTGGGTAGTTTCGGTTGATAGTGTGTCTTGGTTCTTTCTGGCTTGAAGTTTATACGCATTGACAATTACAAATGTTGCTTTGATGTCTGATATGACCGCACAAATGCCACAGCTGATGAAGAGCAAATTGAATTTGAAATCATATCATGAACACTTATACCCTGTTAAATGTTGAAAAGAATGTGTTATGTAATATAATAATATAAATTAATTTCAATATGTTAGTACAAGAACATATTGTCTAACTTTGTCCTCAGCTTCTTTAATTGCACTTGGCATGTAAGGAATGAAATCATCAAGAGTTGGTGATGAGATATTTGCAGTAATCGAGCAAGAGTTGGTGATGAGATATTTGCAGTAATCGAGCCTGTGCCATCACTGATCCGGATAGTTCCCTTCAACCTGATACAAAATTATCATTAAGTTTATATTTATGTGGTTGATTACAAAATATGGTAGATATAATTATTAAAATGGTATTAATTACTTACATCAGTTGAACTTTTGATTCGATTTTACAAACTGGACAAGTGATGATCCAACCTACATCTGCTTGTATTTGCTTTAAACAATTTGCACATCCAGTTTGTATATAACCTCTATCTTGGACCGGTAAACTGAGATTGCCCTTAACCCATGTCGGTTTACCCTATTTAAGAAAAAAAGTTAAATAAGTACTCTATTAAGAAATATAATATTATCGATCTGTAGTTTGATTACATTTGTTATTGTTTTAATTGCTGTTTCGATAGGAACTATGTCCTCTTCATCTGGATAGGGTAGCAAAACATTAACATCTTTATAAAGCTTCTTTTCCAGTAAAGTCTTTATTTCCATGTTGTGCTCTTTCTGCCTGTCATTTGCAAAGAAGGAGTAAGTAAATATAAAGATAAGTGAATTGATACTTTAAACTTACCAAGTATTTAGTTGTAAATCCTCTGTTACTGATGGATTAATGAGGATTCCTGACCCTATTCTTGTGGTTAGTGATAGACCTGCATAGTTTTGATGTTATTGATTATATTTTGTTGGACACTCAATATGAACATTGAGTAGTTGTTGGATTCCTTATACACTTACCATAAAAAGTAGTGACCTTGACTTGCATTGCAAATATCGTTGGGCTTGTATCTACGACGTTCTCTAGTTCTCGACCTTCATTTTCATTGAATGCATTCCATAATGTAAGAATTAGAGGTTTTTTCCTATATAAATAAAATAGAATTGTTAAATGGAAATGGAAAATTTATTACCATAATCATGGATTTTATCTTTGTGACCTAGTTAATGAATATCTTACTCTTCATTTACAATAACCACATCCCTTCTTGTTGATCTTTCTTCTCCATGCTTCACTTCTTGACTTGGAAAACATTTGATCACGATTCCTCTTATGTCTGTGTTTTGAAAATAAAGCATTATTTAATAATTAACATACAAATTTGAATTTAAAATTTTGAAAGTAACTGTTTACTCTGTAAGTTTTCGGTTTCTGCATGTTTGTGTAGTTGATTGAAAGGGGTAAAGTTGAATTGGCATGGAATTGTTGGTGGGATAAGTTCAGGAAGTGGTTCAATTATTGTCTGCTTAGTAAGAGACCATGAATGCTCATATGCACCAACAAGGAATCGGGATTCTGTTTTTAATAGATCTGCATTTGAAATATAATATCTTTTGTATGGTGTGAAGGTATTTTTGAAGATGGTATTGAAATATTAATGCTGAAACTTTTGTACCCTGTATAATTGCAAATTTCATAAGTATTTGTTAACTTCAAAAGAAGAATGTCAAGTATGTGCAATACCTGTGTGTCAACAAACAATAGTCTTCTAAATAGTTTTTCTTTTTTACTTTTTTGTTCATGTCCACATTCCAAAACTTGAATAAGGACAGTCCATTTTTTGTTTAGTGCAGGAGTAATATCCAATATGTTTAAGTATTCACGTGGCATGGCTGACAGTAACTGAAATAACAAATTGGTTATAAAACGGAAAGGAATTTATATAATGGTTGTTAATTTGCAAATAAGTGAATGACTTTACCTGGATACTTATTTCTTCTTCCTGGTGAACTTGGTATCTATATCAAGATAACAGAAACATTTATGTCAAGTCAGATGAGTAAGTTATACCATTGGTTACACAAAGTTGATTAAAAAATTTGCTTTTCATATAATAATGGCATGTCATTAATTTTTATAGTATTCACATTTGAAGTTGAAGTTTGGGTTAGAATTTAGGACAAATACATCACTACAAACTGGGACTTCTGTATTGGGTCTGAATTTTAATATGTGTAGAATGATTATATGTTGGACTCATATTCTGATCATCTTTATGGTACATTTAAATATTTTTGTTTTTTATATCGTGATTCAGTTACTTGATTTGGTGGTAGTCTCTCTCATGTTCATTCAATATATATTGGTACTTTGACCGTTACATTCCTAAAATCTATCTCCTATAATAAAGCAAAGCTATAGATGCCACATGGCATTCTTTTAAACCCTTCTTTTGCTACGTGTCCTCTTACTAGAAACCCTTTTTTTTTTTCCCGCCCAAGAGTATCCGCTTCTAATTCCTGATTTTTGCCAATTTCACTCTCCACGTCCTTAAAATCTGGAGTGAGCCCTAATCTCTCCACCGTGACTATAACTTACTCGATTCTTCTCAATTTGAAAAAATCCTCCATGATTGTGTGAAAATTGCACCATCACCTCTGTATCTTCGTCGATCGTGAAGTCGAAGATCAGCAATGTCAGAACCGAAGAGCCGAGCGATTGATTCTCCGCGTCCGACAGTTTTACGGAAACATGGCGGACAAAAGGCTGCTCGTCTTGGTGGTTGAAGGTATCGCCGCTCTGGGTCCTTAGTGGCGGACCATAGTCTCCGATTATCTGGAAAAAGTTATCAGGTACTCCTATTGTCGTATTTAGATTCAATGATTTCAAATTATGTGTAATTGAAGGTCTATTATCTATAGAATGAGTCGTGGAAAGATTTTACCCCATTTCATGGCTAGCACCGTAACCAGGCATATTTTCAATATTATACGCATCAATTGGACTTCGTCGCATTGTTTAGTCTTGGTTTAGAGTTGGATATTTTGATTTATCGAGTTCCTGATGTGTTTGCCCTAGACTGATAGTTTTCCATCGTTGTTTTTCCGATCAGGAACTTTTTAGAAATCCGATGTTGAGGAATCAAGTTCAAGTAAGAATCATCAAGTAAGTTCTATCAAGTTCAAGTAAGAACCATCAAAATATTCTCGATCTTTTCTCAATAATTTCGGTTTGTGATTGAATTCTCAGTTTGGAAGTTCGTCATTTTTGGGTCTATTTTAGGTCTTTTAATACAGTTTTTATTGTGGGGATTTGCCAATTGGAAACTGATTTCATCTTAGTTTGGGTTATGTGATCGAATTGTTGATCTGGGCATTCATCATTTGGAGTTTATTTTAGGCTTCTGATGAGGGCTTACATTTGGTGGCTTGCAATTAAAATCTGAATTCATCCGGGGTTGTTCTGTGATTAATTTCTATGTCCAGGGTTCGTCATTTTGGATAGTTTTTTATGATAGGATGGATGCTTTTGGTTCTAATTGAAACTTGAATTCATCTGGGCGTTTGCGATTTCAGTTTCTGTTTTGGTTTATGATCATGAATTTAATGTTCTGGGCTACAATTGAGATCAAGTGAGAACCAATTCATCTGGGTTTTGTCATGCGATTAATCGTTCATTTTTTTGTGTTTGTTGAATTTTGATTCTCCTTGTTTCCAGCATTGAAGCTTGCCTGAATTTTACGTGTGAGATCATTGTCTCCATCTAGACTTCTGAATTTGGTCTTCAGTTTTCATGGTGAGTACGTTTGGTTTGTCTACGGTTTTCACTTTAGAATTTCGCAAACAAATGCTTTTCCATTTGCTTTCCGGCTTCACACTCACAAGTTATATTTTATTTCCTATGTAACACCCGGCTTTTAAAACAAAAACACCCCTGAAAATTTTTCATTTAAAACAGAGGTTTTAATACATAAAACCATAATAAAAGGGGTATATTTTATTAAAAACGGGTACAAGTGTATCAAGGAGAGTATAAAATACCGTAGTCTCCTTTGAAGTCGGGCTGCTGCTGACAGCATCTAAAAGTCCCACTTCTTGAGTCACGGACTCTATCTATTCCCTTATCAGGATCATGCTAACCTGCAGGGACATTTAACAAACGGTATGAGCTACGAGGCTCAGTGAGTAATCGTATCTGCAAATAACATGTATAAAATACATTCGTATATCTGTCTGGATATCGAATCCAGACTCCTAGCCTTACTGGCTGACCACATATCTCTTAGGATTTCACATCCTAATTTGTAGCCTTACAGGCTACATCATTTCAACCTGCAATTATCAAATCACATCAGTTATTTGCACGTATAATCATGTCTAACCATTTCTGTCCCATGTTTCTTAGTCACAATGGACCGCACCGTATTTCATGGCTATTTAAGCCGCACCACGAGTCATAGCTAAATAAGCTGCACCAGAACATTTTCAATATATATAATTCATAGCCTTCAGTCCGCACCAATTGGTTTCAATAACCTGATATCATAGCCATAAGGCCGCACCATGTTCCTGTAACAATATCATAGCCAAAAGGCCGCACCATGTACCTGTAACAATATCATAGCCAAAAGGCCGCACCAATTGGATATAGCATCCAATATCATAGCCATATAGGCCGCACCAGTTGGATATAGAATCCAATATCATTTCATTTTATAATCATTTATGGCATTGTCTTTTCATAGCCAAAAGGCCGCACCAATTGGATATAGCATCCAATATCTGGTATTGTCTTTTCAATGCATCTATAAACTGTCAAGTTTTGTCCCCCGAATCTGTTTCAATCTGCAACAGTTCAATCAACACATATCATATGTGATATAAGTGAGATTACTCACCTGGATACTAGCTGCATTTAAATCCCGGTTGTTTCTTTCCTTTGCATGCACCACAACCATTTGTCCCATACCTATAATGTCATTCATTTTCACAATGATTATAGGTTAACAACTGTTTTAATTGACCCTAATGCACAAGAGTTCAATATTGTAACACTACAAACAATGTCTAGATGATAAACTTTCCATTTACCATCTTTTCACAAATTATACGTTTTACCGAGGCATACGTATTGTTCTACAGTGCCTCCGAGGAGTCGAAAACTCAATTTAATATTTTTCCAGGACTTTTCAAACCATTATGAACCTATGGTTCAAGTTTGAGATAAATCGGACAAGCCAAACAAAAGTTAGCATTTTGAAGTCCCTGCCTGGAGGGCGCACTGCGCCTAGATTAGGGCGCACTGCGCCTTGCGCCTGGGCAGTCTCCTGATCAGTCGCGATTTGTGCACTGTAGCATGCAGTTTTGACATTTTAAGTCCTTAATGTTGTTCTTAATCATTTGGGGTTCATTCCTAGGCTAAAACCTTCTATTAAGACAAGGTTTTCAACCATTAAAACCCACTCAATCAATCAAAGGAAGAATTAGGGTTCTTAGTTCCAAAAACCCCAACACTTCAAATTCAACTAAAATAGCAATCTACTTCCATAATCTTGAATTAAGTCCTTTTAGCATGACTTATTGGAATTATTTAGCCATTTTAAACCATACAATCATAACTGAAATTACAGATTTCAGTTTCTATAAAACTCATCAAGAACAACCAAGCTATAACTTGAATTTCTAACCTTTAAAGCTTCCAATTCTTCAATTCAAAGCCAATAATCGAATTGCTAGCTTCAATTCTTCAAGAAAACTCCAAGTTGCAGAAAAATCGCTCAAGAACACTCTCTCCCAATGCCTCCATATTTTCTGCACATGTGGGAGAATGTTCTAGCTTTTTATACTTCCAGAATTTGCAGTTTAGTCCCTGGAGTTCTAGTTCTTGAACTTTTGCCACAACTTTCACATTTTGTGACAAAAACCAATCTTTATAACATTTTAAGTCCAAAACTCAAAATATTATTACAAACAAAATTCTTTTCTGTCCAAAAGACCAAATTACCCTTCCAAGGTAAAATGATCAATTTACCCTTTTTATTTTAATTACATAAAAAGTGTGTCTTGGCGTTACATCCTACATGATAGTTATGTGGTTATTAAGTTCCTGAAGTTATATGGTTTGATTGGTGCTAAACCTATAAAAATTAATTGAGAAAATCCCTTTTGGTTGTTATCGGACTTGCCACTATCGTCCTCGGAGGCAGAAGCTTTGCTGGGAGATGCCTTGCGGTGAGGTTATTGAAGTTAGGTAATTGGATCGTTCGAGTTGCCGATTCCGCTCACTCCCTCCAGCTTGATTCTTCTGATTGCAATTACGACTTTCCTTTAAACCGTGCTATTTCTACTGGCTTTGCTTCCTATTTCCATGTTGATGTGCGTAACAAAAGATCCATCATCAACGGTACTTTATAGTTTATATTGTATATGTGTATGATGATTTCCTTTCTCTCTCCTTTTTGTGTCTGCTTTGTGGTTCATACTGTTAAATATCTAGTACTTGTGGTTAATTGCAGGTATTTTGCTTCGTGATCCTACAGTCTCTAATGCTAGTACCAATCTTCACCATACTAACAAATCATTATGTTGGTATAAGGCTTTGAATTGCTGTAATTTTTCTGGATTATGTGCAGGTTGAGTTGGCCATGGGACTGATCAATGTATTGACAAAGGATAGAAAGAATGAAAACGTTGAGTGCACTTCAGGTTATAGTCAAGAACCATTAATGCTTTTTTTATAATAGTCTTTTCTTTTATACAAAGTATACCGTGTAAAGAATCATGGGTTTTTATTGATAATTCAAAAATATATGTTGTGTTGAATGACTGAATCCTTTTAGTTTAAAAGACACCTACACTTGTTAAGCAATATTCAACTAATACAGCACAAAAAGAGAAATAAATCCAATATTTAAAGTAAATACTATGAAACAGATTCATTCTTTCTTCTTAATATGGACATATGAATTAGATTAATGCAACTAATGTTTTTGTTTTATATGTTGTTTAGGTACCGAGTTGAAATTTACAGTTACTGGGTCTGAATGGTATGAAAGACTAGAAGCAATTGCATCTTTAAATGCCACATACAAAGCTTTATGGACAAGTATGCTCGAGTCGGAGTTAGTTCTTTACTTTTATTAACTAAAATCCTTGAGTTGATTGAGTTTTTTTTAACATGTTTGCTTTAATGCATATCGATACATGTTACAAGTTGAACCATTCCAATTTATAAGTCTTACTTGAAACTTAGTATTTTTGGCCTTCTTGATGATAATATTTATGCTTTTACTAGAGACTTGAGTATATTTAATTCCATTAGTATTATTCACTTGGTTGTAACATTTAATCTAACTTTGTGGTGGTGTCAACATTGATAATTGTTTCAGGGATAATGTGCTTGGAGAACCCTTTTCAAAATATCTTCCTAAGTAAGTAAAAAAAGTTGTAATAACGAAAAAAAATCTTGAAAGTACATTGCCATTTCTTGCATTTATCCCTTGAATATATTTTTTTCACCTAATGTTGTGTTTTGATTTGTTTTGGTTGCTTGCAAATGCAACTTTAGTCGGCCTAATGAAGAAGTTGTGTATCCAAAAGGAGATGTTGATGCGGTTTCAATAAGTAAAAGAGACTTTGATTTACACAAGCCCTGAATTTATAATCGACTTTTATATAAAGTATGTTCATTATTTCTTTTCTGTCATGCAAATTTGAAGTAAAAAATAGGACTTAAACAAGGCCTGAATTTATAATGTAGTTAAATCTCCTATGGCAACAATAAATAGAGAAGGGAATATGAAGGCGGTATTTTTATCATTGGTTCTTCATTCACAATGTGAATATAATTTATATTAAAGTTTAAAGAACAAATATCTACATTCCAAATATAACAAAACTTGTATCATAATTTATGAACTACAATTCTCACTTTTTATCCATGTGGGACGGTTTATTTATACTACAAGATCTCTTTAGTGGTTTTGGTGAAGCCATTATTGATAATTAGAGTGTTTTTCCATTTAATAAATATTAAATTTTTAAATGATGACAGGTTTTTGAAGAAAAAAATCAAGCCTGAAGAAAGAAACACGTTTCACTTCTTCAATAGTTTCTTTTTTAGGAAAATGGTTGATCCAGATCAAGATCCACTTGATGCTTCTAAAGGAAAGGCTGCATTTCAACGTGTGAAAAAATGGACAAGAAAAGTCAACCTTTTTCAAAAAGATTATATTTTTATACCTGTAAATTATAAGTAAGTGGATAAACTACGTAAACATTAAGTTATTTTAATCATTATACCATTATCTTTGTGTTTGCATGATATTGCTATAATTGGTAAGATTTTTCTAAGTACAATGTCAAATTCAACTAAATTATTCTAATTGGTTTCTTTTTTTTTTTACAGTTATCATTGGAGTCTTATTGCAATTTGTCATCTAGGTGATGTGGCAACATACAACGGTCAGTCATCCGGATATTTTGGATTTTTTTCATGCATATCAAACATGGGCCCCACTGATCTTATTATGATTATTTTTGGTTCAGATTAAGATGTATAAGTGCCATGTGTTTTGCATATGGATTCCATTAGAGGTAGTCATACATGTCTAAAAGGTCTTTTGCAAAGGTATTGAATTTTTTTATATTGGAAATAATTAGTTTAATATAATAATGGTTAACGTATACTTAAAATTCTTTAAATTAGTTACCTTAAGGAAGAGTGGAAAGAGAGGAATCAGGAGGATGCATCTGAAGAAATCTGCTCAAGATTTGATAATTTGAGATTTATTTCATTAGAGGTATGTGGTTTAGTCAGTATCTTTAAATGCAAGAAATAACAACCTACTTTTATTCTTTTATAGCATACTATTTTTATTTATTTATGTTACAGCATTGCTTTGAAATTTTTTTTCTTGTTAAAAATTGTACTCTGAAAATTCTACTAAATTATAGCTTTGTACTTTTGATTTTTTTCTTATTAGGACATTATATTTTGAAAAATCCGCTCATATAAGAAGAAAAAATTGGAAGTACAATGCTATATATAGGTAAACTTTTCAAAGTACAATGTCTTAATAAGACAAACATTTGAAATTACAATGTTGCAATAAAAAGACATGAGTTTATGATTCTATGATAATAAAATAAATATTGAAAAATATGTTTATTTTTGGTGTTTTATGATTTATGCAGTTACCACAACAACAAAATTCATACGACTGTGGTCTATTCTTGCTTCACTATGTGGAACTCTTCTTGAAGGAAGCTCCCCAACATTTTAATCCATTTAAAATCACACAAAACTTCAACTTTGTAAGTATTAATTCAAAGTTTCATTGATTTGTTTATTTTTCAAAATTCCCTATTAAAGCATTTTACTTTAAATTTTTATGAGATACAATGCCTTATTAAGAAAATTTGAAGCTATATGCGTAGATTTTTTAAAATACAATACCTTAATAAGAAAATTTGAAAGCTGGTCAGCTTCTTGAGCTTTACTTAAAAAATGATCTTTTTTTCCTTTAATTGGTCAATGTTTTCAGGTATGGGAGTTTAACCAAGATCATCAAAGAAAATTTGAAAGTTGAACTAGCTGACAATGATGATAAAGGTGATCAAGTATTTTCTGTGGCATGGGCTCCCAATATTGGAAGGTAATTAGGGTTTGATTTTCTTTTAATTTTTAAATAAAGAACTCTTTGTAATTTTACTTTATAAACTTGTAACAATTTCATGGCTGTTGCAACTTCAAAGGGTATCTTGATGGAAGGCTTTTTGTTGAAAAAGTTGTCACATTTCCTTCTCATGGCAATGAGGTATGTGTTCTTCTATGATATTTGTACAAATATAGCAATGTACTTTCATTTATTCATTTATTATAGATACTTCATGTTTTTCTATTACAACTTTGTATTTTCAATATAATTTTTCTTGTTAAAGCACTGTACTTAAAATCTATTGAAAGTACATTGCTATTTCCTGCATTTGATTTTTTATTATTTTGTTTTGTCGCGTAGGTGTGGCAAATGGAGTGGGACATGATGGGCAAGTGAGATTATTGCAATCAAATCTTAATGGAGTTTGGCATGAACAAGCAATCATTCAACCCATCACATAAACATGTTAATGTACTAAAATACCCCTCATGTTGAACAAATTTCATACCATAAATATTATTTCTAGATCTTCAATGTTTCTTGAATATTTTCATTTTGTACAAGCACAATCGTGGATGTAAAAAATTCTCGATTTTGTTAAATTCTAATTGTATTTAAAATGCTATTTACCGACGGTCTAGAGAGTAAAATAAAAGCCGTTGGTAATCTGTTGCCGATATTTCCGTCGTTAATTCGTTACAAAATTCCGTCGGCAATCCGTTACAAACATAATCCGTCAGCAATCCGTTACAAACATAATCCGTCGGTAATCCGTTACAAACATAATCCGTCGGTAATCCGTTACAAACATAATCCGTCGGTAATCCGTTACAAATATAATCCGTCGGTAATCCGTTACAAACATAATTCGTCAGTAATCCGTTACTAATATTACTATCATTTTGGTTGTCGGTAATCAGTTACTAATGTTATTCGTTGGTATTCCGTTGCTAATTACCGACGGCAAAATCCGTCGCTAAATTTTGTCTTATCCGTTGGAAATTCCGTTGCTAAAAATCAGCGACGCAAAATTAGTGACAGACTTTGTCCGTCGCAGATCTGTCGGTAAAACCAATTAGCGACAAAATAGCGACGGGTTGTGCCGTCGTTAATGCCCTATTCTGTAGTAGTGTGAAATGATACACTTGACCTTGTACTCTAAAGGTGTAGATACCCATGTTTCGTCTAGTAAGGTTAGTATCCGATTTAACGCCTAATGAAGTGAATGCAAAATGATTATTGTAGGTTCTAATATAGGTTCTAAATAATTTTGCTTCATCAGATGTGTTTGTTAACAAATCTTGCGTCATTAGTGGGAGTTCATTACTGGATAGTACAACACGACCCTCTAGACAACAAAATTTTGATGTTTCTGAATAAAATTTTATAGCACCACAATAGGAACATGTTGTAACATCAGGAAGTATATTAGTTGTCAAGATAGTTTGTTTTAATAGCTGCCTTCCTTTTATTAAGGTGTTTCGTTTGTGTACATTATTTGTATTTCCATTTGATGTATCTAATATTTGTTCTATTGTAGTATCTAGTCTTTCTCTTTCATTAGTTAGTATTTCATGTGAATTAGTTAATGTTAGTTGTTTAGCATCATTGGATCTCTTTGTTGGTACGATGTTTATATTTTTTTTTCGTAAATTATTGAACTTCTTTGTCTTCCACTTTCTGATGGCTTCTTTTCTATACAATTTTTTATATCCCACAACATCATGTAGAATATTTAGCTTAGTAATTAAATCATCATAGTCATGACTGTTTTTAAATTTCTTTTTCCATTTTATAATGGCTAATCTCCTGTATTGTTTATTGTGTATATATGAACAACCAATGTCACTTAAAGAGTTGATGTATTTTGTAGATACCTGCTGTTTTTCTTGCATAATATTCAATCTTGTTAAAGGTTTGATAGTTATTATTACCCTGGATGGTCTATTATAAATTTAATGAAAATAATTTCTTAATCTGGAAGTGCTCAATAATTTTAACAGGATACAATATCTTAATTAAAAATTAACAAAAAATCGTAATAACTTGGAGCCTGGCATCAATGTATCTTCATCACATTTGTGGAAGCCTCAAAATTGGAAACCTAATTAGTTTGTTAAATGCACTTGAGAGCACCAAAGATTTATTTTTTGACAATATTATCTTGCCTTAATTCTATGAAAGAGATGATATAATACTTACTTGAAGAATCACGATGATATGCGTACAATTGTCTTTACAAAATTGTCGATTTTGCCAATACCTACAAATCACGAGGTTGATTCTGCCAATACCTACAATAGAAAAAGTTTTATAAAATGTTCAGAAATTACAAAAAACAGCTAAACACATGGATCAAATTAGTCATTTTACTTAAAACAAGGACAAAAATGTAACAAAAACCTAAAAAAAACAAAAGAATAAGTTACTTCACATTGGAATCATAATTCCACAGCTTGATACAGTAAGTAATTATTTTCCTTCAATTTTATTCAGTAAGTATGAGCTAAACCCACCGGACTACAGTTTAATTTTTATAGGAAATTGACTAAAGTATACAAAAATATACAAAAAACCATCTTTTCAATGTTTATACTCATTAAGGAAACAAAAAGCTTCAAGCTCATAATAGCCAATTCGGGATTATATTAATTAGTCTTAGTAACTTTTCAGTTTTGACTGCGATTAATGAAGTCCAGAAAATCGCTAAATTGAAATTAAAAATAGGTGGGTTAAATACAAAATGACAAATAGTGCCAAAAGAAGTTTTCTTAAATCAGAAATAATGGTTTAAATAATAAAAGAAGCAAGTATTTCATTGATAAGTGAGTGGTACAACCGACAAGCATCTTAAATCAAGCTATAAGTGGTCCGTAATCGCAAGTGAAGCCCAGCCTAGCTGGGTGGATGCATCCGGGTTATATACCCATGTGGTGGGAGGTCTGGAGTTCGACTCCGACTAACCCCATGTGGGGGATTTTCCTGGAGACGAATTAGGTGGAGGGGAAAGGCCTTTGCGCCTTAGGTAATCGCCAACCGCCCTGGGTTGCGGGGCTGATTACCCTCAGGTGAAACCATATATCTATTCGCTGGTTCCAAAAAAAAGTGGTCCGTAATCATTCTAGCCATTGATTATGTTCTCTGTCAAACATCAATTAATTTAAACAATATCCTCTCAAATTCTTCATTAACAACTAAAAATGTACTATATATTGGAGGGATGTTTCTAATACGTTAACACTAAATAAATATAGATTACCATAAAAGGCATCATATTTATGACCGAGAACTATGCTTGGAGCGATAAAACACTAAATGTGCCTTAACAACATATAAATCTGAGTCTATTAAGCCAACATATGTCCCAAGCATTGATCTCTTTGTAAGAAGGTAGTTGGTGTGTTCGAATTTGTGGGCACCATATAAGCCTAAACCAAGTGATTCATTCCTGTATTTAGATGGATTCTAAGCGAGCTTTCTATAAGCACTAATTGAACAGGATTCAATAAAATCTTGGACTTTAAACAAGGGTTTCGCCCTCACACAAACACCAAGAAACTTACCAGGATTGCAGCAACTTTTCGCCAAGTAAGTGGATTCATTGTTCTTCGCTCTTGAACATACACAATCTAGGGTAAGAGCAAAAATTCCTCCAAGATGAGACTTTGGCTTGTGCAACAAGTGAAGGACTGATTCAACACAAAAATAGCCATGAAAAAGTTGTTTAGAGAATCAACGATGCACAATATGAGTAGCAGATAACCGGGTAAAATCAAACATAATACACCAACCTGGAGGCGATGTCAATTTGAGGAATAATCGGAAATTGCTGATAAAAATTCAATCCCGTGTCTGCGATGTCGATCTGAAGCGATGTCGATTTGAGGAATAATCACAATTGCTTATAAAGAAATGGGAAAAATCAAAGATAACACACCAACCTGGAGGCGATGTCAATTTCAGGAATAATCAGAAATTGCTGATAAAGATTCAATCCCCGGTTTGCGATGTCGATCTGAGGCGATGTCGATTTGAGGTGTAATCGGAAATTGCTGATAGAGATTCAATCCCCTGTTTGCGATGTTGATCTCAGGAATAAACAGAATATTGCTGAAGAAGATTCAATCCCATGTTCCCCCTGGTGCGTCTAATGGATGTTGGTTTTCACGCGCATTCTAATAGAGTGATGTCATTGCAACGGCGATGTCTGTAATTTGAAGAGACATGACCCATGTGGAGGGGCATGGCATCGTTTAAGGGTGGGTCGTAGCATCGTTTGAAGTGAGACACATCCGTTAAACATTGAGAAGCGTCGTTTAATGGGTAACCAGACGGCAGGCTAAGAACCCTACATTGCGGTGAATAACGAAAGGAGAAAAAAACCCTTTTTTTATATAGTAATGATATATATATATATATATATATATATATATATATATATATATATATATATATATATATATATATATATTAATGAATGACATTGAGTTCTCAAGATCTCATAAATATTTGAGTCTTAAAAGAACCTAACCCTATATATATATATATATATATATATATATATATATATATATATATATATATATATATATATATATATATATATATATATATATATATATATATATATATATATATATATATATATATATATATTACATTACTTTATATTTTGAATGAGCTATTAATGATTAATTTTTTTAGAGAACTTGTGTTTTTTTTAACGTCGAAAAATAGTATGTATGTGTGTGTATATCAATAAAATGATGCTATCAGGAGGCTGGCACTACAAGTCTACAACTGTCACGGTACGTATAGCAGTACATCAAAAATCAATCTAGTGAATGTAGAATACCCAAAAGCCATATAAATACATGGAGTAAGAATGCATATGTGTAATCAAAAGACTAAATCTCCAAGTCAAAACTATATATATATATATATATATATATATATATATATATATATATATATATATATATATATATATATATATATATATATATATATATATATATATATATATATATATATATATATATATATATATAGTATAATTGGAAGTCAACATCTCGGCACATAGCACAAAAGCCGAGCAAGTGAAGCACCTACCCATGAATCCTGCAGAACTGTCAGAAGAAATATGTCAGGAAGCAGCCAAGGGACCAATCGCTAGGCATAACACAGCAAGAGGCTCTATCAGCTAGAAACATCAAGACTCCATCGACTCCAGTTGCACAATGATAGCCAGCTGCAGTAGTAGCCTACAAGGGCGGACCTAGGGGTGCCCGGGTGTGTCCGTGCCCTTCTGAAATTTTTACCCCGCAGAGTAAAAAAATTATATATAGGTGTCCCTCGTCTAAAAAAAGGTGCTCCTCAGTGCCCCTCGTGTCCATTTTTTCTGAGTCCGCCACTGGTAGCCTACATCTACTATTGAATAAACAATGGCAAGTGATTTGCATCTCGAATAATGTCTCGGTATCAAGAATATGAAAGCATAATCATCTCATAGAATGTGATTCGTCAAAAATATCGGTGTAAGAGGATCATCAAGATAATGATATCTAAAGTGATTTTCACGATGTTAACAGAAAACTTGTCCCAATGTCCGTTGAATGCAGCATGTAACATTCGTATTTTATGCCTAGTATTTTTGGTAACTTTATAAAGAAAAAAAAAGAATAAATAAATATATTAATATATTAATAATAATTAGTTAGTTAATTAAAAATAATAATAATAGAGGAAAAAATTAAATAAAAGTTTGTTAATTGAAATAAAGAATTAGAAGAACTATTATAGTTAAGACACTCCTTTAAAGACCTAGATGTAACATTTTCGACCAAACGGTTAAAAGTGTTATTTTGGCCAAACTTGTGATGGAGGGTTGACTAGTCTAGTATCTAGATGTTAAGGAAAAGTAGAGTTAGGGCAAAAGTTCAAAGTTGAAAGCTTGTATTAAACAACTAGTCCATTTGTGTTAGAAGTTGGAGGTATTGAACCTTGGGGACCATTTTGCAATATCTTGAAAGTTAAGATGAATAATTGGGGATTTCTCCCCATTCTCTTGGAGTTGGACAAATTTGAGAGAGGCGAGGAGGAGAAGCGGCAGGGTTTGAAGAGGATTTGATGCTGGTTATTGAAGATTGTTCAAGGTATTGAAGTTTCCTTGCAATCTAATGTATAAACTATGCATTTTAACCTTGAAATCTCATCTTAGGGTTTTAGGTTGTTTTGATGAGGATCCCCTATGCTTCCAATTGATTATTGGTGTTCTTGAGAATTATGTGATCTCATACAACCCATGAATGATATAGATTCCCCTCTAATGTTAGAAATTGGGTATTATGAACCCTAGAACCAAGAACAATGAGTATTTTAGTTTAATCTAGTTGCGTTTTGATTCTTAGATGTGTCTTGTGTTAGTTTTTGGTGCTCAAGAATTATTCTAATATGATATTGCCAAATCATATGATTTTTTAGGGTCACACCAATAAAGCAAGAAGACTACCTATTAATTATTTTATGTAGTGGATTTGATTTAACATAAAATATGACAAACCTTATGATAGTCATTTCTTGGAAAAATGACATTATGATTTTTGACTCATAAGATATGAACTTATCAAATGTTTGTATAAATATTTATATTTTAATGGTTAAATGATTAAATATTTTTATTTAACTCAAATATTAATTTTAAGTGTTAAAATAAAGCATATACATATATTTGTGTGTGTGTGTGACGACCGTTTCGTCACTAACCAATTATTAAGAACGAGTCTTAGAGGCTAACACTTCATGTGACCAATAAGGGAATTGTGGTCATTGTAGAAAGCAACGACGTGTGGAATGTGTGCAAACACTGGTAATTGACTAAGTGTTTTGTCAAAGACAACATTACGCGACGCGTAGTGTTACTGTACACGACGCGATGGAATGAGGCCATCGCGATGCAAGAATTGGGAGATTGCGACATGAAGGGATGAGGCCATCGCGGCACGTTCAGTGGTCTGTCGTGACGCGTAGTTCACACACCTCAGTCGCGACTTAAAGCCCTAAACAGACCATTTAGGGCACTCTTGCCCAAATGTTGCGAAGAATGGATGAGGGCCGAGGGGTTCGATCCCATGAGATCATGTGAGCTGGAATCAAAAGGAAACAAGGGTATTACGAGGGGATTACCCCTATTGTCGGGATTAAAGGTAAAACCCCTAATTCTCCTTGGTAGATTCGTATTGTAAATGTGTTAGAGATAGATATAACCCGATTTTATGGCCTAAATATTGAAACCCTGGCCATTGTGACTAGAAACGACTTAAAGGTCGTCTTAATGGGGTATGGATCGGTCTGAAATAGACCAGACTACGGTCTGATTCAACAATAGCAGCGGTAAGTTCATAGATATAATGAGATTATATTGATCCAACACAATTTGACAACAAATATGCCTTTCATCAATCATGTTTTCTACTACTTAACAACATATTAAACCGCTCGTCACATTCTTCTAATTAATAAACTTTTACTAACAATCACATTTAAAATACAACCTTTTTTTTCTAGACCCGAAATAATACATGACATAAAACCGTTAAAGTCCCAAAATTTTGCCTCTAGAAACACCATTTACAACCACCACAAATGGGTATTTTGGTAAAAACCCAAGAAGACATCATTGCTAACACAAACACACAAAGAAGAAACTAAAAATGTTACTCTGAAATGGGATCAGTACCAAAGAGGTTCCAATCGTTGATTTTAAACATAGAAACCGCTTGTTTAAAAACTTCAGTCATTGCGGTTCGACCCGACTGTACAGCTGGCACGGTTAACCCGGGTCCCACCGAGTTCGCGCTTTCACTCAAAGGGCTGTAACCAATAATCATATAACATAAAAAGGTGGTTTAAGTGGTTCATATATTTATAGCACCAAAAGAAAAAGATGCTTACTTTATAAAGACTGGCTCGTATGCGGTTATAAGTACATCTGTCCCAACTTCTTTCAGCCTCAAATTCGCTAAGTATACCTTCAAAAAGTGGAAAGTTAAAGTTTTTGGATTAATTTAAGATAAAATTACACAAATGGTCCCTGTGGTTGGCTAAAAGTAACACGAATAGTCCTTAGAATTTTTTTTAAACATGGATTGGTCCATATGGTTGGTTTTTATGACTAGTGTTGTTAAAAAAAGCGTTGAATACATGCAAAAAGACCAATTTACCCTTCTTCTTTCTTTTTTGTTGTTTTATGTACTATAGCCATTGCCCTTTTCCCGTTGTTGTAATTTTTTGTTTTTTCATGAATGTGTCGTTATGGGGGAAAGAATCGGAAAGGGTATATTAGTCATTTCACGAATACGTAACCCTTATTTTCTAACGGTGTTAGCCAGAAGGACGACCGATGCAAGATTTTGAAACCACAGGGACCATCCTTGTCAGAAAATAGTTATAAGGGCTGTTTGTGGTATTTTTTGCCAACCACAAGGACCATTTGTGTAATATTGTATTTATTTAAGAAAATAATTTAATGGTGGATTATGAAATGTTGAAAGATACCTTTACTAGATTTTGTGCCTCTCTTCCTTGTCGTCCCTTAGATATGGCCTACATGATTTGCAAAAAGCAAATAACAATAAATAAATATACAAGAAGAAGTAGATAAATAGTTGTTATTTATGGTATATATATATATATATATATATATATATATATATATATATATATATATATATATATATATATATATATAAGGTTGAACTTTTTATTTCTATTTAGAGGCAAATTTACAGAATTTTAAATATAATTTGGGCAGTTTTGCGATTTAACCACTAAAACTCTTTTTAGTTATTGCACTATTCTATTGTTATTTTTATATTTTTTATTATTTATAACGACACATTTGTTATTTTTATATTTTTTATTAATTAAAATTCCATTTCCTGCCCATTTAGTTACTGCACTATTCTATTGATCTCATGCATTATATTTCACTACACATCTTAAGATTTATTTTCATAAAATTTTTAATCATTATAAAATAAAAACTTGGTATTTTGCTTACCATTTGAGCAGTAGCAGTTGTCATGACAGCTGGCATGTTTCTGAATTGGACTCCAGGGGCATCAAACACAGCTGACTGTTCAAACACCTAAATCAAACAAATAAAAAAAGATTTACTTTTTTTAGTCATAAATAACGGGAAGAATTTAGATATTTGATAAATAGTCAGGAAGAAAATTACGATATTGCCCTCGGCGCCTTGTTCGCGAGCAAGATCTTGTAGAAACCAAGTAGCACTTCCATTGTCTGCAACATCATGTTTCAATTCCAAAAGCTCAAATATTAGGCTTTCATCACGTGCGGGGTCCACAAACACCTCCTGAATACATAAAAAAATATCAAAATGGAAAAAAAAAATTTGAATTTGATCATTAAAAGAGAAGAAATTAAACACATGGAAGAAACAAACCTGGTGATCAGGAACTTCACGAATATTGCTCACATCCTACAATTGAAGATTTTTTAACTTTCTAATGAAAGATGTAAAAGTGGAAGAGGATATATATTTAAAAAACAGAGATTTGAAAGGTAAATTACAAAACTAACCTCAAACCTAAGTGGGAAAGTAGTGGAAATTGCTCCACCGAACAATGGTCTTTCTGGGAATTGTTCCATTCTAATGAAGAGCTGCAAAAATTTGTATGAGCACTTTAAGCATTTTAGTGGTAAATTTGAGGTACAGAGCTCAAGTTTGACTTTTAAGTAGTCAAAAAGACTAGTTTTGAAACTTTAAAATTGATATGAGTAATTCTGGTTAAGGGAATGGATATATTCTGATTGTAGAAGGATCTTGTACCTTGGAAAACTTTTTGACCTAAAAACTTAGAATCAATAAAGTTAATATATTGAATTTGAATGTGTATTTGCGTATGTATGTGTATGTATTTCAATACAGATATATGATTGTATGTTTGTATGTAAAGGACTTTGCGTTTGAAGCATTAATTTCTAGACGCAATTGACCAGAAACGAAATACGCTTCTGGTATTCGGGATTCTTCTAGGGTAAAGTTGATAAGCCAAACGAATCCAAATGCGCAACTTTTAAAGCATATTTTACAAGTTACGATAGCAATATTTTTCTAGGTTTGGCATAGGAACACGGGTATTGAACTAGTTGATATTTCGCCATTGAAGCGAGCAAAATGAAATCATAAATCCAGAGAGAAATCACAAACCTGAATCAGATTATCATAAAGAAATCACAACAAATCCAGAATCTAGGAATGCAGCAAATCTCGGAATTTGATGATAAAAAATCGAACTTGGAACCAGGAAATCGAACTCAGAACCGTGCCAGAAATCGAACTCAGAAATTTAGAACTTCAGAACCGTGTTTCAATCTAACTCAGAAATTTAGAACCATGTTTATATCTAAGAACTTCAGAAACGACTGTAGATTATGAGAAATCAGAACTCATGAATCGAACCAAATCACTAAATCATCCAAAGATGGGTAATTGTATTTCAAAAATAAGAAATCGTGTACCTTTTGGAGAACCGATTACTGTCCACAGTCTAAATTGATGCGTTTGATGTTTCACTTTGATTGCTTCAATGTGGGCGTGAGTCGACTGTGTGTCTGTCAGCGTTGGAAACGGCAGCGAAGGGTCCGTTTGGATGTGCTTATAAAACTGCTTATTGACTTATTGGTTTTTTAGAAAAGTCATAAGTCAATAAGTAAGGGCCTCCTTACTTATTAAAAACTGCTTATTTCCCCTTCCTTATGACTTATAAGGAGTTTTCAATAAGTAAGGAGGCCCTTACTTATTGACTTATGACTTTTCCAAAAAACCAATAAGTCAATAAGGAGTTTTATAAGCACATCCAAACGGGCCTGAAGAGAGCACACTTTTCGTTCTGTAGCTCGCTACAGTTCACGCTTGATTTATTCCTTCACAGTTCACGCTTCTCCTGGTTCCATACTTCCATTAACTGATTAATTGTATTTGGGCTATTACTGTTGGGCTAGGTAACCATACAATCACATTATGTAACCAGACAAAACCCACAAAATATGAACTCGCGGATTACGAAATAGTGTGAAAATTTATAGAGAAAACTGATCAATCCAGCAGTAATGAGTGAAGAAATGAACGATTTCGACCGATATATAGCAAAAAACAAACCTTACAGCGTTGCTGATGAATTGCAGTGAAGCGATTGATTTGGGGTGAGAAGAAAGAAATTTGTATTAAAAACTAGTAACTAGCTTGAAAGTTAAGCAAAAGATTGAGGGTGAGAACGAAGAAATTGGTATTAAAAACTGGTAATTTAGGCTGGAGGGAGTGGTTAGCATGTTCAGCATGTGCTAAACTATGCCACGTCAGCATTCAGCAAGTTTAGCACATGCTGAGCAAAAATGGTGGTAGTGGTCAGCACATGTTGAACTTCATGCTAAAGGTTTTAAGATTTTGGTTTGGAAAATGGAAAATGGAAAAAGGAAAATGGAAAGTAGCCGTTAGCAACCTCGTCGATGGTTTGGCGAGGCTTTTTCAGCGAGAGCGAGGGCGAGGGCGAGCTCGGCCGGTGTGGGTTAGCGAGACATGGCGAGAGAGATGGCGAGGGGGATGGCGAGGCCACTCCCCCAAGCCTTATAGCTTGAAAGTGAAGCAGACACCATGGCGAGGGAAATCTTGACTCTTGAGGCCTGCTAAAAAATTTGCAGACTTTTTTATATGGATTTAATATAATATGAAAACGTATTCATCTATTTCTTGTATCTGTAATTCTGTATTGTTTTTTTTTTGAACGGCAAATTTATCCTACTCCTACTCCTAAACTACTCCTTGTTATGTTAGTGCCAGGGTTTGAACCCTGACCTCCTTGTTAGTATATCACCTTGTTAGCCAAGTGGGCTAGCCCCAACTTTGTAATTCTGTATTGTAAATTTATAAAAATTAGTGTTTGGACTGTCCACGCAATGCTGCGGAAATCCGGTATATTGAAAAACGCAACTCGACGAACAAACAAATTATGTAAGGGACGGAAAATGTAACTTTAAAATATAATAAGGGACCGGAATCGTAACTTTTGAAATACCAATAATATAAGGGAAAATATCATAAAAGGGTAACTAATAACATGAAATTGGCTCTTAAGGTCATCAAACTTTTAATTGGTTTTATTTGCCCATCAATCTTTTTCTTTTTTTTTTCAATTATACCATTGGATACCTTTTCTACCGGGTATCACCGGTTACATGCCTACGTGGATCATTTTCCCAGTGGCTAACCGATGGTGGAGGTTGTCGGTGATAAAAGGGGTGACCAATGATGGTAGCAGTTCCATGGAATCCGCAGTAGCAGTGATGCCAACGTGAAGATGGTCCACTTCACTTCACTCAGCCGCACGTATCTAACTATCTATACAACAAAAATATCTGATCACCAAGCAACTAGAACCGGGAGATGATCCACGTGGGCTTGTAACCGGTTATACCCGGTAGAAAACGCATACAATGGTGTAATTGAACAAAAAGAAAAAGGTTGATGGGCAAATAAGACCAATTAAAAGTTTGATGACCTAAACAGCGAATTTCATGTTATTAGTTACCCTTTTACGACATTTTCCCATAATATAACTTTATAATAAACAGAGGTGAAAATAATTAATTTGAAATTAGTTTAGGGGAAAAAACGTAAATATAAAAGTTTACTATAAAAAGAATCAAAACTGTTATTTCCAAATAAAAGCTTATTTACATTCTATATCAAATGTTTTAACAATTATACTATAATCTGAATTTAGTAGTTTTGTTTCAAGAAAAACTAAAGGAAATGAACTCACATACCAAATCTACAAATTAATATGAGAAAAGCAAAGTACGAAGGAAAAGATCATAAAGAAAGGGTGAAATGGGGATGAAGAGGTAAAATCACAGGTGATGTCTAAGTGTAGAGATAAAAACAAAAGGTAAATGATCGTACGGTTAAGAATGAGTACCAAATGAACAGTGATTCATACTCACAAACTCAATTTGGTAATATATATATATATATATATATATATATATTTATATATATATATATATATAATAGTATAGTATAATCTCCGTCAACTCTCTATAATACATTTTCTTCTTTTTACATGATGTATTTTGGCCCATTAATAAATTTTTTGCAACTAGCTATCGTATTTTATCATAACTAGTGTTTTGGTGACTGTCCGTGCGATGCTGTGGAAGTCCGATATATTGGAAGACGCAGCTCGACAAAAAGACAAATTATATAAGGGACGGAAAATGTAACTTTAAAATATAATAAGGGACCGGAATCGTAATTTACGAAATATCAATAATATAACTTTATAATTGAAAGGTTTTATGCAAATCTATGAACTAAAACCCTAAGTTCACATGCAACCTATGAGGATCTATGTTTTCTACTATTGAACATATAAATATTTTCTAAAAGGCCACAAGAAAAATTACTAAAGAATAAAATCAGAAAACTAACCTTTTAGTTGTTTCTTGCAAGCTAAGCAACGCAAGTGCCTTGCCTCAAATGAAGTCACACCCAAAACTAGGGTTTTCGAAAGTTCCAGAGAGAGGGAAGAGTGGAAAAAGTCGTGGCTTTTATGGTGCCTAGGGGTCTCTATTTATAGTTTCCAAGTGGCTACCAGATAAGCCTTTAGAGATAAACTTTTTTGAATTCAAATAAGATAAACATTTATCTATCAATTCAAATCTATTTATCCTAACATATAATAATCGAAATTATGGATAATCCCTCCAAAATTCCGTTGCCCACTTAAACTACCATAATTGTCACTTACTCAACTATTGAATAATTACAATTCAGCCCCTACACCTTTAATTAATCAAATAATCACCAAATTAATTCCAATTAATTTCTAATTAATTAATATAGTTTCTAATTAATATATTATCACCATAATATATTAATAAACTATTTATTTTATTTCTATTGATTTATTAATCATATAATAAATCAATCTTTCTCTCTCCTGGATTTTCTGCTAAACCTCTAGCCATGAGGGCAACCCAAATGGACTTTGCTACTATCAATTAGGTAAATACAAATTATTAGTCATGGCTTAGACACCTAATCCAACAGTCTCCCACTTGGATAAGTCTATTACTATAATTACTAATTTAACCTCTAATTAATCAGCAAATTGTAGCTTCCTATAAACTGCTGCCGAACTCTGACCTAGTCAGTTCTGTCCATAGATAAGTGATCATATGATCTTTCGTTCAACAAGATATTTCCGGACATGAAACATGGATTGAGATCAATCTATGTCTAGTAATCTGTTTCCCGATTTCCGATTTTGCTTGTGACTTTAGGACTTATAATTGAACACGTCAATTCAGTCCTGGCTGGCCAGCACTTTAGTCAACTTCAAAATCATCGAGAGGCCTACAGATATCTGTTTCCCATCAAGGTCAAGGAACGAATAAGCTTCGACTCATATGCTTATATCTTTTACCAGTCAAATTATTCACAACAACACGTTTTATAACATCGAGTTACCGATGCGTTTTCGTACCATCAATGAACAACTGCCTTGTAAATTATAACTCATATCTCTCCACTTCAAGATCATAAGATATTATCGTCTCAACATTGCTTGTGATACAATCCATTTAGCAATCTATTGAGCGTGGGTTTATCCAATACTCAAATCTCTATTTCTAAGTACTCATGAATGTTGTAGCAATCCTATTGATATGTCTAACTCCTTAGACAGTCTACAAACCAATTCATGACAGTCTTGATTCAATACTTACTTCCCAAAGCATGAGCGACTGTGGACCTTTCTGAATAATCAAATTATTCGGGAAGTAAAACATGCGAAAGTGAAACATAAAGATCTGACTGGTAGCTACTCCTGCTTATTACCAAGTCTCCATGAGGTAATCACCAAGTCGGATCTTGTCATAAACTATTATCGGTTTCAATATTTCTTTTAAACTTTCAATTCTAATTTTTATATCTATGTCTTCATGAAACTTTTACTCTTTCTATGTATCCAAAGTGTCTTACACTGATACATTTTATTGCAGATGGTCCAATCAGATGCTCTTCCGATGACATCTCAATATATTATCCTGCATTTTTCTCTCCTAACTCCATTCTGGTAATGTGTACTGTGACTTCCTATGGTTCTTGGGGTCTTTAGTCTACTTGACTGCACCCTAAAACTATTTCGAGGTGTCATGATGTGCCGGTGAACCACACGCGCTCCATCAGAAAACCAACGAGATTCTTTAACCATGAAGTCCTTTAACATCATGTCCTGACGTTAATAATTACCACTTTGAAAAATCTTTCAAATTATTACTATCACTTTCACCCCAATCATTTCCCAATGAATTCTCACGTGAGTTCAAACAATCCATCCAGTATTCCCAGCCAGACAATGTCATGAATCTAACTTACTATGCCCTAAGCATCAAGTCATTAGGATATGTTCATGACATTCTTATCGATCCAAGAAATTTGTGGAAACCGATCTAATGTTATTCCAAACCCTTTCGGAATTCAAAGATTATTTATAATCATTGTGTCATGTTTTTCGAAAGACTATTTCCTTTCGGAGACTCTTCTCATGCATCTTGAATCTTATCAAGATCATGCTTACAATGGCTAGGTCTATGTTTCTTTGTTTCTTTCATGCCAAGTCATCACACTTTTCAATGATAGGAAAAACCATTTCCTGGGGCTATGCATCTTGAATCTCATCAAGATCATCTTGGCAGAGTTTCGATCTATCTTATAGACGTTTACAACCACCTGAGTAGGTCGTATCTCTATTAAGTCTTTCATAGCAATCCGTCTCTTAACACCAAGTCCTTACACTTTGTAATGAAAAAGACGTTTCCTAGAAACAGTATGTAACCCACATATGGAGATAGTAGATAACAGCGACACTCCCACTGGCTTTGACTCTTTCGGACTCTTCACAAAATCCAAACCTTTTTGGCACATTTTGAGAATCCGAAACCTTTCTGACATAATTATGGGAATGTTTCAGGCTGTTCACAAAATCCAAAACTTTTGGCACATTTTGAGAATCCGAATTTCTTTTCTTGAGAGGTGCCCGTGGGATGAATCTCGGGGCCATATACCTACTGTATTTGCATGCTCTTTGTGAGTCCTTATTAGTGTGCCGGTAATCCACACGCGCTCCACTAACGTCTCACAATGTGTCACGCATTATCCTTTCGGATTTTATCTTCTATTGAGAGTGCTTCTCTCGGAATCAATTGCTTGACTCTGAGTATCGTCTCACTGAACTAGATGTTCAGTAAGTACATTTCTATCCATGTCGCTTTCTTTTGATGATTCAATTAGTCCCATTGGTTTTTAGACCAGGTGTAAAATCAATCAAATTGTTACATAGACGTGTCTCGCCCTAAGGTTCTCTTATTTGGCAACAACCGGGCACACCAATGCTTCCAAGTAGTCAGACTGCTAATCCGTACCAACTTTAGTGTTTTACCACTAATTGGTATGTCACCTAGATCACAACACTTTATGAAGGTGACTAATACTACTGGTTAAGAGAAGAGTATGTCAGGTTTAACAGGAATCTGATTCCTGCACAAAGCCTAGTGATGACTAAAGGTTCTTTCACTTGGCTAATCCTGATCCCATCCAGGACTGTCTTAACTCCCACTGTTTCCTTAGAACATGAGTCATTTCTAAAAGAGCTATTCTTTCACAGGTACAGCGGGATAGCCAATGAAACGAAATTGCTGATCAGGTTCAGGCTAGTCATGAGGTTCGGACGAACGCTACATAACCCTGGACTTTCTATGTACAAGTGGGACGATCCCAGCTTTATATTTCAGACAGTGTCTGCATAACCTACTTAGTCTAAGATGTGGTCGGAATATGGTTTCTATGGTCTGACTGTTTGAATATTCAATTCATCAAAAAACTAATTGGAAATGTATCTTATACATCGAGGATCGAACTATTTCGACCAATGCTCCATCATCTTCCCTAAGATACATTATAACCATTAATGTTCTTGGAAGAGGATAAACTGTGAAACATTTTCTCAGTCTATGTTGTCACTCAGGTTCTGTTGATCTTATACTTCCTTTGAAATCCTTAAACACTTCAAGGTTTCAATCAATCGCTTATTTTGATAAGCGAAGCCATATTTGTCATACTAATTGGCAAATATCATGAAGTATAACTAATTGTGTTGTGTTCGAAGATTCGAGCAATACACAGAAACTTATGTGTCTGTTGCTCAAACTCTTAATGTCTTTTACATCTCTATGTAAATTTATGACTTTGTTAATTTGTTCAAAATATGCAATCATCACCTGACTCTAAGTCAACTGATTCCAAAATCCTATCCTCTGGATCTTTGGGTGATTCATTTCTTGCCACATGTGCTTTATAAAGAACTTAATCATCATGTGACTCTAAGTCAAATGATTCTAAAGTCCTGTCCAACTGGATCTTTGGGTGATTCATTTCTTGCCACACATGGTTTTATTAAGAACTCAATTCATCATGTGACTTTAAGTCAAATGATTCCAAAGTCCTGTCCAACTGGACCTTTGGTTAAATTGATTTTATAAAATATCTTTTAACAATCATAGAAAACACAATTCATGAATCCAAACACTTTGGATGCATCATCATTCAAGTCATTACCATTCATGCAATTAACACACTCATACAACATTTCAAGGATAAACATGTATTAAAAGAAATTTTAACATTTTATAAAACCGAAATATCCTGGAACATGTAATGTCGCACGCATCTAATAAGCTAATAACAAGGTCATAGTATCTAACTAAACTCCAAAACTACATGAGCTTCAGATCCAATCTGAATGTGCTCCTTTGCAACAAAATCCTGCATCCTACCTAGTCCATGCATACAAAGCAAATGTGATAAACACATCATGTATCAAGGAATTATGGATCAGGAGTTCTGAGTTTTAAGATGTTCCTGAGTTGCCAAACCGTTCGGCTTTGGAGCATTTTTCCAATCTTTCTGTGACTGTGTCCCACCTTATGGATTCCTAGTTTGATACATCGAACAATCGGTCCAGACGATCTGGATCATTTCTTGATGCGCCTTAATACTGGACTCAATCATGAAGCAGCTAAATCAATGGAACTATGCTTCTCCATGAACGACTCATACAGAGTCGACACTAAATGCATTTCCATGATTGTCTTAATCTGGTTACCCTTTTTGTTATCTGGATGAACAGATCAGCGAGTCGAGCTAATGCTTAACTCCCGATCAGAAGGGGTGACCTAATTTTATACAGTTTGCCCATGTATCCCTCAATCATGAGAACATGCAAACTGGTGCTACTTCCTTCTAGCTTGCAACTTCAAGCTCTTTGAATATCCTAGTTCGTTCCTTTTTCAACCAGTTCTCGGAACCTTTCCTCAACCAGCTGTGCTAACTTATCTGACCCCAGGAATTCTAAATCCCTACGGAACTCGGGTTCAATGATAAATAGCGGGTCAATGATAAATAGCATGAGGCACCGAACTTCCTTTGACTTAATAGTCAAGGGGTCATGCTCATCACAAGCTACTGTGCGATCCCATGCTTTGGTAGAACAAGGAGCGGACACTCAGTCAGATACGGTTTGCCAGCAAAACTAAGAATCATTCTCTAATTGCAAAGCCATATCACATAGCCAAGGCCAGTCAGCCTTACCATATTGAACAGGTGCTTTCTAAGACTCTCAGAAATGGGTAAAGGAGGAGAATTGACACTATCTTTAGACATCTATAAAATTTGAATTAGTTTAATTTTAATCCTTTTTAAACAATTAACCAATATATTATTTAATGAGGCTAGGATCCAAAATACCCCAACTATGGTGTGAAGAGGGATGCCGTAATCACAACATAATGGTCATTAAGGTAGATAAACATTTATCAATTTCAGTCTTATGAAATTCCTAGATCTGTTGAGATTCATTGAACTGTTCAATGGCATGTTTAATCTCGGATATGCTCCACTGTTTGTGACTGGGATGCCGAGGATCACAAACTGGATGTGAATAACCATGCAAATATGCTCGGTAACCTCAATGTCATTTATCATCTCTAATTGATGTGCCGGTTAACCACACACGCTCCATCAACAATGATAAATCATGAGAAACCCATTACCACTCTTTATGAGCCCCTATTAGTGTGCCGGTTAACCACACACGCTCCACTAATGTCTCATAAAGTGTAATGTGCAATTTCATGGGTTAGCATCTTTTCACATTTTTCCTAAAGTAACTAGATTTGGGATTTTATAAAGTTGTTCTAGTACTTTCATTAATAACATTATACTTTTAATGAGATTAAGTTGTCTTATCAAACCCGTTCAGCTAACGACCCTCCACTGATCAAGAGAGCGGTGGGTGAGAGCGGACACTCATTCAACCGCCATTTTATAGTCAGTTTTTTTATACCCTCCTTATAGACCAGCTTCGTGAATGAGGCCTACTATTGATTTGACTGACCAATTATCTTATACATATAATATTAACTTTTAATTATAATATATATAAGATGTATTTTAAACCTTTTAAAATATTCCTGATTTATCTTTTAATTTATTGGAAATTTAAACTATTAAATTTAAAATTAAATTAAACCTTTAAAAGATTTAATTCATCTTTTAATTAAACAATTAATTAAATTAATTAAATCTAAATATTTTAGACTTTTAAAATATTCCTATTTTTATCTTTTAATTTTTCGAAATTTAAAACTATTAAATTTAAAATTAAATTAAACCATTAATTATCTTTTAATTAAATTAATTAAAACTAGATAGGTATCACAAATTAATCAAATTAATTTAAACCTATCTTAAACCCCCTAAGTTTCAAATTAACAAATAATGGGTTTAAGGTTATCCATTTAAATAATAAAAGTTACCAAAAATAGAAAGCCTTCTAAAACCCTAATGAGAAAATCGAAAATCATAGAGGGGAGGAACTAGAGTTTCCAAAACCCTAACCCTAAAATAGATATGGCCAATTAGGGTTTATAAGCATTAAACCCTAATTTTTAGGAAGACAATTATAGCAATTCAACAAGAAAACAACCAAAATGCTCTGATACCACTGAAAGGTTTTATGCAAATCTATGAACTAAAACCCTAAGTTCACATGTAACCTATGAGGATCTATGTTTTCTACTATTGAACATATAAATATTTTCTAAAAGGCCACAAGAAAAATTACTAAAGAATAAAATCAGAAAACTAACATTTTAGTTGTTTCTTGCAAGCTAAGCAATGCAAGTGCCTTGCCTCAAATGAAGTCACACCCAAAACTAGGGTTTTCGAAAGTTCTAGAGAGAGGGAAGAGTGGAAAAAGTCGTGGCTTTTATGGTGCCTAGGGGTCTCTATTTATAGTTTTCAAGTGGCCACCAGATAAGCCTTTAGAGATAAACTTTTTTGAATTCAAATAAGATAAACCTTTATCTATCAATTCAAATCTATTTATCCTAACATATAATAATCGAAATTATGGATAATCCCTCCATAATTTCGTTGCCCACTTAAACTACCATAATTGTCACTTACTCAACTATTGAATAATTACAATTCATCCCCTGCACCTTTAATTAATCAAATTAATCACCAAATTAATTCCAATTAATTCCAGATTAATTTCTAATTAATTAATATAGTTTCTAATTAATATATTATCACCATAATATATTAATAAACTATTTATTTTATTTCTATTGATTTATTAATCATATAATAAATCAATCTTTCTCTCTCCTGGATTTTCTGCTAAACCTCTTAGGGCAACCCAAATGGACTTTGCTACTATCAATTAGGTAAATACAAATTATTAGTCATGGCTTAGACACCTAATCCAACAATAATAAATAGGGATAAAAACAATTAATTCAAAATTAGTTGAGGGGAAAAACGTAAATATAAAAGTTTACTAAGAGAATAATCAAAAATTGTTATTTCCAAATAGAAACTTATTTGGATGTGTATCAAATGTATTAGCAATTATACTATAATCTTAATTTAGTAATTAGGGATCTGGAAAAAGCAAACCAAATGAATTGTTAAAATCACTCACAAACTCACATTTGCTAATATATATATATATATATATATATATATATATATATATATATATATATATATATATATATATATATATATATATATATATATATATATAATTCCATAATCAAATCAGTTGTATATTTTTTGTATAAATAGAGAATGTTATAATTTCATTAATTTAGGTAAAAAAATGCATCGACTACAGAAAAAATTTTAACGGGTGTTAAACAAAATATTGCTTGTTTTTCCTCATAATTATATCTAGGGATAATGACTTGTAAGGGTAACGAACTTTTAAAATTGTTCACATTTGGTCACTGAACTTAATTTTGTGCTTATTTTACCCATAAACTTTTTAAAATTATTCACATTATACCATTGTGTAACGCCAAGACATGTTTTATTATATAATTATAATAAAAGGGCAAAAAGGTCATTTTACCTTGGAAGGGTAAATTGGTCTTTTGGACAGAAAAGTATTTAGTGTGAAATAATATTTTGAGTTTTGGACTTAAAATGTTATAAAAACTGATTTTTGGTCGTTTTACCACAAAAGGGTAATTTGGTCATTTGACCATGCGAGGGACCAAAAATGAAATATTGTTGTTGTGGCAAATGTATAAAGAATGAAAGTTTTATTGTAATAAAACTTGATTATAGTGCCAAGAGTTCAAGAAATGGAACTTAGGGACTAAAATTGTAAAATCTAAAAATATAAAATGAAAAATCCTCTCATTTTGGCTGAAATTTTGGGAGCTTACGGGAGAGAATTTTTGGTGTGAAATTCTGCAGAAGTTGGAGGAATTCTTGAAGCTTTAAACTTGGATTTCGATTCCTAGCTTTGGATTGAAGAATTGGAAACTCTAAAGGTTAGAAATTCAAGTTATAGCTTGGTTGTTCTTGATGGGTTTTATAGAAACTGAAATTTGTAAATTTCAGTTGTAATTATGTGTTTAAATTGATGTAATACTTCCATTAAGTCATGCTAATAAGGACTTAGTTCAAGAAAATGGAAGTAGATTGCTATTTATGATGAATTTGAAGTTTTGGGGTTGTTAGAATTAAGAACCCTAATTCTTCATTTTGATTGATTTAGTTGTTTTGAATGGTTGAAAACCTTGTTAAAGTATAAGGTTTTAGCCTAGAAACAACCCCCAAACGATTAAGGACTAAAATAAGGACTTAATGGACCAAAACTGCTTGCTACAGTGCATAAATCGCGGCTGGACAGGAGACCTGCGCAGGCGCCAGGCGCAGTGCGCCCAGGAGCCAGGCGGGGTGCGCCCAGGCGCAGTGCGCCCCCCAGGCAGGGACTCCGAAATGCTAACTTTTGCTTGGCTTATCCGATTTAGCTCAAACTTGAACCGTAGGCTCGTTATGGTCTGAAAAGTTTGGGAAATTTTTATATTGAGTTTTCGACCCCTCGGGGGCACTGTAGATCGATACGAATGCCTCGGTGAATAGTAAAATTCACATAAAGATAGTAAATGTAAAGTTTATTATCTAGGCATTGTTTATAATGATATAATATTGGACTCTTACGTATTCGAGTCAATTTAGATGATTATTAACCTATTATCATTTGGTATATAAATGGATAAATAGGTATGGGACAAAATGGTTGTGGTGCACACAAAGGCAAGAAACAACCGGGAAATAAATGCAGCTAGCATCCAGGTGAGTAATCTCACTGATATCATATGTGATATATGATGATTGAATTGTTACAGGTTGAAACAGCTTCGAGGGACGAAAACGACAAGTGTTAAAATATATGTAAAAGACAAGACCAGATAAGCCGTGAGTCATTGCGATGACAAGAATGGAGCTGTGAGTCAATACATATATATATACACTATGACATGACAATACCAGATAAGCCGTGAGTCTACTATAGACAAAAACGGAGCTGTGAGTCAGTCAAATTTTAAATGGTGCGACAATACCAGATAAGCCGTGAGTCTGTAATAGACAAGAACGGAGCTGTGAGTCAAACCTATATAGACAAGACCGGATAAGCCGTGAGTCATTGCGATGACAAGAACGGAGCCGTGAGTCTAGGCAACAGCGGGCTAACCCGTAAGCCATAACTAATTCTGGATGCTATATCCAATGGGTGCGGCCTTCGGGCTATGATATTTGGTGCGGCCTTTTGGCTATGATTTTGTTACAGGTACATGGTGCGGCCTTATGGCTATGATATCGGGTTATTTAACCCAGCTGGTGCGGCCTGCGGGCTATGAATTATATATTGATAATGTTTTGGTGCAGCTTATATAGCTATGACACAGGGTGCGGCTTATTTAGCCATGATATATGATGCAGTCCATTGTGACTAAGAAATATGGGACAGAAATGGTTAGATATGATTATAGATGCAAATAACTAACGTGGCTTGTCAATTACAGGTCACTATGAATCAGCCTGTAAGGCTACAGAATAGGATGTGAAATCCTAGAGTATATATGGTCAGCCAGTAAGGCTAGGAGTTTGGATTCGATATCCAGACAGTTATATGATTGTATTTTGATACATGTTATTTGTAGAAATGATTACTCACTGAGCTTTATAGCTCACGATTTTGTTACTGTCCCTGCAGGTTAGCATGATACTGATAGGGGACAAGATAGAGTCCGTGACTTGGAAGTGGGACTCATAGATGCTGTCAGTAGCAGCCCGGCTTTAAAGGAGTTATGGTATTTTATACTCTCCTTGATACACTTGTACCCGTTTTTATTAAAATATACCCCTTTGTTATGGTTTTATGTATTGGAACCTTGGTTTTAAATGAAAAATTTTTCAGGGGTGTTTTGATTTAAAAGTCGGGTGTTACACATTGTGACCGGTGATAGAAGGTTTATGCTGATTTGGAATCCTACGTGGCATCCTAGAATACTTGGAAGGGTAACGAACTTCTAAAATTGTTCAAATTTGGTCACTAAACTTATTTTTGTGCTTGATTTACCCATGAACTTTTTAAAATTGTTCATATTATACCCTTCTGACTAATATTAGAAAGTTTGTGCTGATTTGACATCCGAACCCCAACTGAAGACCACTGGCCCTTATTTATGTCTCATCTTTTTGATAGGGATGGGCATATGGACCGGAAAAACCGAACCGAACCGAAAACCAACTGAAACCGAACCGATCTGGGACCGAATGCGCATATTCGGTTTGGTTTTCAGTTTTTAAAAAATGTTAATTCGGTTTCGGCCCAATTCGGTTTCGCTCCGGTTCGGTCGGGTCCCCGGACCATGCTTATTCCGAGCACTACTATTGATCTTGAAAAACCGAACCGAATCGAAAACCGAAATAACCGAACCAAATCGGAACCGAATATACATATTCGGTTCGGTCTTTGGTTTTTAAAAAATCATAATTCGGTTTCGGTCAATTTTGGTTCCGGTCGATTCGGTTCGTTTTCGGACCAAGCTCATCCCTACTTTCTAACGCCACGTCGGATGTCAAATAAGCACAAATGTTCTATCATCAGTCATAAGGGGTATAATATGAATAATTTTAAAAAGTTCATGGGTAAATCAAACACAAAAATAAGTTCAGTGACCAAATGTGAACAATTTTAAAAGTTCGTTACCCTTTCAAGTCTTATAAGATGCCACGTAGGATTCCAAATCAGAATAAATCTTCTATCACCGGTCATAATGATATAATGTGAACAATTTGAAAAAGTTCATGGGTAAACTAAGCACAAAAAAAGTTCAGTGACCAAATGTGAACAATTTCAAAAGTTCGTTACCCTTACAAGTCATTATCCCTTACATCTAATTATTGTATTTGGACATTGTTATAAATACCTTTTACTTTAGTACAATTTTAAGATTGCATTATTGATGCGGTACCGGTATGAAAATAACATACATATAACATTGACATTGACATGGTATTTTTGTTGATAACTCATGCTAATATTATATGCAAACGGCTCTTAAAATCTTTAGAAGAACAAACGTTTTATATGTGAATAACAACGAGCCAAATTTCATAAAACCACTATAACTTGGATTTTTTTTAATCATCAAATGATTTTTTTTTACAAACACCAAAAGTTTACTGAGTTTTTAAGAAAACTATTATAAGATTTTCCCGGTAAAGAATTGCGAAAAACGACCAGAAGCTTTTTCTTTTTGTTACATTGTAATAGTTAAAATCATAACAAAAAAAATATATAAGATGGTTAAACCAAAAAAATTTCAAACTATCGTAGTTTTTATAAAATTCAAAGTTTAATGTAATGATTTAAAAGATCAAATATTCAACAGTCAAATCCAATCAAATCAAAAAAAAGTCTTCGTGGTTAAACAAAAAAAATTCATAACTCCTGAAGTTCCTTGCAGTTGAAGGATAAGCGAAAAAATTTAATGATGTAAAATAATCACGACATTCAAAGTTTGTATACATACGTACATACATACATACATACATAAATGTGTTTAATCATTAATCGAATATTTAAAAGGTTATTCAATAAAAATAAGAACTTGACCAAAATAATGTTAGACCCTGTTTGGCAGCATCTTAATTTTTAAGATCTGTATGTTTAAGAGGTCTGAATTTTTAAGAGGGTCTGAATTGTGAAGAGCGGAATTTTTAACATGCTGTTTGGTTGGAACCTCTTATTGTTGTGCTGAATGAAAAAAATGACCATTTTACCCTTCTGTATAATTTTATTCAAATAGATTTTAACAACATTAGGAACTACATTACAACTACAAAATTAGGAACGATTACAACTACAAAATCAGATTTTCAACAACAAAATAAGGAACTACAAATGGATTTTCAACAACAAAATCAGATTTTCAACAACATAACAACTACAAATGAACTTTACAGCAAGCAAAATCAGATTTTAGCAAGTATTTTAGATTTCAAAACAATTTCAATGATCAGATTCAATGTAAACATAACAACATTGCAACTATTTCAGCAACAATCAGCAAGTTAACATCAAAGGTTAACAATGTTAACAACAACATTTCAGCAAAATTAACATTTCAGCAAAATTGACAATATTAAGAGCAACATTTCAGGTTAACAATCAAATCAGCAAGTCAACATTTCAGGTTAAGAACATCAACAGAAAAACGAGCATCAGATTTGGGGAAATATGATCAGATTTCGTGATATGTTAACAGCAACATTTAAGCAAAATTGACAATGTTACAAGCAAAATAAACATATTTCAGCAATATGAGCATCAAATTCAGGGAAATATGATCAGCTTTCGTGAAAGATGATTTCAATAAAAGAAAAACAAGTTGCAAAAATCGTACCTAAGCAGCAACAGCGGAAGACGAAGGACCAGCGACAACAACAGCGGAGAGGGAACCGGAGCAGCAGCGGCGTCGCCGGCATGAGCAGCAAGGCGAGATGATATCCTGGAGAGAAGAAGCGTAGGAGAAGGTAAGGATTCTCCGATCGTGATATGTTGGAGGCGGAAAAATGTTAGGGCATTTTAGGGAACACGCGTTTTTCTTTTTTATTCAGAGGTGCCCTAAAGTCTGATCAATTAAGGCCCTATGCCGTTCTAAAAAAAATTAAGGCCCTGTTTGTTTACCTCTTAATTGGGTTATTAAGAGGCAAGCTCTTAATCTGACAAATTCAGATCGTTTGTTTACCACTTAATTTAAAAAACCCCTCTTAATTGATTAGACTTTAGGGCACCTCTGAATAAAAAATAAAAACGTGTGTTCCCTAAAATGCCCTAACATTTTTCCGCCTCCAACATATCACGATCGGAGAACCCTTACCTTCTCCTACGCTTCTTCTCTCCAGGATATCGTCTCGCCCTGCTGCTCACGCCGGCGACGTCGCTGCTGCTTCGGTTCCCTCTCCGCTGTTGCTCGTCATTCGCATTCCGCTGTTGTTGTTTAGGTACGATTTTTGCAACTCGTTTTTCTTTTATGGAAATCATCTTTCATGAATTCTGGTCATATTTCCCCAAATCTGATGCTCATATTGCTGAAATATGTTAATTTTGTTGTTAACATTGTCGATTTTGCTGAAATGTTGCTGTTAACATATCACGAAATCTGATCATATTTCCCAAAATCTGATGCTCGTTTTTCTGTTGATGTTCTTAACCTGAAATGTTGACTTGCTGATTTGATTGTTAACCTGAAATATTGCTGTTAACATTGTCAACTTTGCTGAAATGTTAATTTTGCTAAAATGTTGTTGTTAACATTGTTAACCTTTGATGTTAACTTGCTGATTGTTGCTGAAATAGTTGCAATGTTGTTATGTTTACATTGAATCTGATCATTGAGATTGTTTTGAAATCTGAAATACTTGCTAAAATCTGATTTTGCTTGCTACAAAGTTCATTTGTAGTTGTTATATTGTTGAAAATCTGATTTTGTTGTTGAAAATCCATTTGTAGTTCCTTATTTTGTTGTTGAAAATCTGATTTTGTAGTTGTAATCGTTCCTAATTTTGTAGTTGTAATGTAGTTCCTAATGTAGTTAAACTCTATTTAAATAAAATTATACAGAAGGGTAAAATAGTCATTTTTTCATTCAGCACAACAATAATAGGTTCCAACCAAACAGCATGTTAAAAATTCAGACCCTCTTAAAAATTCAGACCTCTTAAACATACAGATCTTAAAAATTAAGATGCTGTCAAACAGAGCCTAAGAGGGTTTTTTAAACTAAGAGGTAAAAATTAAGTGGTAAACAAACGATCTGAATTTGTCAGATTAAGAGCTTGCCTCTTAATAACCCAATTAAGAGGTAAACAAACAGGATCTTATTTATATTCAGGAACAAGTATGCGGTCCTGGATATCTGCAAAAGTCTTCACTTCTGATCCCCATAACCTGTGATTTGAATTAGACCGACATGATCACATAAATAAGAATATATAGTTTTGATACCAAAATATATATTTAAGCATGTCCTATTTTAAATAATATAATATTTAAACTTACCAGCAATTAATACCAACAGCATTTGCTCCAAATTTATCAGCCTTTTCATCATCTCCTACATGTACTGCTTTTGCAGCTTCCACATTAATCCCATCTACATTATAATCAATCATATCTATATCAATAAACTATGTGTGAGAGTAAATGACCATTTTACCCTTTCGTCTAAAAGAAAGAAATTAAAATATTAAAAATAAAAACATACGTAAAGCAGTTTCGAAGATTTTTGCATCTGGTTTTTCAAATCCAACTTCTGAAGAGATGATGACAGCATCAAACCTACCAAGAAAAATACAAATTCAAGAAACAGATGATGATGAATTTGATTCAAAATATTGAAGGTGTTGATGAATGATACTTACAAGTCTATAACGTTTAGGTCTTGTAACAATTTCCTCAAACGCGTGTCAAAATTGGAGACAACAGCCATTTTAACTGTATCAAATTTAGGGAATTAAAAAGATGAATTGCTTGCAAATTGTGTTGGAATCAAAGATAACTATTAGAGTACTTGATGATTTTGACCTCCAGCCTCTTTTAGAATTAGTATAGTTTCATAGGCTCCAGGTGGAAGGTGCCAGGCATCACCATTGGCGTAGTACTGGTTTAAGAGAAAATGATGAAGATTTAAAGATGTAAATTAAGAGTAAAATTCAACTAAAATTGGAAGAAATTGGTGAATCACGATCACCTCATAAACTTCTTCAAAGTAATCATTATTGGCACAACCAGTGGCTTCAGACACAACAAGCTTCCAGAATGGCTTTCCATCTCCCTAAAACAAGAACAGATAAAGAAAGTAGAACACAATAATCCTATAATTTTGTAAAATTATAGCAAAAAGCTCGAATTCATGAAGATGGAGAAGAGATTACAAACGTACCTGATAACGAAGCTTTTCAGGCCATGGAGCAGAAAAAGCTCTTTTAAATCCTTGTTTTATATCAGCTGGAGTTGCATTTAAACCTATAAAATTGAACTCGTAAATTAATCGTTGATCATCAAATATAGCAACGTGAACATCTGTAGATAGTTATTTGAAACAGAAATTCGGAAATGCAAGTGATGATAATGATCAAAAAACCTAAAAACGGACCATGTTTAAGACCGATCGATGCGTAGATATCCTCGACAGGCTTTGCCAATTGCAGAAGTGTTCCACCTGCATCCAACAATAAACCATCGTATGCTCTCTTCACCGTTCTTCCATTTCCTGCATACAAATCAAATTAGGGTTCTGAACATTGATGTTAATCGGATCAACGCCGTAAACAAAGTAATTCGAACTGGAATGATGATTGACTAACCTGTGTGAAGCGTAGTGGGAGACTTGGAAGACGAGGAGCATCGGATACCGATAGACTTCTTAAAAATCATATTCGATGGCTTTAGAGCTCTGAAAAGAGCGCCGGCATCCATGCTTACTTTGACGTCTCTAGTGACCACCGCTGTTGAACGATTAGTCGATTACCACTAGGCACGCGGTGGTGGTTGCTAAAGTAAACCGTTTGTTAACCTTGAAAACTTAGATTAATTTAATTTTAAGCCCCTTGAGCTTTAATATGTACAGTTTCACCCCTGTACTATCTAAAATGTCATTTTAAACCGTACTCACCAATATGTTGTTTTCTTCGTTATTTAAGTGCTTCTTAGATATTCACATTTAAATATTCAAAAACAATCAATTTTTTAGGGACGACCATGGGTCGGTTTTTGGCCAAAACCGAACCCAAACCGACAAAGTCGGTTTTCTGGGTGCAAAAACCATATGAGTTCAGTTTTAATCGGTTCGGTTTTATGGGTTTCGGTTTCGGTTTTCGGTTTTAAACCCATGGGTTAATGGGTTCCCAGTTTTCTGGGTTTTCGGGTTTAAACCCATTGGTTTTTAAGAAATGTTGGATGAAATATACTCCAAATCTATGAAATAATGGATGACTAATATCTCAATCGGGACAGGAGGTCAGGAGCACAAGTGCACAACACATGTCAAAGGTCACGGTATCTACACAACTGATTACACAGGAACACCACAAAATTCAGGGAATTGATTACACAAGAACAACAATTGATGCCTCAATCAGGACAATAGCACAATTGGAAAGTGGAAATCTAGAAACCGGGAAATAAAAAAAAAAAAAAAAACTGTTGGATGACTGGAAATCAGAAATCGGAATTATTGGCTATCTCTGCGAATTTGTTGCTAAAATTGGAAGCACCGATAAAGCAAACTCGCACAGTCGCACCTCGATGGACGATGATCGAAATCCGTAACAGCCTAACCGGTAACTCAGAAGTAAGAACTAAGAAGCAATGGTGGGTCGGCGGTGGCCGGTGTCGCAGCACCAGACGGCAGACGCTAGTCGGAAAAGGGAAAACGGGGAAAGAATTCGAGTTTCGAGTAAGAACTGAGAACAAAAGAAAATAAGGAATTAGAGTTGAAAAACTTTGGATTGGAGCGTAAGTCGTAAACTCCAGTAAAGCAATTTCAGACTAAATGACTAATATAAAACTAAAAAACTAAAAAATTATTCAAAGTGGGTCGGTTTTATCTAGTGGGTCGGTTTTTTGTAATGGGTTTCATAGAAATGGGTCGGTTCGGTTTTTACGGTTCGGTGTAAACAGTAAAACCGACTCAAACCGACAGTTTCGGTTTTTTTAATCTTTTAAACCCATTCGGTCGGTTTTTTATATGGGTTCGGTTTTTCGGTTTGTGGGTTGGTTTTTGCTGATCCTTACAATTTTTAGACGATTGATATACCACGTTATATTAGTCATGATGCTTTTTGAAAAAGTCTATATGTTGGATTAAAGATTATTAACCATCAATAAAATAACCATTATTAGGGTTTCCGATTCAAGTAAATTAACTCTTTTGCAAAATTACAACCATACGTTGAATACAAAAATAAAAATAGATCAAACTAATGTCACAGTACAAGAAACAAAACAAATTTACTACAAAACGATACGAGAATCGACATGCTAAATAACCATGTGATAAAAGATTCGTGTTTTTTTTTTCTTTTTGACTAATTTGACCGTTCTATATCTACATTAGTCTCTATTCATACAACACGCTACATTTACAAAAATCCTAACAAATACACCCCCACCATCTTCAGCTTGCGCTTCACAATGGCTATCCCTCATTTACCTCATTATATAATCCACAAAATATAACAACCTACTTATCACATCATGGATTCCTATGATGAAATAGCTTCGTAATTGCTCTCCTCTCACAATCCTACATATAAAAAAATAAACATTAAAAAAATAATCAAAACCCAAAACCAAAATACAAAAATTTTAAATGTATCATAAACAAGAAATAGCAACCTACTTTACTCTGTTAACCAATACAAACATTCTACTATATCTTTTACCCATAATAGCAACGTACTTTACTCTTTTTGCTAATAAAAGCATTGTATGTTGCTATTATAGTTATTATGGATAAAAAAATAAAGTACATTGCCTATATTGGTATGATTATCGATTGCTTACCTTAAACATATGTAGTACGAATGGCTTATCAGGATTCATTCTCTTAAACTTCAAAAAAGTATACCCAAAGCTCAATTGATCGCGTGAAGTAAACCGGTCAACTTCATTAAACCAAAGGCACGAAAATAAATTAGACATCGGTGTATGTGCCCTAACAATAAACGAACCTTCCGGAACATCTGTGATAAAAAATAATTAAATAAAAAATAAAAAAAAAAGTTAGTGACTTGGCTCTGAAAAACAGGTGCGAAAATTATGTGATGTAAATTATGAGATACCAGTGATACGCACAACTTGGTAGGGGTTTATTGGGGTCTGAATGGTCAAATTTATGGAGACCATCGGATTGGTAAAATAAAAATTGTTGATCGATTGCTGTGTGGTTGTATTTATTTAATCGTTTATTTTGTTGTACTTCGTCCCATACACAGTGTCGCGTGTAATGATTTGATATCGCGTATTCGGATTTTTTTCGCCATAAAAAATATTCGATTATTTGGATTGGGTCGGTGTGAAGTCGCATTTTGCTATCGAGCCAAATTGAATACCTGAAAGCAATAATTACACCAAAATTAGGTTTTGCTTTTTATTAATGTATTGTAGATTTTTATTCATGGGTTCTTTTATTAATAGTTTATGATTTAAGAATTACCTAGCGGATGGAAAGAGGCGATGTGATAAAAACTTTGGCACTTTTCCTGTTTTCCGCATGTCATCATATGGCAAATTGTTTACAACAACTATTCTCCATAATCCAATAAACCCTTTTTCATCAGGAACACTTCCCTCTTTTGATAGTTTCACTAGTGTTTCTTTATCAACAAACATAACAAAACAAACATTCTTCTTCGAGTACTCACTAATCTACAAAAGAAAGAAACCCTAATCAGAATCATTATTTCATTGCATTTGGTAAAAATTTCTAAGAGAATATAAAGTATGATATTACATACCATTTTGCTAGTTGGTCTTCGTAAAAAGTCTGAGCTTCCAAAAATACAAGATGATACAACAACAGTACAAGTGTTCATGTACATTTTGTCCTCGTTGACCAAGTCAAACCCTGTGCTTGGGTACCCTTCGGGTCCTTTTATAAATCCACAGTGGATTGTTTGATTGGTGGCGTGGAAGGATTGTTCTCTTTCTTTTAGGGTTTGATGACCTCCAAATCTTGGAGTGATTATGTCTTCTTTTTGAACGTATTGTGATGAAAAGCTTACAAAATTCCAAAAGGATTTGGGCTCGTTGAGTAAATCTATGGGGTCTCTTAACTGAACTTCACAAGGGTTGAAACCTAAAATGTGTGTTGATTTAGTTAGATGGGGAAAAAGTATATAATTTTGGAATTTTGGATGGTGTAAATTATAATAAGGTAAAGGAAATCTTACGTGCTCTATGAGGCTTCTTTTTTGGTTTTTCAAGGGTGTCTGATTCTATGGATATGTCTTTTGTGGTTCTTAATGATGGAATGGTTTGATGGTCTTCTACACCTGTAAAGAAAATGGAAGTGTGTAAGAGATGTATATGCAATCTGTAAACAAAATGTCGATCTGTCTTGTATGGATCTTGAATAAAAATGGCTTGTTTCAGGTCTGAAATTGGCTATTAAGGGATCTTTTATTTCTAAAGGTGTAAAAGATGGTTTGTTTCAGGTCATGTATTCACCATCTCTTCATTTATGCAGCTAATAATGCTTATGTTGTATCAGAAGATCCATGTGAACAATAGGCATAAACAACAGAGAAGAGTTGTTTATGTGTGTTGATGAATTCAGTATAGCTTCTGAAAATGTTAAGGATATTATCACACTTCATTAAGAACATACAAAGAAAGAGGTCTCAATATTGTTAGCATGTGTGTTGCTTTCTAATGGTTAAGCTAACCGATGAATAGTTATAATGTTATAGATTCTAAGAGCTTTAAGAAACTTTTCCAAGTGCAGAAAGGACCAAGAAATAACTTAAACTACTATTCCCCTGTTTCAACAGTTACTTCTTTCCAGAATTACAGAACATTTTCTTCCTAATAGAAGTCCTGACCAGTGCAAAATGACAGAATGTCCTCAAGTTTACAATCACAATTACGCATTTTCTTAGTTTTCTGGATTACAAAAATTGGACCACATGGTGGAAGGTCTATAAAACAACTTTAAGGTTAAAAATAACATGCTCGCTAGCAAGTAATGTGAAAGATCATGCAAAAATTTTGTTAAGTAAACTAGTCTGCAATCGGATGCAACTGCATACTCATCGAGAAGTGTATCACAATGATAGAACGAATTACCATGGGAGAACATCTTAAATCCGAAAATAGCAAAACAGATGGAGAAGAGAGCAGCAAATGAGAATAACCAGAACAACAATCTCCTCCGTCCAGACCTCCGACTACGACGACCAGGCCGTAAACCATGGTCACCATTATGATCAGCAGCTTTAACCAGATCTGAACCAACAGGAACTCCCCGCCTCTCCGGCAACATTTCAGTTTTTCCTATAACTAACCTCCTGCGAATTCATCTGCACAAAACCACCGTCATTATTCAATTTCATGAGATCTAGAAAAATCACCATACATCGAATCAAAAATTACAGTAACTTCACTTCAAAGTAAACAGATACATTCAAATATGAAGAATTTACCTATTCCTGCCTACAAATCTTCCTTCCGAGTGCGGATCTTCTTCCGAGCCCTAATTTCGGTTATGATTTTGTGTGTGGATTTGTCATTTTCATGCTAACGACATATAGAATCAAATTGACGAGTGGGAACGAGTGGAAAGGTTGAGAGGAAAAAGGACAATTGTCGGTCGTGCATCCGACGAATGTGAGGGAAGATGAAAGCGCCTTTATTAGAAGACAAAATGTACTTTTATTTTGCAAGTGCGGTCTAAAACATGTATTTGACTCCGTCAAAGATTGGGTCAGGTGGGATGAATTTGAAATGTTTTTTTAATTATTTTGTATTTAAATTTAAAAGATAAACTAGTATGCTAAGTAGAGGGATAAAAACTTAAAGCAAATCATATTTAATTCTAAGATAAATTTATTTTATTTTTAACGAAGTTGTTACAAAATTGCAACTAATTACTAAAGGTCTAAAATTGCAAAAGTAGATGTTTTGGGACCATCATTGAAAATGTAAACTATAATCAAGGACTAAAATGCAATTTACCCTAATTAATAGTAATAATGTCATTGTTAAACAACAATACAATTGTTCTCGAAACAAACGAAAATGAAACGAAAGATAACATAAATCATGGATCAACCAAGTCTTCCCGGGGACTTTCTTAAGAATAAGAAACAAGAGCCTCATGTAAATATCATGGAATAGTGTTTGATCCTATTCATGGAGATTCCATAAATATTTCATTCCAAGTATGGAAACAATTGGGATTTTTTTAGAAAATTGGATGCAGTTACTAATTCATGATATGGCATGTACTTAATGAAAACTTCATTCTCGATTCTACGAGAATTTTTATGAAAGCCTTTCATTTGCTTCTCTTCGATGGAAGTATGATTTTCCCATAATATATCCTAATTTTTTGCCTAATTCTTTTTCTGATGATCGATTCAACCTCTGATCAAAAAGATATACATTGGTTATATTTCATCTCTTCAACAAGTTTAGTAATGAGCATAACGGCCCTATTGTTCCGATGGAGAGAGGAACCTATGACTAGCCTTTTGGGAATTTTCCGAACGAACAATTTCAAAGGTTTGATTTTAATTGTTTCCTTACGTTATATTTGTGTATTATAACTTATAAGTGTATAAATAATGAAATTATGTATTAATAAAGCTTTCACCAAACTTAAGCGATCATCCGGTACTAATTGCTTAGATGGCAGTACACATGGATAATGTAAACTTTTTCCATTTTTTATGTAAATAATTGTAACGCCCCAAAATCCAGAGTCAAAAATTTGTTTTAAAAAAGCAGATCAATTACGTATAATGGATTGGAAAATAATAACCACCTAATAAAGACTCATCATTTAAAAACATATAGAACTCGGTTTATAAAATAATTACAAACATTATTCTGCGGAATACTTAGTGAGTTCCCCAAAATACCACATATTCCATCACATAAAACACATACAACAACTAGGAACGACCCATCCGAAATCATCCCTTATGGATCCCGGCACGGTCTTATCCCGGAGTCCGCGTCCTGAGCATCCTAGTTTAGCATTCTCAATAGCGCCAGCCTCCAGTCGTCATCACTGTGGGATCCCGGCACGGCCCTATCCCGGAGTCCGCATCCAGAGCATCCCGGCTTAGCACTCTCAATAGCGCCAGCCAAAGTCGCAGGAACGGATCCAAACAACTACACGTAAGCACATTCAATCCTATTTTCCTAGCAAACAAACGTTATCTTGATCCCTAAGATAAAATAATTCCTACGCATGCAACGTCACACATATTATAGTAAGAAGACTCACCTGATTTGCAACTGCAAGCTACACAACACTTCACGTGAGTGTCCTCAGATCCCGATAATGCGAACTCCCTAAAAAGGGTAAACTTCACTTAGAACTTGCTAAACCCCAAACAGGATAAACTTCTAAAACAAGTACCCCAAACCCTCAAGTTTAACCAAAAGTCAAATTGGTCAAAAAGTCAATGGTCAAAGTCAAAGTCAAAGTCAACAGCCAGTTAGTGTCGCTATCTTCCCTAGATATCGTCGCTAATTGTGAACAGTCTCAACTCCTCATCGCGAACCATGATTGAGTTAGTGTCGCTAACTACAGAGTTAGCGTCACTAACTCTTCTGTTCAGCCAAAATCCTCCAAAAGCTCTTAATTCAATAAGCTAAAGTCTAAAACCTCCTATTAGGGCTTCCAAACAGTCCCCAAAGATGTAAGAACCCGCGAAAAAGTTGTAAAAGGGTAAAACGGTCTTTTGACACGTTGTAAGACTATTATGTAAAATAATATGTATTTGTGAAATAATAATATAAGAAATAAGAGATTATGTGAAATTTGGAGTTTTACCGCGTGAATAGTGAAATTTGACCAAAAAGGACAAAATGGTCATTTGACATGAAAATGACCAAATTGTCAAGAAAATGTCAAGTTAGAAGTTAATGGAACTTTGGTTGCAAGGTTATGGGTCTTAGGACCATTTTTGAATGAAAGTTGAGATTTAAGGGACCAAAGTGTAAATAACCTATAAAAATTAAATATCAATGAAATATGAGAGTTATACTCTCATAATTGTGGAACATTACAGAAGATACGAGAGAGAGCTAGAGAGAGCAAGGGAGAAGAAGCAGAGGCTCAAGAATCGTTGCCAAGAAATCAAGAGAAACATTGGAATTGGTGATTCCAAAGTAAACAAGGTTAGTAATTGAAGTTTCTACCCAAGCTTTTGTGTGTTCTTGATGGGTTTCCATGGAGTGGACAGTCATAATCCATGAAGTGCATATGATTTCTGGGCTTAAAACATGTTCATGTAGTAAGAACAAATGTTAAAAATAGCAAAGTAGGTTGCTATTGTTGAGAAATTTAAATGTTGCTCAAGAACCCTAAATCATGAATTGGTGTGATTAAGGTGTTTCTAATAGCTTAAAACCTGTTATTAGTTAAGGGTTTTAGTCAAGGAACAAACCCCATATGATTAAGACATAGATTAAGGACTTAATGGGTGAAAACTGCGTGCTACAGTGCACTGCGTGCTACAGTGCCCTTCAGACAGGGACCAAAAATGTTAAAAATGTTAGAAATCCAAACGCTAGAAACCATAGCTAGACATGTCCGATTGATCTGAAATTTTAGCCATAACCCTAAAATGGTATAAGAACATGTCGGGAATGGTCAAATCCGTAATCCGACCTTGCGGAAAAGTCACTGTAGCGGCAGTGGCTAAAATCACTATTCACGTCAAAACTTGATTTTTAGAATTTGAGCTAGACTTGTCCAATGAACTCCAAATTTGAAACACAAGTCTAATATGGCCTAAGATTTCATGGAAAAGAGTCGGAACTGAAATACGACCCCTCAGTGGTACTATAGCAATATACGCGTATTTCGGAGAAAACCGCTAAACGAGTTTATTAATGGCTATACATTTATTATAACCTAGAGTTATGTTATATGAGACTTTAGCATTATAGAGTTAATTATATTGGGTATTTATATATACTACTTGTATAGGTGGTGCTTCAAACGTTATTGAGCACGGGAAAGGAAAAGGCGTACGTGAAGCCTAGTGAACCGTAGTAAAACCAATGTGAGTATATGAGGATTTCTATAGTACATAGCAAAGTTATGATATTCAGAAAATAAGACTTTCAGTTTATTTGAAATGTTAACGTTTGGAAACAGTTTTGGAAGTAGCTCATTATATATATGAGCTAAGCGTTTTAAACATATTTTAAGAAGTTTAGTTTATAAAGTTATTTTGAAAGAAGCTTCACAAGTGAGACAAAGATGTTGAAGCTAGTTTGAAAGTATTTTTGATTATAAGTTAAAAGAGTTTATGAGTCTGAGTTTAAAATAAATTGTGTTCCACTTTGACTAATTCAAGAAGCAAAGTAAAGAAAGTAACGAGATAAGAAGTAAGAGCCAGTTGAGTAAGAGCCAGTTGTCCGGACTAGGATCACCCACATAATCGGAGGATCAGAAGACACTACTGGGATGGTACCTCCCGTCGTGAAGTAGTTGTCTAGTTTAGTATACCCTTGTGCTTGAATCCATTTCAAGTCACAAAGGGGAGACAGAATGAGCGTAACCTAGCGGATGGATCTGTTCTGTCCCGCATGGTGAGCTAGTAGAATGAATTAAAACAAATTAATTCATGAGTTTCAGTTGGTCACAAGTAAATGAGAAAGAAAGTAGTTTTGAAGAAAGAAAGTATTTTTTAAAAGAAAGAAAGCCATTTTAAATAAAGAAATCAAAGAAAGCAGCTTAAAGAAAAGAAGTAGTTTTGAAAGAAAGTAATGTTGTAAGTTTTAAATGATATAAAAGAAAAGAGATTTGAGATATGTTATGAAAAATATGTTCTAGTAGCTTATTTGTGTATAATTCAAGTTTTGAGCAGAAAAGTTTTGGGTCTAAAACCCATATTACTCACGAGACTTTATGTCTCACGTACTACTTGTTTTAAATGCTATGTACTTAGGTGTGAGGAGCAGGAGCTAGGTTACTTATTGTGACCTGAAGCCGGGACAGAGTAAAATACAGATAAGTTTAGATTATGGTTCCTGTATTGAGTCTGTAATACCCTTTCAGAATAAAATTTGTAAAAAAATTCTGGTGGCTTTTATTAGTCAAGTTTTGTAAATTAAACTATATTAAATTATGGTTTAAGAAAGGGGTGTTACAAAAGACATACAAATGCAAACTTTTTTGTTCAATTCAACTATTGAGTTGGAACAACTTTAGCCCCTGCCCTTTTGATTAATCTAATTAATGCCACAAAAATTAATCCAATTAATTCCTGATTAATTATTAATCAAATAATATAGTTTCTAATTAATATATTATCATTTTAATATATTAATAAACTATTTATTTTATTTCTATTGATTTATTAATAATATAATAAATCAATATTTCTCTCTACTGAACTTTCTACTAAACCTCCAGCTATGAGGGCAACCCAAATGGACTTTTGTAACACCCGGCTTTTAAAACAAAAACACCCCTGAAAATTTTTCATTTTAAACAAAGGTTTCATTACGTAAAACCATAACAAAGGGGTATATTTTAATAAAAACAGATACAAGTGTATCAAGGAGTGTATATAATAACATAGTCTCCTTTGAAGCCGGGCTGCTACTGACAGCATCTAAGAGTCCTACTTCTTGAGTCACGGACTCTATCCTTACACTCACCAGGGTTATGCTAACCTGCAGGGACATTTAACAAACGGTATGAGCTACAAAGCTCAGTGAGTAATCGTATCTGCAAATAACACGTATAAAAATACATTCATATATAATTTCCTATATATGATAAATCTATTAACCGTATATCTCTGTCCGGATATCGGTCCCAAACGCCTAGCCGTTCTGGCTAACCATATATGTCTTAGGATTGCCCATCCTATCGCATAGTCTTACGGGTTGTTATTTGCATACATTTCTGTCCCATTTTTCTTAGTCACAATTGACCACATCGTATTACATGGCTATTTAAGCCGCACCCTGTGTCATAGCTATATAAGCTGCACCAAAACATTATCAATATATAAATCATAGCCCGCAGGCCGCACCAGCTGGGTTCAATAACCCGATATCATAGCCAAAAGGCCGCACCATGTTCCTGTAACAATATCATAGCCGTATAGGCCGCACCGGAATATCATACAATACAAAATCAAATATGGCTCACGGGTTAGCCCGCTGTTGCCTTGGCTCACGGGTTAGCCCGCTGTTGCCTAGACTCACGGCTTATCCGGTATTGTCTATATAAGTTTGACTCACAGCTCCGTTCTTCTCTATTAAAGACTCACGGCTTATCTGGTCTTGTCTATATAAGTTTAGATGGATATATTGACTCACAGCTCCGTTCTTGTCTATAACAGACTCACGGCTTATCTGGTCTTGTCATTTATAGTGTATATATATATATGTATTGACTCACAGCTCCGTTCTTGTCATCGCAATGACTCACGGCTTATCTGGTCTTGTCTTTTACATATATTTTAACACTTGTCGTTTTCGTCCCTCGAAGCTGTTTCAACCTGTAACAATTCAATTATCATATATCACATATGATATCAGTGAGATTATTCACCTGGATACTAGCTGCGTTTCAATTTCGGTTGTTTCTTGCCTTTGCGTGCACCACAACCATTTTTTCCCATACCTATATACTCATTTATATACCAAATGATAATAGGTTAATAACCATTCCAATTGACTCTAATACACTAGAGTTCAATACAATATCATTACAAACAATGCCTAGTTAATAAACTTTCCATTTACTAACTTTTTATGAATTTTACTATTCACCGAGGCATTCGAATCGATCTACAGTGCCCCCGAGGGGTCGAAAACTCAATATAAAAATTTTCCCAAACTTTTCAGACCATAACGAGCCTACGGTCCAAGTTTGAGCTAAAACGGACAAGCCAAACGAAAGTTAGCATTTTTGATCCCCTGCCTGGCCCCTGCTTGGAGGCGCACTGCGCCTAGGGCTGGGCGCACCCCGCCCTGGTCCTGGGCGCACTGCGCCCTGCGCCTGGGCAGACCTCCTGGCCAGTCGCGATTTATGCACTGTAGCAAGCAGTTTTAGTCCATTAAGTCCTTAATCCAGTCCTTAATCGTTTGGGGTTTGTTCCTAGGCTAAAACCTTATACTTTAACAAGGTTTTCAACCATTCAAAACAACTAAATCAATCAATATGAAGAATTAGGGTTCTTAGTTCCAAAACCCCAAAACTTCAAATTCATCAACAATAACAACCTACTTCCATTATCTTGAGTTAAGTCCTTTCTAGCATGACTTAATGGAAGTAATAAACCATTTAAACCACATAATCATAACTGAAATGTACAAATTTCAGTTTCTATAAAACCAAACCAAGAACACTTCAAGAACTTGGTTAAAATCAAGTTTACTAACCTTGATTAACAAAGGAATCACCAATTCCAAGCCATGATTCCAATTCCATGCTTCAAGCTTCAAGAATTTCCAGAAATTGCTCTCAAAATTCTTCTCCCGTTGCTGCACAAATGGCCAGTCAAAGAGAGAGTCAACTCTCTTATATTTATACCTCTAAAATTTACATTTTTGGTCCTAAAGTTCATTTTCTTGAACTTTGGCCACAATAATCAAGTTTTATTACAATAAAACTTTCATTCTTTATACATTTGCCACAAACAACAATATTTTTCATATTTGGTCCTTCACATGGTCAAATGACCAAAATACCCTTTTTCGGTAAAACGACCCAATTTCAGTTTTTATAACATTTTAAGTCCAAAACTCAAAATATTATTTCAAACTAAATACTTTTCTGTCCAAAAGACCAATTTAGCCTTCTAAGGTAAAATGACCATTTTACCCCTTTTTATATATAACTAAAAAGAGTGTCTTGGCGTTACAAATTCTCCCCTCCTTCAAAAGATTTCGTCCCCGAAATCATACTATCAAGCGAGGGTATTTCTTTCTCGTTACAATTCCGGTTTCCCATATCATATGGAAACCTTTATGGTATTGCTTAAGCACTTAACCATACTAGTCTTCTTATCTCGTGGTTATATCACCACTCGCATATCATTCCTCCGGTTGTCCCGGGCACCTTAATCACTTATCTACCTCATTTCAACATGAGGGATTCGTTGGAATTTATCAATCTATGTTCTCAGAACCATGAGACCCATAGAAAACTTTATAAATATCTTGAAGTTCATCAAGAAACTTCAATCGGTACACCCCAATTCTTACTCTTAGGGACATATGGAAAAGTCCAATAGATGAGGACTTAACTTTCTTTTTGTCCCAAGCAGATTTTTAGTCTTTCCAAGGGATATTTTGAGCACTGTCATCTTTCCCTATTTGGAATTTCAACGGTTTTACTCTATGGTTCATGTATTACCGTTATTGCTTCTTAGCCATTTTCAAATTTTCTCGTATTTGCCTAGTCTTTTCTTCTGTTTGAGGTACAATCTCGGGTCCAGCCAACGGCTTCTCCTCAACTTCAGTCTAGTAAGTCTGCGTGCAACACGATACTCTATACTATACATTATACAGGCCATCTAATTGCTAGTACAAAACTATCATTATCTACGGGTTCTACCAAAGATAGGCAATCTTTTCATCCTTCACCAGGGTCTATTATGCAAGTTCAATGCATATTTTCTGGAGTTTGCATCATTATCTCGTCTCGTCTATCAATCTGCAAATCATATACAGTACTTGCTAGTACTTTTGAACCAATAATTCTATGAATAAATGCTAAATTCAGAAAATAATTCTAGTATTTCGATCCGATACAGTCGACACCTGTAGTGCACGTCAACAATTTTCTTTTTCTATGTAGTTTTTCACTACTTTACGCTCTTAATTTCTTCCTTAATCGGTATACATTTGCACTGGTTTCATCAACCAATCTGCAATTACCCAAATGGTGTCATACCCATGCGGTACTTGCAAATACTTTATTACAAAGTCTATAATATTTTCGTCCCATTTCTTCTTTGGGACTCACAACGGTTAGATTTTCCATATGTTTCTAATGATTTGACTGTAGTTACACACTAGTCAAACACTTTTCACATGTCTTTCCATGTCTTTCTTTAGTCCCGGCCACCAATGCGTAGGTTACATCATCCTACACAGTTTGGTATTGCCCCGGACATTTTGCATATCTACCCAAATATACATCTTTTAAGGGTAAATTTTCATATCTCGTTTTGCTTTGAAACTCACATACACAACCACCAAGGGTTTTCAATCGCTGTGAGTTTCTAACTAGCTTCTTTCAATAGCTAATCATTCATTTACTTGTCACGTTTTTTCAGACATGCACACTTCTTTCTGTGCTACCCGAATCAACTCAGGTAATCAATTCGCCACACTCATACATGTGGTTGTATCTTTCAAAAGATACTCTTTCTAATTCAAGGCATCTATAATCACATCCGCCTTTCCAAGATGGTACAAGATTTCATAACCGAAATCTTTAAGTAACCCATCTATCTTTGCTATCTCATGTTTAGCTTCTTTTTGATCAATTAAGTACTTCAAACTTATATGATCCATATAAACAGTAAGCTTTACACCACATCAGTAGTGTCTCCAAAGCTTCAATGTCAAAGTCATAATTGCTACTGCAATATCATGTATCCAAAATCAACCCTGGATGCATTTCTATAAAACAATTTATCTTCTCCGCTTAGCGATAATGCTAAAACCGGAGCTTCACACAAGGTTTGTTTCAACCTTTGAAAAGTTACATGTGGTTCTTCTACCCACTCCAACGTTTCACATTTATTGGTCAACTTTAGTCAGCTAAACAGCAATCGAGGAGCAGTTTTCTACAACTCTCCTATAATAACCCGCCAGTCCAAGGAACTACAATTTCAGTCAGATTCCTCAGGCGGTTCCAGTTTTATCACATCATCTATCCCACTGAATTTATTTTATCATCTTTGGCATTATTATCATGCCCAAAGAATTGAAACTTCTTTTAGCCAAATTTTCATGCTTGGAGAATTTTACATATCACTTAACTCAGTGAAGTAACTCCAGTATCTGGTACAAAGGTACCTCATATTCAGTCTGGTTTCGAGAATATCAGATTCTCCGTAGTCAATGTACATACGCATTAACTTTTCTTTCTTCTTTTCAAACGAGATAGAGCTTCACACGATGACACATTCGGCCAAATGAGACCCCCAATTCAAAAGCAATTTTTTTTTCAATTGTTTTACTGCTCTGCCATCTCTGCAGAGGCAAATCAATATAGAGCCTAAATAACGGGAACGGCTCCCAAGACCAGCTTATTCATAAGCTCTTCTCGCCAATCTGGCAGAAATCCTGGAAGTTCTTTTCAAAAGAAACATCCGAGAATTTATTTTAAGTAGTATACTACTATCACTGCTTTATTTAGCTTGGCCCATACCTCGTATGCCAACTACAACATCATTATTTTACTAACTCTTTTCCGAGTTTAAGCAAAAGAAAATAACCGGTATTCTCAACAACGGTCATTTACAATGGATTTTCGTCCATTTCATTTCAAATTTTAGAACCATCATGTTCATTTTCTACAATTCATGTTAGCATCGTTCATTGCTAACCAATATATAAGCATAATTGCTTCAGTTTTAAAGGTAGTCATCGGCTTCAGATTCATAGGGAAAATGGTCCCGTAAATCCTAGGCAATCTACCTTCCAGGTGTTCAATATCCAGAACATATTTGCTATTTACTATAGCTACTTCCAAAATTTCATCCATAATCATCGATGAAATATTTCAACAAGACATCAAGTCATCGATCCCAAGCATAGCTTCCTGGATCAAATATAACATACACGAGTTATATTCAGAACAATTATATTGGAGATCATATCAGTCTCCTCACGAGCTTCTTCCACAATCTGCTGGAATGCTCATAATACCATTGGTCCTTTTTGACTGTTCATTTCTTCTTTCTTTCCTGAGTTCATCACCCATTACTCCACATTTAGCATGTGAGTATGTCATAAGGAAGTGATCTATAGTTCCACGCTGGAACCACTTCCGTCCCATACAACAAACTCGAGCGATATGCTCCCATTTTCTGTAATTTCATATTGTCAACGGTAGAGTCTCAACTCTAAAATGTTCTAAGTGCTTTTCCTGCACTTCTTACATCACATCACCTTTTCGTTTTGGTCTCTTCCCTTCAAGGCTAGACCTGAATCGTGTTAACTTCTTCTGAGAAGTCTACCAATATTTTCTGCTTTTCTTGTAGTCTCAACTACTGTTCTTTCACCTTGAATATCAACCAAGGTGAGCAACCGATTTCTTTATCTGACCACATCAGCTAATATTGCTCATCATGTGGATTTCTGCTATTTGTCTCGTTGCCCCTCGTTCGATGGAGCCTTGAGAAAGGGTTGGTCCGCCTCGTAAAGCTCCATGCCCTAAATTCCTCCCAGTAATATTCGCTGCTCATACTTCTTATACGTTAGAAGTCAGCAATAGTTAGGTTATATATGTATAATAACAACTTATATACACCTAACGGTACATCGTGTCTACTGTCTCAAGGTTTAAGTCCAGGAATCTACTCTATAGACACCTAGTTCACTTAAACCACGGCTCTGATACCAACTTGTAACACCCGGCTTTTAAAACAAAAACACCCCTGAAAATTTTTCATTTTAAACAAAGGTTTCATTACGTAAAACCATAACAAAGGGGTATATTTTAATAAAAACGGGTACAAGTATATCAATGAGAGTATATAATAACATAGTCTCCTTTGAAGCCGGGCTGCTACTGACAGCATCTAAGAGTCCTACTTCTTGAGTCACGGACTCTATCCTTACCCTCACCAGGGTTATGCTAACCTGCAGGGACATTTAACAAACGGTATGAGCTACAAAGCTCAGTGAGTAATCGTATCTGCAAATAACACGTATAAAAATACATTCATATATAATTTCCTATATATGATAAATCTATTAACCGTATATCTCTGTCCGGATATCGGTCCCAAACGCCTAGCCGTTCTGGCTAACCATATATGTCTTAGGATTGCCCATCCTATCGCATAGTCTTACGGGTTGTTATTTGCATACATTTCTGTCCCATTTTTCTTAGTCACAATTGACCACATCGTATTACATGGCTATTTAAGCCGCACCCTGTGTCATAGCTATATAAGCTGCACCAAAACATTATCAATATATAAATCATAGCCCGCAGGCCGCACCAGCTGGGTTCAATAACCCGATATCATAGCCAAAAGGCCGCACCATGTTCCTGTAACAATATCATAGCCGTATAGGCCGCACCGGAATATCATACAATACAAAATCAAATATGGCTCACGGGTTAGCCCGCTGTTGCCTTGGCTCACGGGTTAGCCCGCTGTTGCCTAGACTCACGGCTTATCCGGTATTGTCTATATAAGTTTGACTCACAGCTCCGTTCTTCTCTATTAAAGACTCACGGCTTATCTGGTATTGTCTATATAAGTTTAGATGGATATATTGACTCACAGCTCCGTTCTTGTCTATAACAGACTCACGGCTTATCTGGTCTTGTCATTTATAGTGTATATATATATATATGTATTGACTCACAGCTCCGTTCTTGTCATCGCAATGACTCACGGCTTATCTGGTCTTGTCTTTTACATATATTTTAACACTTGTCGTTTTCGTCCCTCGAAGCTGTTTCAACCTGTAACAATTCAATTATCATATATCACATATGATATCAGTGAGATTACTCACCTGGATACTAGCTGCGTTTCAATTTCGGTTGTTTCTTGCCTTTGCGTGCACCACAACCATTTTTTCCCATACCTATATACTCATTTATATACCAAATGATAATAGGTTAATAACCATTCCAATTGACTCTAATACACTAGAGTTCAATACAATATCATTACAAACAATGCCTAGTTAATAAACTTTCCATTTACTAACTTTTTATGAATTTTACTATTCACCGAGGCATTCGAATCGATCTACAGTGCCCCCGAGGGGTCGAAAACTCAATATAAAAATTTTCCCAAACTTTTCAGACCATAACGAGCCTACGGTCCAAGTTTGAGCTAAAACGGACAAGCCAAACGAAAGTTAGCATTTTTGATCCCCTGCCTGGCCCCTGCTTGGAGGCGCACTGCGCCTAGGGCTGGGCGCACCCCGCCCTGGTCCTGGGCGCACTGCGCCCTGCGCCTGGGCAGACCTCCTGGCCAGTCGCGATTTATGCACTGTAGCAAGCAGTTTTAGTCCATTAAGTCCTTAATCCAGTCCTTAATCGTTTGGGGTTTGTTCCTAGGCTAAAACCTTATACTTTAACAAGGTTTTCAACCATTCAAAACAACTAAATCAATCAATATGAAGAATTAGGGTTCTTAGTTCCAAAACCCCAAAACTTCAAATTCATCAACAATAACAACCTACTTCCATTATCTTGAGTTAAGTCCTTTCTAGCATGACTTAATGGAAGTAATAAACCATTTAAACCACATAATCATAACTGAAATGTACAAATTTCAGTTTCTATAAAACCAAACCAAGAACACTTCAAGAACTTGGTTAAAATCAAGTTTACTAACCTTGATTAACAAAGGAATCACCAATTCCAAGCCATGATTCCAATTCCATGCTTCAAGCTTCAAGAATTTCCAGAAATTGCTCTCAAATTTCTTCTCCCGTTGCTGCACAAATGGCCAGTCAAAGAGAGAGTCAACTCTCTTATATTTATACCTCTAAAATTTACATTTTTGGTCCTAAAGTTCATTTTCTTGAACTTTGGCCACAATAATCAAGTTTTATTACAATAAAACTTTCATTCTTTATACATTTGCCACAAACAACAATATTTTTCATATTTGGTCCTTCACATGGTCAAATGACCAAAATACCATTTTTCGGTAAAACGACCCAATTTCAATTTTTATAACATTTTAAGTCCAAAACTCAAAATATTATTTCAAACTAAATACTTTTCTGTCCAAAAGACCAATTTACCCTTCTAAGGTAAAATGACCATTTTACCCCTTTTTATATATAACTAAAAAGAGTGTCTTGACGTTACAACTTTGCTTCTATTAATTAGGTAAATACTAATTATTAGTCATGGCTTAGACACCTAATCCAACAGTCTCCCACTTGGATAAGTCTATGACTATAATTACCAATTTAACCTCTAATAAATCAGCAAACTGTAGCTTCCTAGAAACTGCTGCCAAACTCTGACCCATTCAGTTCTGTCCATAGATAAGTGATCATATGATCCTCCGTTCAACAAGATATTTTCAAACATGAGACATGGATTGAGATCAATCTCTGTCCGATACCCTGTTTCCCGATTTCCGATTTTGCATATGACATAAGACTTATAATTGAACACATCAATTCAGTCCTGGCTGGCCAGCACTTTAGTCAACTTCAAAATCATTGAGAGGCCTACAGATATCTATTTCCTATCAGGGTCAAGGAAAGAATAAGCTTCGACTCATTTGCTTATATCTTTTACCAGTCAAATCGCTCACAACAATACGTTTTATGACATCGAGTTACAGATGCGTTTTCGTATTATCAATGAACAACTGCCTAGCAAATTATAACTCATATGTGTCCACTTCAAGATCATAAGATGTTATCGTCTCAACATTGCTCGTGATGTAATCCATGAAGCAATCTATTGAGCGTGGGTTTATCCAATACTCAAATCTCCATTTCTAAGTACTCATGAACATTGTAGCAATCTTATTGCTATGTCTAACTCCTTAAACAATCTACAAACCAATTCATGACAGTCTTAATTCAATACTTACTTCCCAAAGTATGAGGGACTGTGGACCTTTCTGAATAATTAAATTATTCGGGAAGTAAAACATGCAAAAGCGAAACTATTTATTTTATTTCTATTGATTTATTAATAATATAATAAATCAATATTTCTCTCTACTGAACTTTCTACCAAACCTCCAGCTATGAGGGCAACCCAAATGGACTTTTCTTCTATTAATTAGGTAAATACTAATTATTAGTCATAGCTTAGACACCTAATCCAACAGTCTCCCACTTGGATAAGTCTATGACTATAATTACCAATTTAACCTCTAATTAATAAGCAAATTGTAGCTTCCTAGAAACTGCTGCCAAACTCTGACCCATTCAGTTCTGTCCATAGATAAGTGATCATATGATCCTCCGTCCAACAAGATATTTTCAAACATGAGACATGGATTGAGATCAATCTCTGTCTGATACCCTGTTTCCCGATTTCCGATTTTGCATATGACATAAGACTTCTAATTGAACACATAAATTCAGTCCTGGCTGGCCAGCACTTTAGTCAACTTCAAAATCATCGAGAGGCCTACAGATATCTGTTTCCTATCAGGGTCAAGGAACGAATAAGCTTCGACTCATTTGCTTATATCTTTTACCAGTCAAATCGCTCACAACAATACGTTTTATAACATCGAGTTATAGATGCATTTTCGTATTATCAATGAACAACTGCCTTGCAAATTATAACTCATATGTGTCCACTTCAAGATCATAAGATGTTATCGTCTCAACATTGCTCGTGATATAATCCATGAAGCAATCTATTGAGCGTGGGTTTATCCAATACTCAAATCTCCATTTCTAAGTACTCATGAACGTTGTAGCAATCTTATTGCTATGTCTAACTCGTTAGACAATCTACAAACCAATTCATGACAGTATTGATTCAATACTTACTTCCCAAAATATGAGGGACTGTGGACCTTTCTGAATAATTAAATTATTCGGGAAGTAAAACATGCAAAAGCGAAACATAAAATCTGACTGGCAGCTACTCCTGCTTATTACCAAGTCTCCACGAGGTAATCACCAAGTCGGATTTGTGATAGAACTATTATCGGTTTCTTATTGTCTTTTAAACTTTCAATTCAAGCCTTTTATATATATATATATATATATATATATATATATATATATATATATATATATATATATATATATATATATATATATATATATATATATATATATATATATATATATATATATATATATATATATATATGACCTTTCACTCTTTCTATGTATCCAAAATGTCTTACATTGATACACTTTATTGCAGAAAATCCAATCGGACACTCTTCCGATGATATCTGAATTTGTCATTCAGTCTTTCTCTCTCACAACTCCATAGCGATGATGTATACTGTGACTACCCATGGTTCTCGGGATCTTAAGTCAACATGACAGCACCCTAAGACTATTTCGAGGTGTTATGATGTGCCGGTGAACCACACGCGCTCCATCAGAATACCAACGAAACTCTTCAACCATGAAGTCCTTAAGCATCACGTGCTGGTGTTAATAATTACCAATTCGAAACTCCTTTCAAATTATTGCTACCACATTCACCCCAACCATTTCCCAATGATTTCTCATGTGTTTCAAAAATCCATTCAGTATTCCCAGTCAGGTTATATCTTGAATCCAACTTACAATGCTCTAAGCATCAAGTCATCAGGACATGTTCATGACACTTCTGATCGATCCAAGAGGCTCGTAGGATCCGATCTAATATTATTCCAACCCCGTTCAGAATATTAAGATTACTTATAATTCCTGTGTCATGACTTTCAGAAAATCTTTCCTTTCAGAGACTCTTTCTTGTGCATCTTGAATCTCATCAAGATCATATTCTCAATGGCTAGGTCTATACTGATAGTTTCATCTATCCGATAGATGTTTGTGAACTACGTGAGTATGTTGCACCTTCTTTATTTCTTTCGTGCCAAGTCATGACAGGAAACTCTTTTCCTGAGTTTATGCATCTTGAATCTTATCAAGATTGTATTGGCAGAGTTTTGATCTATCTAATAGATGTTCGCAACCACCTAAGTACGTTGTATCTCTTTTAAGTCTTTCATAGCGAACCGTCTCTTAACACCAAGTCATTACACTTTGTAATGATAAGAGACGTTTCCCAGAAACAGTATGTAACCCACATACAGTGATAGCAGATAACAACAATACTCCCACTGGCTTTGACACTGTCATATGACTCTTTCGGACTATTCACAAAATTCATAACTTTTGGCACATTTTGAGAATCCAAAATCCAAACTTTTCTGACATATTAATGGAAATCTTTCAGGCTATTCGCAAAATCCAAACTTTTGGCATATTTTGAGAATTCGAATATCCTTTCTTGCGAGATGCCCGTGGGATGAATCTCGGGACCATGTACCTTTTGTATTGGCATGCTCTTTGTGAGTCCCTATTAGTGTGCTGGTAATCCACACACGCTCCACTAACGACTCACAATGTGCCACATAGTATCCTTTCGGATTTAATCTTCTATTGAGAGTGCTTCTCTCGGAATCAATTACTTGACCCTGAGTATCGTCTCACTCAACCAGATGTTCTGTAAGTACATTTCTATCTATGTTGCTTTCTCTTGATGATTCAATTACTCCCACTGGTTGTTAGACCAGGTGTAAAATCAATCAAATTGTCGCATAGACCGTGTCTCGCCCTAAGGTTCTCTTATTTGGCAGCAACTGGGCTCACCAATGCTTCGAAGTAGTCGGATTGCTTATCCGTACCATCTTTAGTGTTTTACCACTAATCGGTGTGTCACCCAGATCATAACTCCTTATAACGGTGACCAATACTACTGGTCAAGATAAGAGTATGTCAGATTTAACAGAAATATGATTCCTGGTCAAGGCCCAGTGATGACTAAAGGTTATTTCACTTGGCTAATCCTAAACTCATTCAGGATTATTCTTACTCCCACTATTTCCTAAGAATATGAGTCCTTTCCAAAATAACTCTTCTTTCATAGGTACAACCGGGATGGCCAATGAAACAACATTGCTGATCAGGTTCAAGATAGTCATGATGTTGGACGAACACTACATGACCTTGGACTTTCTACGTACAAGTAGGACGATCCCAGCTTTACATTTCAGACAGTGTCTGCATAACCTACTTAGTCTAAGATGTGGTCGGAATATGGTTTCTATGGTCTGACTGGTTGAATATTCAATTCATCAAAAAACTAATTGGAAATGTATCTTATACATCGAGGATCGAACTATTTCGACCAATGATCCATCATCTTCCCTAAGATACATTATAACCATTAATGTTCTTGGAAGAGGATAAACTGTGAAACATTTTCTCAAGTTAGGTCGTCACTCAAGTTCTGTTGATCTTATACTTCCTTTTAAGTCCTTGAACACTTCAAGGTTTCAATCAATCGCTTATTCTGATAAGCGAAGCCATATTTGTCATACTAATTGGCAAATATCATGAAGTATAACTAATTGTGTTGTGTTCAAGATTTGAGCAATACACAGTAACTTATGTGTCTGTTGCTCAAAATCTTAATATCTTTTACATCTTTATGTAAATTTATGACTTTGTTAATTTTGTTCAATATATGCAATCATCACCTGACTCCAAGTCAACTGATTCCAAAATCCTATCCATTAGATCTTTGGGTGATTAATTTCTTGCTACAATTAATTTTATTAAGCACTAAATTCATCATGTGACTCTAAGTCAAATGATTCTAAAGTCTTGTCCAACTGGACCTTTGGTTGAATTGATTCTCATAAAATTCACTTTAACAATAATAAGGAACACAATTTATAAATCCAATCCCATTGGATGTATCAGCATTCAAGTTATTACCATTTATGCTATCAACACATTCACATAACATTTTGAGGATAATTAAAACAATCATGTTTTAAAAGAAAATATTTTATTAAACCATAATTATCCTCAGAACAATGTACTATACGAAACAATGTCATATGCATCTATAAACTAATAACACGAACAAATATCTAGCTTAACTTCAAAACTGCATGAGCTCTAGATCCAATCCGAATATGCTCCTGTGCGACAACATCCCGCATCCTACAGAGTCCGTGCATACAGAGCAAATGTGAGAAACACATCCTGTATCAAGGAAATGAGGATCAGGTGTTATGAGTTTTTAAAATATTACTGAGTTGCCAAACTGTTCGGCTTTGGAGCATTATTTCAATCTTTCTGTGACTGTGTCCCACCCTGTGGATTCCCAATTTGAGACATCGAACAATTGGTCCAGACGATCTGGATAATTTCTTGATGCGCCTTAATATTGGACTCAATCCTGAAGCAGCTGAATCAATGAAACTATGTTTATCTATGAATGACTCATACAGAGTTGACATTGAATGCATTTCCATGATTGTCTTATCTGGTTACCCTTCTTGTTCATCTGCATGAACATATCAGCGAGTCGAGCTAATGCTTAACTCCCGATCACAAGGGGTGACCTATTTTTTATACAGTTCGCCTATGTATCCCTCAATATTGAGAACATGCAAACTGGTGCTACTTCCTTCTAGCTTGCAACTTCAAGCTATTTGAAGATCCTAGTTCGTTCCTTTTCAACCAGTTCTAGAAACCTTTCCTCAACCAGCTGTGCTAACTTATCTGACCCCAGGAATTCTAAATCCCTGCGGAACTCGAGGTCAATGATTAATAGCATGAGGCAACGAACTTCCTTTGACTCAATAGTCAAGGGGTCATGCTCATCACAAGCTACTGTGTGATGCCATGCTTTGGTAGAACAAGGAGCGGACACTCAGTCAGATATGGTTTGCCAGCAAAACTAAGAACCATTATCTATTTGCAAAACCATATCATAGAGTCAAGGCCAGTCAGCCTTACCATATTGAACAGGTGTGTCACACCCCGATCCTTGGCGGAATCGATCAAGGCGTGATATATTGTTCAAAGTCTCATGACAACTATGTTATAATATGATTAGATTCAATTAAGTACTAAGTATGCAAACAAGATCCACAACATACAAATACAAATCAAAATACAATAACATTTATTACATCAAATTTAAATAGTCTTGTGGGTTTCTAAGGTACACCCTACTTTTCATCAACTTCATTCTTCAAATCTGCATCATGGGTAAAAACAGGTCAACTACGAGAGTTGGTGAGTAATCTAGTTTTATTAAAGAAAATTGTGAGTTTGAATAATTTGAAATTTGTTTTCTTCTGAAGTTGGCAAGCAACTGTTATTGAGATAACAATTTATAAATCAAAAATTGATTAACAAATGATAACAACAACAATAAGTCCTCACCCTATATATACATATATATGTATATATAGGATGGAGCATCTAATCATCATACACACACAACCACATGCGATCAATCACCTTAGCGTCCCAAGGCGGGGTGGTCAACCCAATAGCGCTATTATTGTCCATAACGTACCTCAAGAATACGGGCATAGTCATGGAGATTAGACTAAAATGATAATGCACTACAAGTACATGTAGCGTAAACAAACAATAATTATACAAATAATGATTCAAGTATAAATGTCCCCAACAATGTCTCAATTGTGATAAAATAATAAAATGAAGTTGAAAACATTTTAGAACCACATGATACACCCCAAAAGTATTTAAAATTATAAAATATGGGGTAGATTACTCACATTAGTCCAAACGGAATACGCGTGTTGTACGATAGACGGCTCGGGTCAAAACGACGTGGAACCTATTATAATTAATAGTTTTGGTTTAGGAACTACTAAACGGGAATGGAGTATTAATAAAAATAATTAGACACATATTCTTATATTAGATGAATTAACAATAATCAAATTTTGTTTTGAATATTAATGTATTCATAGGTTAGATGAATTTTAAATTGAATTAATTACTTTGCTTAATTAATTTATATTTTCACTTTAGGCAAGATTTTAATAATTTCTTATTAAAATAATAACTTGTCAAATTATAAGTATTTACAGATTTTATATATTATAAACAATTATTTATATGAAATAATCATTAAAAAGGCATTTTTACATGCTTAGATATTTAGGAAAATGGTTTTAAATACTAAACAGTAATGAAACATTCTGAAATTATCAGAAAATCATTATTTCATAAAATAGTAATTACTGTAAAATTTTCATATTTTTCTTAAGTGCTTTAGTATTTATTTAGCATTTTAATAATTAAACCACAACAAAATTCGGGAAAAATAATAAATGATTCCCAAAAATTCTGGAAACTTAACCATAGTTTTCTAACAATATATTGAGCCTACTATAAATATGTTGGATATTTTGGACTATGAGAAGTATTTCTTATGTTTTTCATTATTAACTAATCAATAAAATCATAAATAATAGGGAAATATTAAGAGAAATTCATTAGACTTTTTATTTATGATTAACATGTTATATATGGTATTCTGATAAGGTTTTATAATTTTTGGACATGTGTAGCTATTTATTATCAATTTAAACCATTAAATAAACAATAAATCAGGAAAAATAAGCAAACCTTCTTACAAAAATCTGTAAATTTTGTCATGGAGTCTTTAAAATGTGCATTAGGTGCAAAAAATATAAAATCTAGATTTTAACATACCTAACTATATTTTGCAATTTATTTTTCTACAACAAAATAAAATACAAAATAAGCATCAAACAGTAATATAAATGCATGAAACTTTATAAATCCACTTTTCTCAATATATGGGTTGTTCCAAAATGTTTCCAGAATTTATTGACTGCAAAAAGTATTTTATGTGAATTATTGCCATATTTTATTGCAATAATTATAGTAATTCAATAAAAATAAGTTATTTTCTGAAAATTTCCAGAACTTCTTATTTTATTTATGAGAGTCTGAGAAAAATCAGGTTTATGCATAAAATGAGTTTTAGATATTTTGATGGATTTAATTTGTTTCATATATGAATTTGGAACTTTTAACAACATACCTTGATGAATGCTTCAAGAGGGATGGAGATTTGAGTATATTGAAGTGTTCTTGGCTGAAAATTGAAGATTTCTAGGAGGAATTTCGAGATTGAGAGTGAGAGGAAGAATAGATATGGTTTGAGTGGTGATGAGAATAATGTGTTGGGAGAAAAATGAAAGGAAAGATGATGGAAGGTGTGAGTGGGAGACAATGGGAATAACCTTTTACTTTTGGTGGTCTTCATAATTCCCCACTAACACAAACATCTTAAGAGTTTTATAAAATTTAATGTAGTGTTTATAAAAATAGAGTTTTATAAAAAAATAGGTTATTATTTGATTATAACAATCTACTTTGATTTGAAGTTTAATTATAGCATTCAAGTTTGATTCTTTTAATTTAATTAGAGCATCATACTTTGATTTTATTTTAATATGGTATCATAATTTAATTTGATTATAGTTATAACGTTATACAATGCTATATTGCTATTAACGTCAATTTATATCGTATTGTATGGGTTTTGATCCTATTAGCGTCAATGAATCTTGAGTAGGGTTTATTAAATTTCCAATTGGGTTGGGTTGACCCGAATCCATTTTAGGCGGATGTCACAGTCTCCCCTACTTTAGTAAATTTCGTCCCGAAATTTAAGAAGAAAGTACCTTAAGAGAAAAGCTGTGGGTATTTGGTACGCATTTGATCCTCACGCTCCCATGTATACTCGGGTCCACGTGCTAACTGCCACCTGACCTTGACCAGGGGTATGCGACTTCTTTTGAGTTGCTTTTCCTTTCGGTCGGCAATTTCCAAGGGTTTCTCGATAAATTGCATTGTCTCGTCGATTTGGATATCCTCGAGAGGAACATGAAGGTTCTCGTCTGCTAAACACTTCTTGAGGTTGGATATATGAAATACTGGGTGAACTTTATTAAGTTTTGTTGGTAGATCCAACTCGTAGGCTACTGGTCCGATCCTTTTCAGGATCTTAAACGGCCCTACGTAGCGGGGTGCCAATTTACCCTTGCGTCCAAATCGAACCACACCTTTCCATGGGGACACTTTTAACATGACCATGTCACCCACGGTAAATTCAAGCGGTTTGCGTCGCTTGTCGGCGTAACTCTTTTGTCGGCTACGAGCTGTGAGAAGGTTATTGCGAATCTGAGTGATTTTGTCGGTTGTTTCCTGGATAAGCTCAGGACCAACGATTGGAGAATCCACTGTTGCGCGACTTACGTGGGACTCGCCAATTTCATGCCAGCAAATAGGAGATCGGCATTTACGGCCATACAATGCCTCAAATGGTGGCATCCCGATGCTAGAATGATAACTGTTATTATAGGAGAATTCCACCAACGGTAAATGAGAGTCCCAGTTTCCTCCGAAATCTAAGACACACGCCCTCAACATATCTTCGAGTGTTTAAATTGTCCTCTCAGATTGACCATCGGTCTGAGGATGATAGGCGGTACTGAGATCGAGGCGGGTTCCCATGGCTTCTTGAAGTGATTGCCATAACCGAGAGAGAAATCTCCCATCACGATCTGAAATGATGCTGAGAGGGATGCCATGCCGACTAACTATCTCGTCGATGTAAATCTGAGCAAGTTGTTCGACCTTGAAATGTTCACGGATGGGAAGGAAGTGAGCAGATTTAGTCAAACGGTCAACGATTACCCAAATGTTGTCATGTCCCTTTGTGGTACGGGGAAGTTTGGTTACGAAATCCATGGTGATCGCTTCCCATTTCCACTCGGGGATTTCCGGTTGGACCAATAGTCCAGAGGGTCGTTGATGTTCTGCTTTGACCCTGGAACATGTAAGACATTTGGCTACGAATAAAGCAATATCCTTTTTCATTCCCGACCACCAATAATTGGTTCTCAAGCCATGATACATCTTGTCAGCGCCCGGATGAATGGAATATCGAGTTTTATGGATTTCTTCCATCAGGAATGTACGAAGATTGTCGCGATCTGGGATCCAGATGCGATCTTGATAATAGAAAATACCATCAGATTTAGATTCCAACTCCCCATCAATTCCCGTGGGCATGTCATTTTCGGTAATTGCCGAGTGTTGGGCTCCTCGAATTCGGTCGCTGAGATTGGACAACATAGGAGAACATATTAAATGAAATGCTTTGGCATGTTCTTTTCGACTTAATGCGTCGGCTACGACGTTCGCCTTTCCCGGATGATAGCGTATTTCACACTCGTAATCATTTAGGAGTTCGACCCATCGTGTTTGCCTCATATTGAGTTCCTTTTGATTAAGAATATGTTGCAATCTCTTATGGTCGGTGTAAATTACGCATTTAGTGCCGTAAAGGTAATGCCTCCAAATTTTAAGAGCGAAAACCACGGCACCGAGCTCCAAATCATGAGTCGTATAATTCCTTTCATGGATTTTGAGTTGTCGCGATGCGTAAGCTATAACCTTTCCCCTTTGCATCAAAACACAACCTAGACCGAGATTGGAGGCATCGCAGTATACCACGAAATCTTCGGATCCTTCAGGGAGTGTAAGAATTGGAGCGTCACACAATCTTTGTTTAAGAGTTTGGAAAGCGTATTCCTGCTTGGGTCCCCAATCAAATGGCGTACCCTTGCAAGTGAGCGAAGTAAGCGGTAAAGCGATCTTTGAGAAATTTGAAATGAAACGCCGGTAATATCCCGCTAAACCGAGGAATGACCGAATTTCCTTGGGGGTACGTGGGGCTTTCCAATTCTTGACTGCTTCAACTTTTGCGGGATCAACTAAAATACCCTTGTCACTTACAATATGACCGAGGAATTGTACCTCCTTTAACCAAAACTCGCATTTCGAAAACTTGGCATAGAGCCGATTTCCTTGCAATGTTTGGAGAGTTAGGCGAAGGTGTCTTTCATGCTCTGCCTTTGTCTTGGAGTAAATGAGGATGTCATCAATAAAGACGATAACAAAACGGTCGAGATAAGGTTTAAATACCCGATTCATCAAGTCCATGAATGCGGCAGGGGCATTTGTTAGGCCGAAAGGCATAACAGTGAACTCGTAATGACCATAGCGGGTTCGGAAAGCGGTTTTGGGGATGTCTTCTTCCCGTACTCGAAGTTGGTGATAACCCGAGCGAAGGTCGATTTTTGAGAAGCATGAAGCTCCTTGAAGCTGATCAAAAAGGTCGTCGATCCGAGGTAACGGATATCGGTTCTTGATGGTCAATTTATTTAACTCCCGATAATCGATACACATACGAAACGAACCATCTTTCTTTTTGATGAAGAGAACCGGGGCTCCCCAGGGTGAAGTACTAGGGCGGATAAATCCCTTATCGGTTAATTCTTGGAGCTGACTTGCCAATTCTTGCATCTCGGTTGGAGCCAACCGATATGGAGACTTGGCTATGGGAGCAGCTTCAGGAACGAGATCGATGCGGAACTCTAGCTCACGTACTGGAGGGAGTCCAGATACGTCATCGGGAAAGATGTCGGGAAAGTCTCGTATAATCGGAATATCTTCTATCTTCTTTTCTGTGACCTTTGTTTCCACCACATGGGCTAAGAAAGCCATGTATTCTTTACGTAGATATGATCGAGCTTGAGTACATGACATAAGACTAAGCTTTTTCGAACGAGTCTCGCCATAAATACGAAGACTTTGACCGTCGGCAAGAGGAATACGAATGAACTTCTCGAAACATACTATTTCAGCATGGTTTTGGGATAGCCAATCCATTCCCACGATGATGTCGAAGCTACCAAGTTCAATAGGAACTAAATTGACGGAAAATTTATGACCGCAAAAATCGAAAGTGCAATCTTGGATGACTGCATTGAGTGAAATGTATTTTCCATTGGCGACTTTCTATGGTAAAGTGTTCATCAAGTATCGTGCGAGGTGTGTGAAGTATGGGTTCAAATTCCAAAGACACGAAACTTTTATCGGCACCTGAATCAAAAAGTACTGACGCGTAGCAGTCATTTATGAGAAACGTACCATTTACGACCTTGCTATCGGTCTGTGCTTGGGTTGCGGTAATGACAAATGCTCGGCCTTTGGGAGCTGGAACCTGCATTGTTGGATTTGCCTGGGCTTGAGTGTTAATGATATTGACAAGCCTAGGACACGCGTTTCTGAAATGGGTGGGGTCACCACAGTTGAAGCATGTTCCAGTTGGATACCGGGTTTGTGTTTGCTGATTTGAGGGTAGAGCGAATGGTCGCTGAGTTTTTGGTGCACGGCATGTGTCCGCCAAGTGGCCATAGCGACCACAAGTCGTACAAAGGCGACACGGGCTGGTGGACATATGGTGATAGTTACAATGGTTACAGAGGGGGCGAGGTCCGGTATACGGCTTTTTGTTTGGTTGGGTGACTTGGGTGATAGGAGCAGCAGGGGTAATAACAGCATGGTTGTGGTGATGGCTTTTCCGCTTCTTTTTGTCGTGTCGGTGTGAGGACTCGGACTTGACAATTAGGGGAGTCTCAGGGGTCGGCTTTTCAGTTGTCATCTTTGAACCCTTGCGTGGGAGGACACCATCGTTCATATTATCCTCGTTGAGTTGACCTGCTATTTCAATAGCGGATTCCAGAGTAGATGGCCTGCTGCTGGTCACCGAATCACGGATCTGGCGCGGTAACCCTTTAATGTAGCGGCGTATTGCAGTTTTCATAGGTTGAACCATGTGAGGTAGGAGTCTTGAAAGATCATAGAATCTATTAGTGTAGGTAGCGTTGTCTCCTCCCACCTGTTTCAGATTCCAGAATTCCTCCTCGAGAGTTTGCAATTCGCTGTCCGGGCAGAACTTCTCTATCATGCGTTCCTTTAGTTTTGACCAGGTCATTCCCAAGGCAACACCCTCTCCTTTTGCCCGTTTTTCTAGGTTCCACCATGAGAGAGCATGTCCTTGGAGGCACCCTGTAGCATGACGGACCATCAGGTCCTCAGGGCACTCGCTGTGGATGAAAGTACTCTCCATTTCTTCGATCCATGTGAGGAGTGCGGTGGCACCATCTATGCCTTTGAAGTAAGGCGGATTACAGCTACGAAAGTGCTTAAACGAGCAACGATGAGTGGTTGCTGGAGCTTGCGGCTGAAGAGTTTGAAGATGGGTTGCAATTGTTGGGATGACATTTGCTACCTCCTTAGCGATAAGGGCGGCTAGCCTTCGGTTGTTACGAGCAGCGTATGGAGGTCGTAATGCCATCTATGAGAAACACGCATATGGACTTGTGAGTTATTTGTAAATTGATTATGGAAATTAAGTTTGTAGACATTGTTGGGTAAAATGATTGTAAAACACTTGTTGGGCCATGGTTAGGAGTGTTACGCACCTTTTGGGATTTCCATGGGTACTAAATGTGAAGCATGTAGCAATTGCGTGGGCCCCCACAATACTAAGTTTTCACATGTTTTTCCCACTTCTAGGCCCATTAGGGAACTTAATAGTCCAATGAGTTGGCCATTTTGGAGTGTATCCTTTCGGATACGTTTGATAAGGTCGGGTATTTTGATGGCTCAAAAGTAATGTGAATAACGCGCTTTGGCCTATAGGTTTGGGAACTCTCGCCTTTGGTCCCCAGGTAAGCAAACTGGTCCCTCGGTTGATTGGGATGTATACGAATGCTTACCTAGTCAAGACTTTTGGGCTACCGGCACCTCCCCCTTCCAGTTACTACGCGTCCATTACTTCGATCCTACCCAACTAGAGTGGATGACTTTTAATTTCCTATGAGCTCTAAGGAATATATATGTATATAAATTTTTATTTTGAAACCATTTGAGTATGTGTGTGATTTTAAGAGAAAGAAGAGAAAATTCACAAGTGTATGCGCACATATAAGTGTCGGGAATAATACGTAAGCACATAAGGGAGCAATTAGCACACCAAGGTATTCCAAGGATTTTCTAAGTGCGAATTGCATGCAGTTGTGTGTGCATTTTATAAACTAGCATACGAGAGGACCCTAGAGGCTATAGACTAGGTCAAGGCAATTAACCTAATTCCCTATAGTCAAGGGCTCTGATACCAATCTGTCACACCCCGATCCTTGGCGGAATCGATCAAGGCGTGATATATTGTTCAAAGTCTCATGACAACTATGTTATAATATGATTAGATTCAATTAAGTACTAAGTATGCAAACAAGATCCACAACATACAAATACAAATCAAAATACAATAACATTTATTACATCAAATTTAAATAGTCTTGTGGGTTTCTAAGGTACACCCTACTTTTCATCAACTTCATTCTTCAAATCTGCATCATGGGTAAAAACAGGTCAACTACGAGAGTTGGTGAGTAATCTAGTTTTATTAAAGAAAATTGTGAGTTTGAATAATTTGAAATTTGTTTTATTCTGAAGTTGGCAAGCAACTGTTATTGAGATAACAATTTATAAATCAAAAATTGATTAACAAATGATAACAACAACAATAAGTCCTCACCCTATATATACATATATATGTATATATAGGATGGAGCATCTAATTATCATACACACACAACCACGTGCGATCAATCACCTTAGCGTCCCAAGGCGGGGTGGTCAACCCAATAGCGCTATTATTGTCCATAACGTACCTCAAGAATACGGGCATAGTCATGGAGATTAGACTAAAATGATAATGCACTACAAGTACATGTAGCGTAAACAAACAATAATTATACAAATAATGATTCAAGTATAAATGTCCCCAACAATGTCTCAATTGTGATAAAATAATAAAATGAAGTTGAAAACATTTTAGAACCACATGATACACCCCAAAAGTATTTAAAATTATAAAATATGGGGTAGATTACTCACATTAGTCCAAACGGAATACGCGTGTTGTACGATAGACGGCTCGGGTCAAAACGACGTGGAACCTATTATAATTAATAGTTTTGGTTTAGGAACTACTAAACGGGAATGGAGTATTAATAAAAATAATTAGACACATATTCTTATATTAGATGAATTAACAATAATCAAATTTTGTTTTGAATATTAATGTATTCATAGGTTAGATGAATTTTAAATTGAATTAATTACTTTGCTTAATTAATTTATATTTTCACTTTAGGCAAGATTTTAATAATTTCTTATTAAAATAATAACTTGTCAAATTATAAGTATTTACAGATTTTATATATTATAAACAATTATTTATATGAAATAATCATTAAAAAGGCATTTTTACATGCTTAGATTTTTAGGAAAATGGTTTTAAATACTAAACAGTAATGAAACATTCTGAAATTATCATAAAATCATTATTTCATAAAATAGTAATTACTGTAAAATTTTCATATTTTTCTTAAGTGCTTTAGTATTTATTTAGTATTTTAATAATTAAACCACAACAAAATTCGGGAAAAATAATAAATGATTCCCAAAAATTCTGGAAAATTAACCATAGTTTTCTAACAATATATTGAGCCTACTGTAAATATGTTGGATATTTTGGACTATGGGAAGTATTTCTTATGTTTTTCATTATTAACTAATCAATAAAATCATAAATAATAGGGAAATATTAAGAGAAATTCATTAGACTTTTTATTTATGATTAACATGTTATATATGGTATTCTGATAAGGTTTTATAATTTTTGGACATGTGTAGCTATTTATTATCAATTTAAACCATTAAATAAACATTAAATCAGGAAAAATAAGCAAACCTTCTTACAAAAATCTGTAAATTTTGTCATGGAGTCTTTAAAATGTGCATTAGGTGCGAAAAATATAAAATCTAGATTTTAACATACCTAACTATATTTTGCAATTTATTTTTCTACAACAAAATAAAATACAAAATAAGCATCAAACAGTAATATAAATGCATGAAACTTTATAAATCCACTTTTCTCAATATATGGGTTGTTTCAAAATTTTTCCAGAATTTATTGACTGCAAAAAGTATTTTATGTGAATTATTGCCATATTTTATTGCAATAATTATAGTAATTCAATAAAAATAAGTTATTTTCTGAACATTTCCAGAACTTCTTATTTTATTTATGAGAGTCTGAGAAAAATCAGGTTTATGCATAAAATGAGTTTTAGATATTTTGATGGATTTAATTTGTTTCATGTATGAATTTGGAACTTTTAACAATATACCTTGATGAATGCTTCAAGAAGGATGGAGATTTGAGTATATTGAAGTGTTCTTGGCTGAAAAATGAAGATTTCTAGGAGGAATTTCGAGATTGAGAGTGAGAGGAAGAATAGATATGGTTTGAGTGGTGATGAGAATAATGTGTTGGGAGAAAAATGAAAGGAAAGATGATGGAATGTGTGAGTGGGAGACAATGGGAATAACCTTTTACTTTTGGTGGTCTTCATAATTCCCCACTAACACAAGCATCTTAAGAGTTTTATAAAATTTAATGTAGTGTTTATAAAAATAGAGTTTTATAAAAAAATAGGTTATTATTTGATTATAACAATCTACTTTGATTTGAAGTTTAATTATAGCATTCAAGTTTGATTCTTTTAATTTAATTAGAGCATCATACTTTGATTTTATTTTAATATGGTATCATAATTTAATTTGATTATAGTTATAACGTTATACAATGCCATATTGCTATTAACGTCAATTTATATCGTATTGTATGGGTTTTGATCCTATTAGCGTCAATGAATCTTGAGTAGGGTTTATTAAATTTCCAATTGGGTTGGGTTGACCCGAATCCATTTTAGGCGGATGTCACAGTCTCCCCTACTTTAGTAAATTTCGTCCCGAAATTTAAGAAGAAAGTACCTTAAGAGAAAAGCTGTGGGTATTTGGTACGCATTTGATCCTCACGCTCCCATGTATACTCATTTTAAATAATTACCCAATATATTATTTAACAAGGCTAGGATCCAAAATACCCCAACTATGGTGTGAAGAGGGATGCCGTAATCACAACATAATGGTCATTAAGGTAGATAAACATTTATCAATTTCAGTCTTATGAAATTCTTAGATCTGTGAGATTCATTTAACTGTTCAATGGCATGTTTAATCTCGGATATGCTCTACTGTTTGTGACTGGGATGCCGAGGATCACAAACTAGATGTGAATAACCATGCAAATTAGCTTGGTAACCTCAATGTCATTTATCATCTCTAATTGATGTGCCGGTTAACCACACGCGCTCCATCAATAATGATAAATCATGAGAAACCTATTACCACTCTTTATGAGATCATATTAGTGTGTCGGTTAACCACACACGCTCCACTAATGTCTCATAAAGTGTAATGTGCAATTTCATGTATTAGCATATTTTCAAATTTTTCCTAAAGTAACTAGATTTGGGATTTTATAAAGCTGTTCTAGTACTTTCATTAATAACATTATACTTTTAATGAGATTAATCTATCCTATCAAACCCGTTCGGCTAACGACCCTCTACTGATCAAGAGAGCGGTGGGTGAGAGTGGACACCTATTAGACCGCTATTTTATAGGCAGTCTCCTTATACCCTCCTTATAGACCAGATTCGTGAATGAGGCCTACTATTGATTTGACTGACCAATTATTTTATACATATAATATTAACTTTTAATAATAATATATATAAGACGTATTTTAAACCTTTTAAAATATTATTGGTTTATCTATTTAATTTTTCAAAATTAAACAATTAATTAAAAATTAAATTTAAACCTTTAAATGATTTAATTTATCTTTTAATTAAACAATTAATTAAATTAATTAAATCCAGATAGTGATGAGTTTCTATGCAATCAATCCTAATCCAACAGATAGGTATATTAAATATTTTAAACTTTTAAAATATTTCTGGTTTATCTATTTAATTTTTAAAAAATTAACTATTAATTTTAAAATTAAATTTAAACATTTAAATGATTTAATTTATCTTTTAATTAAACAATTAATTAAATACAGATAGGTATCACAAATTAATCAAATTAATTTAAACCTATCTTAAACCCCTAAATTTCGAAATATAGCAAATAATGGGTTTAAGGTTATCCAATTATTAAATAATCAAAGTTACCAAAAATAAAATATATTCTAAAACACTAGAAAAAATCGAAAATATAAAGGGGAGGGGCTAGGGTTTCAAAAACCCTAACCCTAAAAATCGATTGGCCCTATTTAGGGTTTAAAAACAAGAAACCCTAAATTTTAGGAAAAACTATTACAACAATTCAATAAGAAAGCAACCAAAAGCTATGATACCACTGAAAGGTTTTCTGCAAATCTATGAACTAAAACCCTAAGTTCACATGCAACCTAGATTGGATCTATGTTTTCTTTCTTTGAACATGTAACTAAATTCCTAAGGGCCAAATAAAATTAATTGAAAGAATAAATCAGAAAAAACTAACCTTTAGGTTTTTATTGGAAGCTGAGCAGCACAACTGTCCGGCCTCAAATGAGATCACACCCAGGGAGCAGGAAGTGGGGACGAAAATCCAGAAAGATTGAGAGGAATTAGCAACTCCAAATGAGGTCCAGGGGTCCCTATTTATAGGCTACCAGACAGCCCTTAAAGATAAACCTCGTTTGACTTTCAAACTGAGATAAACCCTATCTTTAGGCCTTTCTCCGGATTACTGGTATGCGCGCCACGACCCATACATGGGCGCGCCGCACGTGTCCAATTCAACTATTGAGTTGGAACAACTTTAGCCCTGTCCTCTTGATTAATCTAATTAATGCCACAAAAATTAATTCAATTAATTTCTGATTAATTATTAATCAAATAATATAGTTTCTAATTAATATATTATCACTTTAATATATTAATAAACTATTAATTTTATTTCTATTGATTTATTAATCATATAATAAATCAATATTTCTCTCTACTAAACTTTCTACCAAACCTCCAGCTATGAGGGCAACCCAAATGGACTTTGCTTCTATTAATTAGGTAAATATTAATTATTAGTCATGGCTTAGACACCTAATCCAACAAAAGTTTGGTATGTTAAGTGGATGTATAATGTCTAAAATACTCTTATACACCAAAATTGTAATTTACTAAAAAATGAATTAAACACCCCTTATTTATCTGTCAATATGTGCCGATTTATATTAAATTGCTTGGTCAATTTAATTGTTAGCTCAGTTCATGTGACGCTTTATTGATTATGTTTATTATTTGTAATTTTTTATGGAATCAGTAAATTAGAGAGACAATATCATTCCATGATTACAATTTGCACAAATATGAAATCGGAAATCACGCCAACAGGAAATCATGCCAAATATCAATTCCGTCTTTGCATACCCAATATAAACTTTGCAAAATTTTCAAGCAAACAAGTTCATAGCGTTTTCCAACTTTCCCACCTCTTTAGTTTCTTGTTTTCTATGTTGTGTGTCGTTGTTAACTTGAGATCCATTTCTAATGGGGGTTTCCAAATCGATTCTGCCCCAAAACCCACATCCGGTTTCGTCATCTTTAGCTACAAAATCGATGTAAACCTGGAGCCACCACTATCTACCCATCTATAACCACATAAAATCAAAGATTTGCAAAGTAGAAAATAAAAAAAAGGTAAAAAATCAGCAGAGCAAACACGACAGCGAGGAGCAGCGAGTGGTGGAGCATCGTTCTTATCATTATCAAAGCTCTTACTGGACAAATGACTCCTGGAGGAAAAAGGAGCGGGTGAGCTCTGCCACCCCTAGAGTCCCATGGAACCATGGTTGAAGAGATAAACTACAGGGGAAGAAGGGACGATGGTGAGAGACAGAGTAGTGGCGGCGCGCGGTGGGTGGGTCGTGGGGAAACCGACAGAGAAAAAAAGAGAAGCCGGTTGTGGTGAGGAGGAGAACAATGGAGGCTGCAACATTTAAGATTTAGGGTTCTTATTTTAGTTTTATGAAAATAAACATAAATTGTCCCTCAAATTCTAAAAATGACAAAATAATAAGGAAAATAGTAAATTACAGTTTTGGTCATTGTGGGTGTTTTAGACATTATACATCCACTTAACAGACCAAACTTGACGGTAATGGCTACAGGGACTAAATCTGTTACTTTTTTGCCACCACAGGGACCTTCAGCATGAAAAAAAAAACATGGACCAGGGCTGCAAATTGTGGTAAACCATAGGGACCAATTCTGTAATCTACTCTAAATATTTTGTTAAAATATGCGGTTTAGTCGATCATTTATGTAATTTTCAATTTTGCCATATTTTAACTCAATATTTTGATTCGCCGTGCATTTATAAACAAAACACGGCGGCGCTGAACCCAGACGATAAACCGGTTTATCTCATCGAATTGCTGCAGGAGAAAACGAAAAACAAAAATGGCGAATGAAATGGAAGAACTAATTGGATTCCTCTCTTCTCCTTCTCCACAAGTAAGTTCGATCTGGTGTTGTTTTCTGTACTTCACCCATTAGTCTTTCGTTGCAAAACCCTAATTCACCGAGCCCGGTAATTTACCATGTTTTTGCTATATTTGCTCGTGTTTGTAATTCCTTTGAGCTATATTCACCGGAATAATTCAATCATTTAGTTCGAATTAGGACCAAACATGATTATTACACCGTCATAAGGCTCCAATTTATACCATCGGAAGTGAGGTTTTGGTTGCAATATTTGCTTGTGGTTGGCTGGTTGCAACTTTACGGTTACTAAACAACTTGTCATGTAGTTCGTAATCAAGCTCGTGGCAATTATGTGAAACCTTATTTGCTTCTTTATCTCGATATTGTGTATATTAATCGATCAGGTGAAGAAGGTAGCTGTTGATATTGTTCGTGGTTTAACTGGATCAGAGGATGGACTACAATCCCTTGCTATTTACTCTAAAACCGTTCTTCCATCTTTGTCTCAACTTTTAGGTGAAAAGAAGGTGCTATATTGTTTACCTTTTGTAAATTTAAGCATCTTATTTCTAATCTCCTAGCTATGTCTCTTCATACTGTATCTTACCTTCAATAATCATGTTACAGGAGGTCTCTGAAGCAGCAACAGAAGCTCTTGTGAATCTCTCCCAAAATTCTGATTTGGCTGCAAAGATGATTGAATTGGATATAATTAAAGTAATAATGGATATTCTATACAAACAAGGATGTGAGATCACTGGATTACTTGTCATGCTTCTTGTTAATCTTACACAACTCGATGCTGGTGTTGAATCATTGCTTCAGGTTATTTTTCATAAACAATTTAAATGAGAAATAAATATGTTTCTTCAATTTCTTTTGAATTACTTATTAGTGGTCTGTTTTGAATATGTTTTAGTTGGGAGATGATAAAGTTCAAGGGCTTTATATCATGAAACTTGTGAGATCATTTTGCACATCATCCAATGAGAAAAAAGGTCCACCTTTCTTATCTATATCTTCTTTTTATTTTAATTTTTTGAAATTACTCGTGTGCTATATGCTCTATTATATAAAAATTTCAAGACTTTTGACACAATGGTGGTTATTTATTTGTTAAAAACTATCATGATCATGATGATGAACATGAACATATTCTTTTTAGCTTTTAGAATAGTAGGCAATTTGCATACTGACTTCATTTGTTTCATATGAACAGATGATCCATTTGGACATGTTGGATCCATACTTGTAAACATTTCAAAAAACAAAGTTGGAAGATCACTTCTTTTAGATCCCAAACGTGGGCTTTTAAAACAGATTATCAGGCAATTTGATTCCACAAGCTTACTGCGAAAAAAAGGGGTATGTTTATTCTTTAATAATATTTCTAGGTTAAAAAAATCATATTAATGCACTATAATAAATTAACAATCCATTTTAGCCCTTCAAGATTGTGTCTATTTCCCATCTTACCCTTCTTCATAGGTATCTGGCACTATTAGGAACTGCTGCTTTGAAGCAGACAATCAGCTACAAAATTTGCTTTTGATATCAGAGTTTCTTTGGCCAGCTTTACTTCTACCAGTTGCTGGAAACAAGGTCATATCTAATCTTCTATTTATTTATTTTTGTTTTTCATATAAAATTAAACATTAGATTAAAGTGTATATATATTTGACTTTTATATCAGGTGTATAGTGAACAAGATACTTCAAAGATGCCACTTGAATTAGCAAGTGCACTTTCAATTGAACGGGAACCGGTTACCGATACTGAAATACGCGTCCAAACATTGGAGGCGATTTACTTGATCGTGTTACAGGTGGAAGGGCATTTTGGTAATTTTATAATGTTTGGTTAATAGGGAGTTGACACGTGTCTTGTTTGGTGATGTGGGTACAGGGGGCAGGTAGAAGGGCATTTTGGTCCGTGAATGGACCACGGATACTCCAAATAGGATACGAGGAAGAAGAAGATCCAAAAGTCATGGGTGCATATGAACAAATTGGCTCTTTGGTAATTAACTAATTATTATTTTTTATTTTATATTATAATTAATATTCATGCATTTTGTAACAAAATATATGTAATGTGTTTGATTGATTTGCAGCTAGTTGAAGGTAATGACACCGAGGAAGGATCCATGCAGATGTCTTCATAGTATTCATACGAATCCTATGTTGTACTCGTATGATAATTTTGTTTTTGTTATTTAATGGAGTATAATTTTATTTTGTTCTTTTTCCTTGTATTTGTAATCTTTAGTGATTACTGAATTTTGTTAGTCTATATAATTTTATGCATTTTATTATCTAATGGCTTATAAAATTTGATGGCTATTTCTGGCATAAGTACATAATAGATAAACTATTTATCTATTATTTATTATTTATAATGTATGTGACGGCTTATTTTGCGATGGTGTTTTCACTAAAATGTTATGTTTTTCATAGATTGTGTTGGTATATCCAATGACCGTAGTGGAAGAGGTTTCAAATATACGGTCCTTATGTGCACCATTAATTTTGGGTATGACAGTTTGGCAAAAGTTGTATTTTTTTATTCAATTTGTATATATAATTTTAGATCTAACTAAACATCAGATGAAGGTAAAATTGGACAAGGAAATCTAACATGGTTACCAAAAGAAGCAAAGAACTAACCGCTAACAATTAGGTTATATTTTATGTTAACTTTTGATTAAAAATCTTAATATTCATATATTTATATATATGGTTTTACTTGGTCAAATCAACTAAATAACTTGGAAATATATGAAATGACCAAATTGTTATTGTTTTGTAGGTTTACTCGATTTTGATCGAATTACGCAAAACCTTAGGCCGCTGATTGAATTGATAACTACAATGTTATGAGCATTGGTTCACATATATATTTTTAACTGGAATATAAATGAAGGAACGAAACTGTATAAGTTTAACCATATGTTTGGTTGGTATGAAATAAATTTGTCACTCATAATTAAATCTTACGGATATATTAAAAAAATTTCTTATATTTTGACATTATATTCGATAAAGCCTTAATTTTTTATTCAATTAAGTCCTAACATTTTGTTAAGTGTTTACAATTTTGGATAGTAATAGATTATGCCGTTTTTATATTTTTACAACTAATAATGTATATGGTCAAAATGTAAATACTTAATTGAATAAAAACTGAAAATTCAACTATAAATTGTTAAAATGGTCAAAATGTAAGGATTTTACTGAATATTTCTTTTTTATATATATCCAATCCAGAATTGAAAACATTTAACAAAATGTTGAGACTTAACTGAAAAAAAAAAACAATTAAGGCTTAATCGAATATAATGTCAAAATATAAAGACTTTTCTGAATATATATTTTAAAACTTATAGATTTGAATAATTATATATAATTGAATTGCGAGAATCAAATTTGCCGGTTCAAGAATTAATCAGAATTATATGAAATAATATCAGCAAAGTATTAACATGTTAAAAAATAAGTTATATATATACTCTTGTACCAACCTAATATTATCACTTTCCACATTTATCTTTGCAACGTTTGGGGGTCTAATTGTCAATTATCCTACAGCGTATACATATTGGCGCCAAATATCAAACATTAGGTTGTTATAATATTAAATAATTCATGAATTACAGCCTGCCAATGGAAAATATAAAGTGAAAACAAAAATAAGAAAGGAAAGAAAAATGGCGTGCTCTGGTTTTTCGGAGTGGCGCCAAACGAAAACTAGAAACACACCAGATTCAATATTCCCGCCATGGTTGCTCGTCGATATCATCTTCCGTCGTTCACACAACAATTACAGGACGCAGACATCGATTCTCTCTCTGTCTCTCTCTTCCTCTTTCTCAATGGATTTCTCGGAGATTGCAAGGAAGTTAGCGCTTAAGGAATCGAAGCAAGTCGTCCGTAAAGCTGCTGAGCTCCGTCGGATCTCGGATCTTCAATTCGATTCATCCAGTGCCGGAATCGTAAGTAGTTTGCTCCTGTTGCGATGTTTCTCATTTGCTGTTGACTTGTATTAGTAGATTTGTTACGCCTAATTGTTCACAATGTTTCCATTTGGTTAATGTAGGGAGAGATTTGCAAAGCTGTTATATGCCTGGAGATTGCTGCTAACAAGTAAGTGCGAATTTGAGAACGCTGCAATCATTTCTAATTAGTCAATATCACTGTTTGGATAATGGTACTGTTTTACATTTAACACGAGTAACCGCAGTTGCGAATCTAATATTATTGTTCTTCCTGTTAATTATATAAGCTTGTTTACTGTTTTAAAATTCGTAGAAGATGGTCACAAAAATGATATATATTTTTGATGATTAATGTGATTATTTATCTCTAACAACCGTAGGATGCAAGTTCTATTCGATCGGCAGACCGCAATAAGGTTGAGTGGGATGTCGGAGAAGGCTTACATTAGATCTTTCAATGTGATGCAGAATGGAATCGGCGTCAAGTATGTGCTTCACCTCTTTCGTTTTTCATATCATCATCGTACCTTTTATCAGATTGCAATTGATTTGTATGGGATCAAACATTAACCTATCACGTTTGTGATGAATTGTAGGAATCGGCTTGACATTAAGGAACTGGCCATTCAATTCGGATGTGTTCGGCTTATTCCTCTTGTAAAGAAAGGTCTATCACTGTAAGTTCCTTTTCCTATTTCTTTCACAAACATATCCATTAATAACAACCTGTTTACACTTCCGATCTCCATCTTCCATTTACAAATCTGTTTCCGTTACAGTTACAGAGATCGGTTTATTGCATCATTACCAATTTCTCGAAGAGCTAGCACTGACTGTACAAGGCCTGTGTTCACCGCCACAGCATTTTACTTGTGTGCCAAAAAGCATAAGGTAAAACAATTACTCATATGTACTACTAGTTTGATTGTTGGAGTTCATTTTTCTGACTCCAATTTGGTTTCTTTCACAGCTCAAAGTCGATAAGATCAAGTTGATTGAACTTTCTGGTACATCTGAAGATGAATTTTCAAGTGTAAGAACCATTTTAAATGTCCTTAAAAACACCTGTTCACGTATACAATAATTTTTGTATGAAATCCTAATTTGAGAATCAATGCAGGTATCTACCTCCATGAAAGACCTTTGTCATGATGTTTTTGGGGTTGCAAATGAAAAGAAAGATCCCAAGTCTGTGAAAGGGAACCGAGGTATAATCTCATTTACTATACTTTTTTTTTAATCTTTTATTTCCACTTGTTATTACTTTCATAAAAGAATGCAATCAAACTCAAATTTGTATGGATTGATTTATATTTTCCGACAATTTTTTGCAGATTTGTTGGATGTTTTACCTGAGAAAAGGCAAGCTGAAGATGGTGGTTATTCATCTGATGAAGGCGAAGATGTATGTTTTTTCTCTCCATTATTTCTCATTTCATGTTTCATGGAATGTGAAATATAATTATAATTTTAATCGTAAATTTTTAAGGGTAATGACTTCATTTTGCAAAATAGATTTGTGAATTTCTTGTTTTTATGGTGAAATCGATTTATGAATGGTCATCTAAAAAATAAATAAAAAAAATATTTCACAAGAATAAGTAATTTCACATGTCCAATTTGTTAAAGATATAGTTATTTGGTGATATGACAGGATATTTTGGTGATTAACAAGACTAAAAGTATATTTTTGATTAAAATCTTTGATAAGATTTATTGGTATTTAAGTTTATACTTTGTATAACATTTATTAGTAATTTTTTTAAAGTGACACACTTTTTTGGACTATTTGAAATACACAGTATACATCTCAAATGACATAAATATAAAGTACACATTATCTATTTAACAATATATCTTTATTTAACTAATGCTTTTTTTTTTTAAATAAAAACACTTTTTCAACATTTATCAATGTAATTTCATTCTATTCATTCAAACAAATCAAATATTATATTATATCCGATTAATTAATTCATACTCTTTATGATTTTATTTCACCAATCGAAAACACACATAAGAAAATATACAAAAAAATTGTTGTCTTCTAGTATTAAATAAATATTTCGTAACTAATTTTTAATTTATTTTCGTAATGTGTTGCAGCTTTCAGCCTACAAGAAGCGTAAACGTCAGGACAGCCACAAATATGAGGAATGGAAATCGACAGTAGTGGAATCCAATAAGCAAAACAAAGAAAAAAGTAACTACAACTTATTATTATTTTTTTTAATAAATATTTTCATTCAATTTTACCAACAAACAATTTACTTAACTTATTTTTATTGTGTAGTTGGCGTCAAACGAACAAAGCAAGCACAACTTAACTTTCTAAAAAGAGATCCAGGAATGAAAGTTGGAGCTACATGAGAGACAAGTGAGTAGGGTAAAAATTACGCTCATTTGTTGTTCTTTTGGGATATTAACAAAACTTTTTTTTTTGGGTTAATGAAGTTGTTAATTTAGTCATGGGTTATGTAATTGTACAGTGTAACTCCTTTTGGAAATATATATCGGAGAAATTTTGATCACTTGTTTATATTATTGATCTTTCATGTTATTTGAAAAAGATTTTTCAGCTTTTAATATTCAACATAGAAAATATCAACCAAGATTCTAGATATATATATTTTAAATATTAAAGTAATAAAGTATGGTAATGTAGAGTGTAGACAAAAGTGTAAAGTGATTGTTATTTATTATACTTTATGATTTATGATATTTGGCTGTTTTTAACAAAATTCTAAATAAAAGTAAAAAAGTAAAAAGTAAAAAGAAAATGGTTTCTAAAGGATATTTTTGACTATTTTGATTTGATAATAATTTATTTGAGTTTCAAATTATTTGTTATTAGATACTAGTAATTGTATATTCTGGATTTTTTTTTTGGAACCGGCAATTTGGTCTCACCTGAGGGTACTTAGCCTCGCAACCCAGGGCGGTTGGCAATTACCTACGGCGCAAGAGCATTTCCCCTCCACCTGTGCCTCGCCTCCAGGGAAAATCCCCCACATGGGCGTTAGTTGGAGTTGAACTCCAGACATTCACCCACATGGGTATATAACCCGGATGCATCAACTCAGCTAGACTATAACCCGAGTATATTGTGAATTTGTGATATAGTTATTTGGTTTCTGGGATTGCTAATTGAAAATATTTTATACTTGTTTTTAAAACTGTTTGTGAATTTATGCTATATGAAAATAAAGTTTGGAGAAAGTTTTTGGGTAAGGTATCAAATTGTAATAATATAAGTTACCTTTTATTATTTGGTAAATTCTGTTTATATATTTAGAATGATAAAAAAGTGTAAAGGGATTAAAATAATATAATGCGTCGATGGTAAGGAAAAAGAAAAACAATTAGGCTACGTTTTTAGGGTTAATAGAGTAGTAAAATTAGTAAATTGAAATTATTTTATAATAAGTGTTATCAAATTAACTAAGGTAAACTCGAGCTCGATTGATATTATTGGGCATGGATTAGTATTCGACTTGATACAAGTTATTTCATAGTTTAACATCTTAATTCGAATATCAGTATGTTGTTTTAGAATCCTAATTATATAAGGTAGCGTTTGATACGTAGTACTGGATGAAACATAACATAACAAGTTATTTTGAAGTAGTGTTTGACGTGGACGAGACTGGAACAATGATCAAACGATACAGATAAGTACTAAGTCAGTCCCGTTCTGTTTAATTCAGTCCTGTCCATGTACTAAACGCTACCTATATGAACAAATACACATTGTACACATATATTATAGACGATTAAATTTTTTGATAAATACACGTTATTAAAAATAATTATGTTATTGATATTAGCTTTAAAATAATAGTTTTTATACCAAATTATTATATATAATTGTAACTATATTGAATGTTGTGACAATTGTAAATTTTGGTCAACAAAAGTCAACTGTAGTCAAACGAAGCGTACGTTAATCTATATGTTGAAAAGTTATTTTCCATAACTTTTGCGATAAATTATTAATATTGTAGTATTACGTACGCTAAATCAAACAATTATCGATTAAAAATCGAAAATACGGACAGCAAACTACTGTAGCGTAAAAATACGATAATCGTACAATTATTATTTTGAGAATAATAATATTCATAAGACGATCTACTCGTAAATACGAACCTGTGGATATATAGAACGTCAAAAACGGAGTTCGTATGTGGAAGTTACAACCATTAAATCGCTGTGAACGGATAAATGTACACAGGGTTTGGACTCAAAATACAAAATGAGGTGCCTTAAACATCAAATATGAAATAAAAATTCATATGATAAGTAACGTAATAATATCTAGTATTTAATTCCAAAGCTAAATACAATTTCCGGTAAGACGTCAAAAATCACGAAAACGGAAGAATACTGCGCTTAAACGCGTATTTCGACACCCAACGAATTATAATTCAATCAAATTAGATGTTTGGCAATGTTTTTATACAAAATAATTATTTAGCAACTCATTTCGTCAAAATCTCACAAAATTTCACTAAAACGTCTTACTATTTTATAAAAATCACACATTTTATATAAGTACATTGCTATTTTATAAAAACCACCCACCCCACCCCCTACCCCCCCCAATCGGCTGATGCAAGGTCCCAAGGAGATCCATAGATACTATTCATGCAATCTAACCTATGTATATTAAAATGAAAAGAAAACCTAACCTAAATTTAATAATAAATCAAATAAGGAACCAAGATCTTCTCATAATGACCAAAAGCCCCAACCAACTCACTCTTCTCTCATCCCTCTCCTCACTTTCGGCCACTCTCTCCCTCTCTTCTTCTCTCCAAAGCCGAGACCACCATCTTCAACCTCAAGTTCTATTTTCAAGCTCATTTCTCTAATCCAAGTGGTAAGCTTTCTTCACTCTTTGATTCTAAACTACTTAACATAAGTTTTACATCATTTACACATACTAACATCCATCAAAACCCATTGGATAATAGCTTGGTCCAAAGGTTTTTGAGCTCAAATCTTCATCATCTTCAAAGATCTTTCAAGCCTTCTTGGTAAGTTATGATCATCTAGTGATTTAAGTTCTAAATACCTCCATTTACTCTTTTACACAAACATACTCACAAAAATCCATTGGATAATAGCTTTGTCCAAGGGTCCCCCGAGTCCTAGAACCAAATTTTTCAATCTTCTACCAAGGAACCTTAAGATCAACCACTCAAGGTGAGTTCATACCCCTCATTTTCATCTTTTCAAACCTTTTTGGGGGAGAATACAAGTTCTTTTACTATAAATGTTGTTTTATTCAAGATTATATGTGATTAAATGTTATATATGTTGATTTACACAAGTTCATAAAGTTAATATTTGTGTAAAAATGCTTTTGACATGAAATATGGTTAACCCTTTGTAAGATGTTCATAATGATGTATATAATGTTAGTGTAAAAGTTACTAAACTATATATAAAATGTGTAAAATGTTAGATCTTAGACAAAAATGTTATAAAGATGAACTTGGTATGAAATATGGATAGATCCTTATATTATGAACACTTTGACATATTAAGTTGTGTAAAAGTTACAAAACTACAAATAAAGTGTACAAAGATACTAGATCTTGAATAAAAACGTTATAAAAACGAAAACTAGTAAAAACTATGTTTTTATAAATAAATGCACTATTTACTAGCAAAAATGGTTATAATCAAGTTATTACACCATTTTTGTGAGAATTACCTCAAAAGATGATATTTATAATCTTTTGAACAAGTTATTTCGCTATCGTTCGTAAAAAAATAAGGTTATTACGACGCAATTACTAAAAATAGACTATTATTGGAATAGTTTATGAATACAAGGTTATTATGACGTTTAAACATGACAAAAATAATTATATAAAAATATATAATTATTATACTTTACTATATTATCATAGGAAAAATGATAATGGACGATTACAAGAGTTTTTATATACAAATCGTACGTAAACAAGTTGATTGGAATACATACATTTTTGTGAGATGAATCTTCACAGTACTTTTATAAGTACCTACTATAAGTCCTGAACTTTTATAACTAGAGTCTCGGTAAGAGAGCGCGATATTTGAGTATAGATCTATACGGGGCTTGACAACCCCGCACCTGAGCTGCTAGCTACAGCTTGACCGGCAGGTCTGAGGTGTCCAAATGTCTAACATTCCGACGCCTGAAGAACGTCGCAGCAGGCCAACTAGTCACAGTATGGTTATAGGGTATCTCACATGGGAAAATAATCAACTTAATATTTTTATGAATTGTTTACGTGGAAACACACATTTCAAAGAAAGTACACTACAGTTTACATATTACATTTTAGTCTTTGGGATTTAAAGACTTGGACATTTTTATGAGAAAATATTGGATTTTCTTGGTTTTCAACACTATTGCTTACAAACAAAGGACATTTTTTACGCAAAAATCTTATGAACTCACAAACTTAATTGTTGACACTTTTTCAACTACTTGTATTCTCAGGAAATTGATAAGGTAAACCTCAGCGCGATTCGAAGAGACGTTACGACGTCGTTTTTGTTCATTTTGAAATCATTTGTAATTGTAATTGAAACACGTAACTTTTAAACGATGTAACATTTGCAATTATTTAATGATGGTTGTTTGCTTGGAATCACTATTATTCAACTTTGTTATGATATTGTTCATGAAGTCATCCACCCTTGAACTATTCCGCCAATACGGTTTGAGGGTGTGACAAATGTTATGATAATATAAACATTAGAGAAATAATGTTTGATTAGAGTTTTATACCGGGGAGTGATTCTAGAGCCAATAACAAGTAAGCCACCAAGCAAGAAATAATATTGAAGTTGTAAGCACATACTTTGAAACATACATGAAAACATAAAGTTGAATTAGAGGGAGAACATCTTCCAAAATATGCAAGAAAAACTACATTCTTCTTTTAAAAAACAATAGTTTTTTGGAAATATGCAACAACAACCACCTTCATCTTCTTTAAAAAGCCATGATTGAGTTGGAAATATTTAATAGAGAAGCCTATGACTGGTTAAGTCAAACACCACCATCATATTCGAAAAGAAATAACTTTTCTAGTAATATTTTCATATCTTATCGTACTTTTTCATTGTCTAATTACATCTAGTGATAACAAGGTTAATACTTTCAACTTGTAAAACACATTCAAATTTGCTTTTAAATAACACACATAAGGTATTCAATGTTTACTTATAGATGACAAGGAGAAGAAAACAACTTTTGTATTACAATACATTAGGGAATATCTATCGAGAAGGCTTTCCAATGTCCAAAAGGTAGTTTGATAAGTGTGATGATTCCATAACACCGATTTCCAAAAATATTTTGAACCTAATCAAGAAAGATGTATCTTAATACACTTTCATTTTTAACATAAATTACAAATAGCAAGTGTTTGAAACCTGGAATGACCAATGTGTCGTGAACGTGAGTGATAGAATATACTTGTAAAAATAGGCAATTATTGGTATTCCATGCAAGCATGTACTAATTAACATATGAAATTTGGCTGAATATTGTAACAAAGTTGATGAACCTGAGGAATCCTTGTTACAAGCTTCAAACTTGAAGGATATGTATATGTTCAAGTTTGATCCCTTCAATGGCGTGACCATGATATTTGGTTAAAGTCCAACTATATAACAATACTTACAACCCCAAATCATCACAAACATGTTTCATCAACTTAATCTCAAAATAAAAAGAGATATATTTGATGTGTATGCTTTAACATGTTTGTTTAGAGGTTGGGATACTAAAAGAAAAAGATTAACAGGGTAGACGATGAATTTGTTAGCCAGGGATGTCAACAACCAAACCAAGGAGGTAAGATATCAAGAAGATATATCACAGTCACTAGCAACATATGCAACAACAAGTGGCATAAATATAAGAGTTTTGGGTAACAGGATGGCCAGATGATCAAACAAGAGGCATGTGAAAATGAAAGGACCAAAATAAAGGAAATGAGTAACACTTTGAAGCTTATGTTAGTATTTTTATATAGTTAGCGTTTTTTCTATATTTTAGGACTTGTGTTTGTGTTTTAATGTAGTTGGTGTTTGTTATGCCAGTTTGCTAGACAATGGTCGACTTGAAGTCTCTTATGTTTGAATATTATGGTTGTTTACTTGGACAACGGGTTATAAATGACGTGTTTTGTTATGTCAAGAAGTTAAACAATGGTTGCATTTGGAAATGGTTATGCCACAAAAGTATGTTAATTTGGTCATATTTATAGCCTTTGTAAACTTTGCCAACAAGTATTTGACTTGCCGTATTCATATTTGTTTGTTTGGTAATGGCTTTGAAATGCTGCTACACCATTTTGTGTCTAACTAGGTAAAACAAACCTTATATATATATATATATATATATATATATATATATATATATATATATATATATATATATATATATATATATATATATATATATATATATATATATATATATATATATATATATATACACACACACATACACACACACACATACACACACACCACCGATCCAGGTTTGTCTTCCCATTTCGATTGTAACTAGACTAAATCTACAGTGGTAATCGATGTTAATGGCAACGAACATACAAACATACGAACCTGAAATCAGTGGTTGAATTGAATCGGCTGGTTATTCTCGTTATTTTACAGACTTGGTAATGACAATGGCAACGAACATACGAACCTGCATTTAATTAAATCTTCATCTCTGATTAATGGCAGTAGTAGTGAGCAACATTTTAAGGAATCAGTGACATATGAGCAATCCGTATGAAGTTGAAAAACACAAGTTTATATCAATATGATATGGTTTGTGACTAGGTTTATTTGCTATGTATGGCATGTAATATGTTCATTTCTTCTTGTTTTGTTTTTTAATTAGTGTGTTGAGGATTAAAAGTTTTTTTTTTGGACTAGGTGGAAATGAAACTGGAGAATGAGCAGGGAAAGGAATGAATATGAAATTGGGTAAAATCAGATTACATTCCAGTTTGTCTTTATACACACCAAGTGTTTGGTAAATTGCTCAAGAGGTATTGGTTTTGTGTATGCTTTTCCATTATACTTGTTGATGTTTGTGATTGTTAAATTTGTATGTTGGATTGGTAAATCTGGGAGGTCTAGCACATACATAAGCAATTAGATGCATTGATGCTCTGATATTCTACATAATATAAAAAAGCGCTATACCGCCGCTATCCCAACGCGATAACCGTGATTTCGAATGGCGTCCAATGACCACAATTTGATTTTCGACTGCGATAACTGCCTAGCTCATATCTTCATCATATTTTAACTTGAAAGGCTTCCCAACCAGTTATGCCAAACTTATAAGTTATGCACTAACTTTACTTTCTACGGTACTCTTTTACTTCATTATTTGTATTTGACATAAATGACATATTTGAAAACTTTGATAATTCTTCCATAAGTTTATAAGTATACGTCAGTCGTTAGCATAAGAATTACCAATTCCATTCCTTTATTTTTATTTAAATTTACATGTGCTAAAAGGTAATTATTATTATTATGTTCACCATCGACATTTAAATATTCCAAACTAGGTGTTTGACACTGTAAAAAGTAAAATACGTACCACGTTTCAATTATTAATTTACATATTCATGGTTATTTGATAATTCCAATCTTTACATAAATTACTAGACGAATACCCGCGCGTTGCACATAAATAATTTTTTTCGAAAAAAGTATTAGCATTTATATGTTGCTAAAAATAACTAATTTATCATCGTTAATAATTTTTATAATAATATAATTCATTATTCGTCCTTTTAAATATTATTAAATAAAAAAATCATTACTTAGAAGTTGAAAATTTTTTATTATTCGAATAATACATAAATGCAATTAAGACATAAACACACATTTATTGTTATTAGTATTATAAATATTATAAGGTTGGTTAATACTAAATATGATTAAAAGTCTTACTTCATTTAACCTAAATATTATCAAACATTATTTTATATCAAAGCCAATTTATAAAGTTTAACAACAAATCTAATTTAAAATATTTAATTTGTGTGTTGTATCTATATAATAAATTATCTAGTACAACCAGATATAAATTTTAGTAATTTAAAAAATATACTAAATAATAAGCCATTTTTATCAACTATGAAATAATAACTTTTATAAAAATATAAAGTATTATAATCATTTCAAGTATTATTATTGTCATAGATAGATAGCATTTGTTGAAAGTTCAAAATTTGTATCAACATAATTAATTAATCTAATATTTAAATATACAAAATAAAAAAAATCAATATGTGTATAGAAATATATATTGAAAATATTTTTAAAGTCGATCAAGTCGACGCATCAAATATTTTTATAACAAAAAATTAAAGAAGATGCATTAATCGTGATGAAATTATATCATTTTGTTAGGTCGTTTGCCATTAATATATACCTATTTATTAGATCATATTCATGCCATCCATCACTACTTACAAACATCTTGATTATTTTGGATTTTTCGTCAAAACAAACATGCATTTAACGTGATGAAATTGTATTATTTTGTTAGGTCGTTTGTTGTTAATACATAACTATTCATTAGGTAATATTCATCACATCCATCATCGTCTACAAATATTTTGATTATTTTGAATTTTTCATTAAAACTTTTTTTGTTAATTTATATTTCAATTTAGATTTTTCATCGAACATTATGTTAATTTTTTTAATCATATAATGTGAGACCCGATTTCCTAACCAAGATGCTTGTGCAAGTCAGTTGCTATATTTAATTGCTAAGTATGTTTTGTGAGTTGCTAATTTAGAGTTATAGCAAGATCTTATGTGTTAATCTATGTATGATTAAGATTAGTTGAGTTGAAGTGTGATTCGCAGTTTCAGAAGTGTTTAAACTATGAGATATTAGCACAATGTAAAAGTAGGTTGCTAATTTTGAAGTTTAAGTTGAATGGGGTCAGTTCAAGCTAAGTTAGGTCAGCTTGAAGCCTTGAACTGAGTATAGAGCTTACTGGTTAAAAGCTGAATTGAAGGAAAAGATTCCACATTGTAGGTTGCATACTCGGTCTTACTAGGTGTAGCACTAAATGTAGTTGCAGAGTGTAACAATGGCGGTATAAGGACGGATGAAGATGAGGAAGATCGAAGGTTTCTTGGGTTGCACAATCTAACTATGGATTAAGGATGAAATGTGTAATATGAAAGCATAATACGTCTACGTATTGGCGATAAGAGAGAAGACAGAGGGTGAAAATAAATTGACTAAAATACCCTCATGTAAGGGGCATATTGTAACACCCCAAATTTTCACACATTTTTTTTTTTTTATTTTTCAAACTTTGTTACAACATTTGAAAACAAACCATGTCTTTACATTACAAACGGGGTATCACGAATTTGTTTCACAACCATGATTCAAACCTGTTTATTATACATTATTATACAACCGAAGCTACAGTCCCACCCGACTCCTTCAACATCCTTCCTGTTTACCTGAGTACATAGCATTTTAAAAGAAAATACGTGAGACATAATGTCTCGTGAGTGATATGGGTTTAGACCCAAAAATATCTTTGTCAATAATTTCATTATTCATTAAATGTTCAAAATTCTTTTCCTGTGAGCGCACCCACAGGTATTCCTTATTTCTTATCAATGGTACATTCCTACGAGCGCACCCGTAGGTTTTATACGAGACGCACCCGTATAGCTACTTCCCCAATAGAATGAAACGAATTCATCTATCAAGATAAGACAACTACTTCGCGACGGGAGGTACCATCCCAGTAGTGTCTTATTGCCACCCCTACCGCAGCAGGCCGTGGTCTTTATCCGGATACTAACACAACTTATCATCATGAGTCAATCACAATATTAGTCACTGTATTTCTGGTTCCATTTCCTTCATATTAAAAATCATACTTTTCATTTTATAATTTTAAAAGTCATAAGCCACTTTGACTCCCAAAATACTTTAAATAAAATTCACTTAGCTATGTACCCGAAAATCCACATAACACTCACCTCGAGTCAGTTAGTCTGTTGCACTTCTTTTCCCTTCGCTCGGTTCACCGTATTTGAACCACCACCTATTATTTACAAGTTATACGTTTATATTCAATTCATATATATAACAACTAATTTACTGCACAAGAGTGCTATACTATGCTACTACAGGTTATAATAAATGTTTAACTATTAATAAGTTCGTTTAACGGTTTTCTTCCGAAATACGCGTATTCTGCTACAGTACCCCCGAGGGTCGTATTTCAGTTCCGACTCTCTTCCATGATATATTAGACTATATTAGACTTGTGTTTCACATTTGAAGTTCATTGGACAAGTCTAGCTCAAATTCCAAAATTTAGTTTTAATGTGAATAGTGGATTTCGCCTCTGCCGCTACAGTGATTTTTCCGCAAGGTCGAATTACGGATTTGACCATTCCCGACATATTCTTATACCATGTTAAGGTTATGTCTGAAATTTCAGGTCAATCGGACATGTCTAGCTATGGTTTCTAGCGTTTGGAATAATTAAAATTTTTAACATTTTTGGTCCCTGCCCAGCCCCTGACTGAAGGCGCACTGCGCCAGGTGTGGGGCGCACTGCGCCTGGGCGCACCCCGCCCTGGTCCTGGGCGCACTGCGCCTGGCGCCTGGGCAGGCTCCTGATCAGTCGCGATTTGGCACTGTAGCATGCAGTTTTGGGACTTTAAGCTCTTATTCCAGGTCTTAATCACCTGGGGTTTGTTCTAGGACTAAAACCCTTGACTAATAACATATTTTAAGCTATTAAAAACACCTTAATCACACCAATTCGTGATTTAGGGTTCTTGAGCAACTTTGCAAACTTTCAAAAATAGCAATCTACTTTCATGTTCTTGGGTTTAGTTCTTGATTAATAACTTGTTGGAAGCATTAGACACTTAAATCATATGATTCCTAACTGTAATTTCAGTTTCCATTCAACCCAAATCAAGAACACACCCCAAAAAACTAGGTTAAAACAAAGGAATTCTTACCTTATTTCCTTTGGAATCACCAATTCCAACTCTTGATTCCTCTCTTGGACAACTCCTTTGATTTCTTCTCCTTTTTCTCGTGATGTTGCTGCACACTTCTAACTCTCTCCCGTGCTCTCTGGAGGCTTCTAAATTATGAGGGGATAATTCCTATATTTTATATATATATTTTATGTTTATAAACTAGTTACAATTTTGGTCCTTAACTTTCAAGCTTCTCTTAAAAAATGATCCAAGAGTCACAACTACACCATTAACTTCCAACTTAACATTCTCTTTAACATTTTGGTCACTTTTATGTCAAATGACCAATTTGCCCTTTTTGGCCAAATTTCACTATTCACGCGGTAAAACTTCAAATTTTACATAAACTTTATTTCTTATGTTATTATCTCACAAATACATATTATTTTACATATTAATCGCATAACGTGTCAAAAGACCGTTTTACCCTTTTTACAACTTTTCACCCTTTTTACCCGATTATTTTACATATTTTATTACACATTTTTATGGGTTCTTACAATCTCTCCCCCTTAAGAGGATTCCGTCCTCGGAATCTTCTCATAATTCGTGAAATTCGGGTATCTTTTCTTCATTTCTTCTAGTGTTTCCCAAGTTAAATCCGAGCCCGACGTGTGCTTCCATTTGACCAGGACTAAGTCAATTTCTTTGTTTCTTAACTTCTTGGTTCTCACCTCTAACATTGCTTCTGGTTCTTCTATCAGTTTATTCGGGGCCTCTACTTTTAAGTCTTTCAATGGAATAACAAGTTCACTCTTCCCAAAGTACTTTTTCAAATAGCACACATGGAACGTATCATGTATACTACTCAGTTCACGTGGTAATTCTAGTTTGAAAGCTTGTTCACCAATTCTTTTTAAGATCTTGAATGGTCCAATGTATCTGGGACTCAGTTTACCCCTCTTTCCAAATCTTACCACACCTTTCCACGGTGACACTTTGAGCATTACCAGATCACCTTCTTTTAAATCGTACGGTCTCTTCTTCAAATCCGCATAACTCTTCTGCCTATCTTGAGCAGCTTTCATATTAGCTTGAATTATTTTAATCTTTTCATTTGTTACCCTTACAATTTCCGGCCCAGTCATTTTAGTCTCTCCCGCTTCTAACCAACACAAAGGGGTTCTACATTTTCTGCCATATAAAGCTTCGAATGGTGGCATTCCAATACTGGAATGATAACTATTGTTATAAGAAAATTCCACCAACGGCAAGTGCTCGTCCCAATTTCCACCAAAATCCAAGGCACAAGATCGTAGCATATCTTCTACGGTCTGAATAGTTCGTTCACTTTGCCCGTCTGTTTGGGGATGATAGGCTGTACTCATTTTTATTTTTGTCCCCATACGTTCTTGTAGTGCCTCCCACAATTTTGAGGTAAACCGTGGGTCTCTGTCAGACACAATTGACAAGGGAGCTCCATGAAGTCGTATAACTTCATCCTTGTATATCTGCGCCAACGTTTCCAATTGTGTATTTTCATTAATCGCCAAAAACATAGCACTCTTGGTCAAGCGGTCAACAATGACCCAAATACCGTTATGACCTCTTCTGGTTCTTGGTAAGCCAAATATGAAATCCATGGTTATGTCTTCCCATTTCCCCGCTGGAATTTGCAATGGTTGAGTATTTCCATATGGGGCTTGGTGTTCCGCTTTCACTTGTGCACAGGTTGCACATTTAGAGATATATTTAACAATTCTTTTCTTCATTCCCGGCCACCAATACTGTTCTTTGAGATCCCGATAAGTTTTCGTGCTTCCTGGGTGGATGGAATATTTTGACTTATGAGATTCTTCTAGTATCAACTTTCGGATTCCACCTGCCTTTGGTACCCACACACGATTTCTGACTGTCTTCAGTCCCTGGGTATTTTCTCCAAACACCAAATCTTTTCCCAGCTTTTCCTTCTTTAAGTCACCTCTTTCCAATGCTTGCTTTTGCGCGTCTTTGATGCTTTCTATTAGGCTTGATTTCAATTCGATTTTCATCAACTTCTCTTGTCTTTTCTTTTCATGAAACTTCCTGCTTAAGGCATCTGCTACCACGTTCGCTTTCCCAGGGTGGTAAGCGATTTCACAGTCATAATCATTTATTAGCTCTAGCCACCTACTTTGCCTCATATTGAGATCTTTCTGAGAAAATACGTACTGCAAGCTTTTATGATCCGTATACAAGGTGCACTTTGTTCCATACAAGTAATGCCTCCAGATTTTTAATGCAAACACAATTGCTGCCAATTCCAAATCGTGCGTTGCATATCGAGTTTCGGGTTCTTTTAGTTGTCGAGAAGCGTACGCTATCACCTTTCCCCGCTGCATTAATACACAACCCAGTCCTCTGTTCGAGGCATCACTATACACCACAAAGTCTTCAGTTCCCTCTGGTAGGGTAAGAACCGGCGCATTGCATAACTTCTCTTTTAGTGTCTCAAACGCTTTCTCTTGTTCCACCCCCCATTCAAACTTTACCCCTTTTCTTGTTAGCTTCGTAAGAGGTACCGCAATCCGTGAAAAATCTTGGATGAATCGTCGGTAGTACCCGGCGAGTCCAAGAAAACTTCTCACTTCCGTCGGAGTCTTGGGAAATTCCCATTTCATCACTGCCTCCACCTTTGCTGGATCTACTTTAATGCCTTGGATTGAGACAACGTGTCCAAGGAATTGCACCTCTCTCAGCCAGAATTCGCACTTTGAAAATTTTGCATATAACTTTTCTTTCTTCAGAACTTCTAGCACCGTCCTCAAATGATTTCTGTGTTCTTCTGCATTCTTCGAATAGATAAGGATGTCATCAATAAAGACGATAACAAACTTATCAAGGAACGGCTTGCACACCCTATTCATCAAATCCATGAAGATTGCCGGGGCATTCGTTAGACCAAAAGGCATGACCAGAAATTCATAATGCCCGTAGCGAGTGCGAAAAGCAGTCTTCTCAATATCTTCATTTCTTACGCGCACCTGATGATAGCCAGACCGAAGGTCAATCTTGGAGAAATAATCAGCGCCTTGCAACTGATCAAACAGATCGTCTATTCGTGGTAACGGGTAACGATTCTTGATGGTGATTTTATTGAGCTCGCGGTAGTCAATGCACATTCGCATCGTGCCATCTTTCTTCTTGACAAACAGTACTGGTGCACCCCAAGGAGACACACTGGGGCGTATAAAGCCTTTATCCAACAATTCCTGTAATTGTGACATCAACTCCCGCATTTCGGTCGGGGCCAATCGGTACGGAGCTCGGGCGATAGGAGAAGCTCCAGGTACAAGATCAATGCGGAATTCAACTTGTCTCTCTGGTGGCAACCCGGGTAAGTCATCTGGAAACACTTCAGTATATTCTTTTACTACATCAATGTCATGTACTGTTTTCTTTACCTTTTCTTCCACCATTACATACGCCACATAGGATAAACATCCTTTCACCAGACATCTCCTGACTTTTGCTGCACTGATCAAATCGGACATCCTCTTGGGTTTTTCACCGTACACATACACTTTGCTGCCACCTGGAATTTTCACCGACACTATCTTTTTCCCACATGCGATTTTTGCATCATTGACTCCAAGCCAATCCATACCAATGACCACATCAAAAGTCTTCACTCCAATCGGAAGAAGATTCAACGAAAATTTCTGATCATCTATGCTGAGTTCGCAGTCACGGTACACATGTTTTATTCCCACCTTCTTACCACTTGCCAATTCTACCTCACATACACGATCTAATGGTTCTAGCGGTATATTGAATTTTAGACCAAACTCATAGGACACAAACGAACATGTAGCACCAGAATCAAATAATACATAGGCAGGCATCTGGTTAATTAGTAGAGTACCTGAGACCACGTCTTGTGTCTCCTTTGCTTCTTCTCGGGTGAGTTGGAACGCGCGGGTCTTCACCTTTTGAGGCTCCGTCTTTTTCTGCGCAGTTGATACCATCGTCTCGCCACCCTTCTTCGGACAGTTAAAGCTATAGTGCCCCTTTTCGTGACATGAAAAGCACTCGACTTCGCTGAGCTTAGGATAGGTACATTCCCTCGCCTTGTGACCCATTCTTCCGCAATTAAAACAAGCCGCACTTCCCATCTTACATTCGCCCGTATGCTCTTTCCCACACTTATCACACCTCTTTCGACTGCCCTGTTTGGTTGACATCACTACCGACTTTCCTTTCTTATTCCAGCTACTATTCCCGCCACTGAACTTACGTTTATCCCCAGAAACTTGCTTCTCCACTGTTCTTCGTTTCCCCACATCTTCAACATTTCTTGCTGCCTCAAACGCCGCATCCATTGTTACTGCCCGTTTTACTTCCAATTCATACTCCCAAGGTAGGCCTTTCACATAACGGTTGATTCGTGCCCGCTCCGTAGGGTAAAGGTTTCCCACGAACGGTAGCATATCACTGAACTTTTTAGTATATTCAGCAACAGTCAAACTACCCTTCTTCAGAGTAAGGAATTCGTCTTCAAGTTTCTCTATGTCCCGCAGGGGACAATATTTATTCTTCAGACGGGTGGTGAATTCGGTCCACGACCACTTGTAAATTACATCCTTTCCAACCAGTTCGTATAAGGTATTCCACCAGACCAATGCATCGTCTTTCAACATTCGCGAGGCATAATAAACTTTATCCTTTTCATGACACTTGCTGACCTCTAGCACTTGCTCTGTCTCCCGTATCCACCGCATCGTGACTTTAGGCTCGTAGCTACCATAGTATTCCGTTGGCTTACATGTCAGAAAAGTTTTGAATGAACATCTCTTCTTGTCTTCTGTCCCCACACTATCCTCATCCGTAACCGAATCTCCATTAGTGGGTCTCCAAGAAGCATCATCTGCTGAAGGATTAGGTTGTGGGTCACCCAGCCGTGCATTCAACATTTGTTGCATATCCTCCCTCATCTCTGTCTTTAGATTGCTAATAAGATTTTGAATAGCCTCCAAAGTCACGGGTGGAGGTTGCGGTATTGGATTTGGGTTAGGACCCATGTTAACCTCATCATCAACCGGGTTATCTCCGTGGGACGGGGTATGACTTGCAGTCCGTCCTTCACTCAAAATATTCTGATCACCGCTCTCCATTTACTATATAAAACAAATAGAATTCGCGTTTTGTTACTTCACACATATATATATATATATATATTTATCAATATACTCAAAAGCGGTAGCATGTGATCTTCCTATGGGACTCTCATTCTCAAGTGTCTCTATACTAATTTCCACAACCAAATTCCTCAGGTTTCCTAGTGACTTCACCATTTCCAAAGCATATCCTGTGGTTATAATAATACGGGCCCAATATTACGTTAACCACCTATATACTTTGGCTCTGGTGTTATCACAAGATCCCCTGGCTCATCGGTTGCTGTGGATTCCATCATTAGAAATTAGCAATTCTACCCCGTTAGTTAGTATCTAGTACTACTACTTTACTGACTATTAATGCACTAGTTTAAGCCTAGGATGGTTACCCAACCTAATTCGCTTAAACCATGGCTCTGATACCAAATTGTAACACCCCAAATTTTCACACATTTTTTTTTTTTATTTTTCAAACTTTGTTACAACATTTGAAAACAAACCATGTCTTTACATTACAAACGGGGTATCACGAATTTGTTTCACAACCATGATTCAAACCTGTTTATTATACATTATTATACAACCGAAGCTACAGTCCCACCCGACTCCTTCAACATCCTTCCTGTTTACCTGAGTACATAGCATTTTAAAAGAAAATACGTGAGACATAATGTCTCGTGAGTGATATGGGTTTAGACCCAAAAATATCTTTGTCAATAATTTCATTATTCATTAAATGTTCAAAATTCTTTTCCTGTGAGCGCACCCACAGGTATTCCTTATTTCTTATCAATGGTACATTCCTACGAGCGCACCCGTAGGTTTTATACGAGACGCACCCGTATAGCTACTTCCCCAATAGAATGAAACGAATTCATCTATCAAGATAAGACAACTACTTCGCGACGGGAGGTACCATCCCAGTAGTGTCTTATTGCCACCCCTACCGCAGCAGGCCGTGGTCTTTATCCGGATACTAACACAACTTATCATCATGAGTCAATCACAATATTAGTCACTGTATTTCTGGTTCCATTTCCTTCATATTAAAAATCATACTTTTCATTTTATAATTTTAAAAGTCATAAGCCACTTTGACTCCCAAAATACTTTAAATAAAATTCACTTAGCTATGTACCCGAAAATCCACATAACACTCACCTCGAGTCAGTTAGTCTGTTGCACTTCTTTTCCCTTCGCTCGGTTCACCGTATTTGAACCACCACCTATTATTTACAAGTTATACGTTTATATTCAATTCATATATATAACAACTAATTTACTGCACAAGAGTGCTATACTATGCTACTACAGGTTATAATAAATGTTTAACTATTAATAAGTTCGTTTAACGGTTTTCTTCCGAAATACGCGTATTCTGCTACAGTACCCCCGAGGGTCGTATTTCAGTTCCGACTCTCTTCCATGATATATTAGACTATATTAGACTTGTGTTTCACATTTGAAGTTCATTGGACAAGTCTAGCTCAAATTCCAAAATTTAGTTTTAATGTGAATAGTGGATTTCGCCTCTGCCGCTACAGTGATTTTTCCGCAAGGTCGAATTACGGATTTGACCATTCCCGACATATTCTTATACCATGTTAAGGTTATGTCTGAAATTTCAGGTCAATCGGACATGTCTAGCTATGGTTTCTAGCGTTTGGAATAATTAAAATTTTTAACATTTTTGGTCCCTGCCCAGCCCCTGACTGAAGGCGCACTGCGCCAGGTGTGGGGCGCACTGCGCCTGGGCGCACCCCGCCCTGGTCCTGGGCGCACTGCGCCTGGCGCCTGGGCAGGCTCCTGATCAGTCGCGATTTGGCACTGTAGCATGCAGTTTTGGGACTTTAAGCTCTTATTCCAGGTCTTAATCACCTGGGGTTTGTTCTAGGACTAAAACCCTTGACTAATAACATATTTTAAGCTATTAAAAACACCTTAATCACACCAATTCGTGATTTAGGGTTCTTGAGCAACTTTGCAAACTTTCAAAAATAGCAATCTACTTTCATGTTCTTGGGTTTAGTTCTTGATTAATAACTTGTTGGAAGCATTAGACACTTAAATCATATGATTCCTAACTGTAATTTCAGTTTCCATTCAACCCAAATCAAGAACACACCCCAAAAAACTAGGTTAAAACAAAGGAATTCTTACCTTATTTCCTTTGGAATCACCAATTCCAACTCTTGATTCCTCTCTTGGACAACTCCTTTGATTTCTTCTCCTTTTTCTCGTGATGTTGCTGCACACTTCTAACTCTCTCCCGTGCTCTCTGGAGGCTTCTAAATTATGAGGGGATAATTCCTATATTTTATATATATATTTTATGTTTATAAACTAGTTACAATTTTGGTCCTTAACTTTCAAGCTTCTCTTAAAAAATGATCCAAGAGTCACAACTACACCATTAACTTCCAACTTAACATTCTCTTTAACATTTTGGTCACTTTTATGTCAAATGACCAATTTGCCCTTTTTGGCCAAATTTCACTATTCACGCGGTAAAACTTCAAATTTTACATAAACTTTATTTCTTATGTTATTATCTCACAAATACATATTATTTTACATATTAATCGCATAACGTGTCAAAAGACCGTTTTACCCTTTTTACAACTTTTCACCCTTTTTACCCGATTATTTTACATATTTTATTACACATTTTTATGGGTTCTTACACATATGATGTTCTTTAACGAACTTAATCAAACGATAATAAAGACAGTGACGAAAACTACAATATTGGGATATCGCAGAGACAGCTTACAGAATTTTCAAAACTTGAACTAACAGTGCAATATGATATGAACTACAAGGACTAAAAATATAACTTACTCTATTGCAAACTTAATTGTTCATCAAAGATAGAGTAAATTACACCATTGGTCCCTCTGGTTTGCCTAAGATTGCACTTTTGGTCCAAGTATTGACAACTTGATATGGATGCTCCATGTAGTTTGAAAAAAGCATGTCAGAGGTCCCTAACCTTAATAGACGTCTCTTTACACATGTTAGTTTAGTATTAGACATAAAATGTGGGGGTATTATTGTCAATTCACTCCATCACTGCCACCTTGCTGCCAGAAACATGATATGATGGCGAATAATAATTTCTTGTAGCTTCATCCTCCTAAAAAACCCTTCTACACGCTTGATCCGATCGTCTTCCTACACGAAGACACCGACTTAACGTTTCATATCATCAGTGAACAAAGAACTTGGTAGTGTTGATGTTACAGTCGAGTATGTGGAATGTGCGAATGAGTCATGGTGTGGTGGATTTGAATGAAGTATATAGTAAGTGCTTTTTTACGTTCGTTAACCCTAAATGTATCTGCATAAACATTGTGAAAACATGTTGTTTGATTAATAAGGGATTTTACTAATTTGTTTACGCTAAGGATAAGTCACGATGGGTTTTTCACAAAATCGCCAGGATGAAAGGACGTTGACGGAAAGGTAAGTTATATTGATAACGTTGACATCGATGAGTTTTCTATCATGAACTAAACTTCATGATTAAAGAGATTGAGTGTTTTGAACTTGAACCGATATACCATCATTTTTGCGTGCCTGAAGTGCATATGGATTTCAGTTTGTTGCCGACAAATCCATAGCATCTGCCACTCCTTGAACAACACCAAAATCGACGACCTGTATTGAGATAGGTCCAGGAAGTACAATGCAAGCTGCAACACTACATACACATATCACCATTTTTGGCAAATGATGGAAGCTTCTTGATTTTTTTATTTTTGCAGAGATAGGCTGTGAAGAAGACAAAGTCGCGTAGGGGGGGGGGGGACAGTAGACTAAGCCTTGTGCTTTTAATAGAAGTCGTTGGGGGGGGGGGGGTGGTAGGCGACATTTGATTTGTTGAAACCCCAGTGACCAGCACAATGTGACCATTAACGCGTGCAAAGAGACGTTCGTTAAGGTCAAAGACCTTCAATGTGCTTTTTGAAACCACAAGGATCATCTATATAAATTTTTCAATACTTGAACCAAAAATACAACTTTAAGCAAAACAGAGGGACCAATGGTGTAATTTACTCTTAAAGATATTTATAATAACACTTTCAAAATAATCATTAATTGCATGTTCTCATATGGTCAAACGTGGCGTCGAACGGGCCGACGACAATGCGATCCACACAACCAACAAGTTCTAAGAACTTTCTCCTCTCCCACCAATCACTCCACGCCACGTTGCCAAAAACCATGAGTTGACCACCATAACGCACAACACCCTCCCACACCATATATCAATCTCCCACACAGTTCTCTAATGGAAGCAGCGACTTCTTCGTTACCTCTTCCATTGAATCTATCGTCGTTTTCAACGACCAATCATCTAGATTCTTCTGGATATACCCGTCGTTGAAACCCTAAAAGGTTTCAGTTCCTTCATCTCAATTCCACTTTTCATACTTTCACGTGGTTTTTCGGGTTAGGGTTTCGTCTAAACCTGAAATCGTCGATTTAAATTCGTGCTTGCGTATCTGTTTAGTGTTATTCTGTTTCTGGAATTAAATTATGGAGTTTAATGTGTCGGATGAGTTTTTGGGGACGGTGGCTCCGCTAGTGGTGTATTGGTTGTATTCTGGATTTTACGTGTTGTTTGGATCGCAAGATAAGTATCGATTGCATACGAAAAAAGAAGAAGATGATAAGAATTTGGTTTCGAAGAGAACAGTCGTCAAAGGTGTTCTTCTCCAACAAGCTATCCAAGCAATCGTCGCCATCATCCTTTTCACTGTACGTTTAATTGTTCCTAATATGCTTGTTTTGAGTGTATCTACTTAATTTACCGCAAAAGTGTTGAAAGGAACGATTCCTCTTTTGGAAATTTGCAGTTTAGTTTTGATTGTTAATTGTTATCATGATTCGATCAGTTACTCTTCCTTTACATAAACGTCAGTGATCATAAATACTATGCTAGCGATTTCTTCCAAACATGAATGATCCATTAATTAACAAGTCCAAAACAGCAAAACGTCTTTGAGTACTCAATTTTTCAGAGAGGAACAAGCTCTCTATCTGCCGGCAAGTTTGACTCTGTTAATCATTGATACTTTTTCATTAGAGTAACAAACAGGGACCGGTTTCTTCTTCTCAATTCTGTCTAACTGTAATTTACCTCTGTAATCTTCCTGATCTATGATGTATAACTTCCATTCATCCAGATCTAATCATCCAAATGATTTGATAATTCAGGTTACTGGAAGCGATGAAGATGCAACCCTCAACAAAAACCACTCCCTCTTTGATCTCGCAAGACAATTCTTCACAGCAATGGTAGTAATCGACACATGGCAATACTTCATGCATCGATACATGCACCAGAACAAGTTTCTATACCGCCATATCCACTCTCTACATCACCGCCTCATTGTCCCATACGCATTTGGAGCTCTGTACAATCATCCATTAGAAGGTCTGTTACTGGACACGATTGGTGGAGCACTTGCTTTCCTCATATCAGGCATGTCCCCTCGCACCTCTATCTTCTTCTTCTCATTTGCTACAATCAAAACAGTCGATGATCATTGTGGATTATGGCTTCCGGGGAATCTTTTCCATGTCTTTTTCTGGAATAACTCTGCATATCATGATGTTCATCATCAGCTTTATGGGACAAAATATAACTACTCACAGCCCTTTTTTATTGTTTGGGATAAAATATTCGGGACTTATATGCCTTATTCACTTGAAAAAAGAGAGAGTGGTGGGTTTGAAGTAAGACCGGTTAAAGATGTCAAGGATGATTGATTCTTTTCTAGGTTTTAATAGTATATGACTATATGTATCATTATGTTGGTATTCTCTCTTTACTTTTTTTTGCTGTATTTTTTGTCATCATAAATGTTCAATATATATATAGTGGCTACCAATTTTGTAACAAGTTGGTAAATTACAATTTTCTTGATCTTTCATGTGTAATGTGATATGTAAAGGGATTTTATGAATCATTACTAGTTGGTATTTTGTTGCAAAAAGTTATTATCATTTTGTGAAAATCGTGAAAAATACTTATAATTTGCAAAAAGAAAGTGTGTTTTTGGACAATTTTTGGACAACTTGTGGCAAAAACCACTTATAATCTGCCATTATAGACAACATACTTTATTTTTTATCCAGAATAGAAACTTACATTTTTGTAACCATTTTTAAAACAATATGTATGAGTGATCAATTTATCATGTTTTTTTGCTTATGTGGATGCCAAGTAAACAAATTGTGGTATAAAATAAACCCACATTTGTCAGATGATGTGGACGATGACATGGCAGCAAATCGGCCCATGTCATCATTTTTATAGGTTTCAAAGTAACAAACTGTTTATATTAGTAAAATAATGTAAGTTAATTGCTATTCTGGGTAAAAAATAAACTACATTGCTTATATAATTAGTTTAGCTTCTTTTTATTACAATTTTATGAGGATATGTTTATTATCTATACATAATAAGAATGGGAATGTGCGGTAGATTGGTAATTCACAGCAGAAAAAAACATTCTTTTTAATACTGAAAAAAGTCAGTCACATGATGGAATGTTTTTATGTAAGGAGCATTATTTATGACAATTATTTATGACACATGGTACCTTCATATTTGAGCTGTCAAGATTCTTCAGACAACTTATTTAATTAGACTACAGACAACTCATGTAAGATAACACATATTAGTTAGCCAGAATATTAGGTCATATTTTATATCTATGGAAGTTAATAAAATTAGTTTATTTTTAAATTTTTGTACTGATATGTTGCAACAACAAATGTATTTTTTTAGTATAATAGTAACGTACTTGCATTCTCAAAAGCTTCGTTATGTTTCTATAATCATTTTTGTTTAATCTTCATCATTGAAGTGATTATTCTTCACTATAGAACTCTTCAGGAAATCAGTTTGTTAAGTCTTAAATGCTATTTGCTGAAGATTTTGTATAAATCTTTAAACTTATTGAAAATCAATGGCGAATCCTAGTGTAATGCTCTTTATGCTATGGTAAATAATTCTAAACTTCAATATTATATTAAAAAAAACTTACTATTCAGTATTCACTCATGAAGCTTTGCCATTCTTCGGTGATCAAAAATCAAAATTTGAAGCTTTAAATTAATACCTTCGTTGATTGTTTGAAAACATTTTATTTATGTTTTATGTTGATAATTCTTGATGAAATCTATTCAAGTTTAATGGTCGAGGACTACCCTATAATGTCCCAATTTTCATAATAATTTAAGTTTTTTTAGAAAAAACATTTTCATTAATAAAAACTTCATATCATTAAAATCTTCAAATATAATTCATGTTTTAATACTCAAAGTATTTAATATCATCGATATTCAAAACCAACGGTCAGTGGAAGTTAAAAACTCAAATAGTTTCGACACAAAACATAATCCAAAACAGAAATTGCGCCAGTGTGTACTCGTCAAACCTTGCCATCACTCGTACCTGAAGTACCTGAAACAATGGTTTTAAACGAAAGGGTAAGCACATAATTTAGTGAATTTCAACACACACACACACACATACATACAACATATCAATCATACATGCTCTACTCTAACAGAAAGAATACAACACATACATCATAGTAAACACTAGTCTACTTCACACAGTACATCGAGCCATGCTACCTTGCACAGCACTTCGAGCCATGCACACATTGCTCAGTGAATCTTGCCATGCATAGCTTGCTTATACATCTACCCCAGTACATCGAGCCACGCTACCTTGCTCAGCACTATGAGCCATGCGCACCTTGCTTAATGCCTCTTGCCATGTATAACTTGCTCATACATCTACTAGACACCCAAGCAGTACTACCCATATACATCCTATAAGCACACACAAGCTAAAGTAAAGGATGAACAACATCAACATGACATAGTGATGAACTCACCTAATATGAAGCTGTAGATAACTACTATAAGGAAAATGGCAAGTCAAGTTTGCTCCTCCTGGGACGACCTACAATAGCATAAATGCCACTAACTGGGAATGAGATTTGTATTTTACAATAAACATACTTATACGTGTTTCACTGTCGTTATCTTTTTCATATCATATGACATTATTGAAACCTTAACCCCTTACACCCATTTCACCAATATTAGTAATTAGTATATATATATATTTTTTTTCTTTTAGCTTTCTATAAGTGTTAATGACCCATTTATACCACCATTGGTTAGATTTATTACTTATTCATTATTTGGACCTTTAAAACTTGTCGAATTTATGGATCAGGTTTCAAAGTTTGCAACTTTCAACATGGGAAGGGTCATCATTAAGCTCTGAGAAAATTATGGTATCCACTAGACCCCAAGAAAAGACTACATGGCCCGACCTCATGATATTTTCATTTTCCTAGAACATTTGGTAAATTTCACAAGTGGAGTGATCTTATCAGTCAGCTAGCTGGACCAGACCATAGAAAAACAATCCAAGCTTTATTTGGGATAATAACTGGGTTCTACATTTTTGTTTGGACAAACTAGACATCAAGTCCGAACGATGGCCACTGACCTCACCCTAAAATAAATTTTATATCATTTATGGTGATTTTCACAAGTCAGGTGTCTCAATCTGTCAGGTTTTTGAACTAGGATGTTAAGATTGCTATTTTCACCCAACTTGGGGTTGGAGTAAGGATAAGACCTTTTGGTGGAAGTAACTACATTTCCATACTTTCCAAGGATATAAGATTCATACCATTTGGATCTACCATTGATTTTATATGTTTTTTGAAAGATAGGGACAAATTTCATGATTTCACATATTATAAATTCAAAGTATACCCTTTACCCCATCCATTAAGCACTTAATAGTTAAGCTCATGGTCATCAATTCATGTGAGAAGTAAACTCCGACCGTATATATTCAGATGTATAAAGGGATTACCTTCATGGATTACTATCTATACTCAAAACCTTGCAAAAGACCACACCCTTCACGTATAAATCACCAACGTTTCAATTTGATACATTTCATTTGTCTGTGTCTGTGGTTTAAACAAGGTCAAAGCATCATCATACAAGACCAAACACATCCATGTCGGGTCAACCCTCAACCTCCACATGTGTGGCAGTTTTATGGTGGTGTGATAGTGGTTTAGAGGTGGTAAACACAACACACGATTAGGAACACTTACCATTAATCAAACCGACATTTGATTGCTTTACATCTTGCCCCCTCGACGCCTTCTCCTTGCTGCTACTCTCTCCCTTTCAAGCCGTTGGTTCTCTCTTCTCCTATTGTTCCTCATCACTCTTTCCCGCTGCCACAACCTTTCTTCCCGCTAACTCTCTTCTCGGCTCCCTATTTTCCTTTGCAAAGAGACTCACGCCTCCAAGGGGTTCTGGGAATTGTACGTATATGTATTTGAGGATCACGGTTTGGACGTGTTGTGGTGTGAGGCCGAAGGCTTCACAGCCCTCACGACTTTTCCTCCAAGCTTCATTCCAATCTCAGTTTCTTTGCAAAGAGGTAGAACACGACACATGAGGGATCAATATAGGGTTAGGTGGTGTGAATTATGCTTATAAGAAGCTACAGATCGAGATGTGCATGAGCTATACACAACCGAGAGGCCTATGGCCTTTTTTTTCTTCCTTTCCCGCTGCTGCGCGTCGACTGCTCTTTACGCTTAGTTCTAGAGTTTTAGCATGGAGAGAAAAGAAGAGAAAAGAAAATAAGGATAGAAAAGAAGGGAAAGGGAAGGAAAAGAAAGTTATATTTTTGGGTTCCCGAGTCGAAAGAAAATCAAAGGAAATGAACATTTTTTGTGTTCCCTAGTGGAAAGGAAGAGAAAAGAAGTTTATAACTAAGTGTTATTTTTACCGATCATTTCCTTTCTCTCTGAATCATTCAAAATGGGAAGGAAAGTTAGGAGGGAATATGATCCCTCCTCTTCGCTTCTCTGCTTTCCACTTCCCTCCTAAAAAAAAAAAACTCAAGAACATCAAAACTTTTGTTTTTTCTTTTAGTTCCATCCACTTCTCTCCATTTCTCTCCTTAAATGAGACTCGGGAACACAGTGTTAGGGCTTGTTTTTTTTCTTGCAAAACAAAGAATTACACAAATGGTCCCTGTAGTTTGGTGGTTAAATTTCTTTTAGCCCAAAACCTCATAAATCCTCATTTTATGTTTTGAAAAATAGCAATCAACCCCCTTCCATATCTAAACTAAATTTTAGAAGTGTTATTATTATTATTATTATTATTATTATTGTTATTATTATTAATTCATTTTAATTCCTTAAATCGATTTTCGTAAAAATGAATTTTAAATAAACTAACAATTAATTAACGCTAAATTAAAATGGGGCATTACATACCCATTAGAAAATTCTCAAATCTTCATTTAGATATCTTTGGTCTAGAATTACGGAGCTTCATTGAACACTTATACAAAAACTTTGATTTTGTTCTCCCTCAGCATGTCTCTTCGGTAATATGCTCTGTATATTCGCTACTTTGGCGAAGTCTTTGATGGTGGATTATTTTCGATTAACCTTGTGGTTTCTTGATTCGCTTAAACAATTCATTAGTGAAATCCCATATTATGTCTATATCTAAAATGATTTCAAGATTTTTTTTTGTTTTGTTATAAATCGAAAGTTCTTGGTATAAAGCTTGGGTTTAATATATGGTGGTAAAGCTTTGAACTATAAGAGATGAGGAGGAAACACTTGTATTCAAGGTGCATAGTACTATCCTTATTAAGTTAAAGAGACCAGGAGGTGCATCACCTAAAAACTTAGCTGACTAAATATATTAATGATACTATGTGAAATCTTCATTGCACAAATATCCCTTGATGCTCAAAACCCAAGTATATTAAAGTTTGACCTTTCATTGGGAATTTTCGTTTTATTCTTCTCAAGGAAATAATGATATCACAAAACAAAATTTTTCATTGCTTCTTGATTTTTATCTTGGTGAATTGGGAATTCTTTATGCAGGGTATGGAAAATTAATTCACTTGTAAGTCATTACAAAGCAAGGTATTTCAATGCATATTGGACTCCCAACATGGACTTAGTGCTTCTATTTATTAATTTAGAAATTTTTTAAGGACTAAAACTTCCGAAGTACCATAGTATGAAGATTTGGCAAAGCTTGTAATGCATACCTTCTAAACCTAACAAGCTTTGAATATACTTCTTCAAGTACCTTCCACATATTACTTGGCCAAAATGATTTCCTGTAATTCACTAGTTACATCTTAGCTTTAGTACTGCAAATATGTATACACCATAAATATCATCGTACTCTAAAAGTTAAAAATCCAAAAACATTTTTGATTTACTTCTATACTAAAAACACTAAATGTGACACCCGTGTCCCGGGAGGGACTCTAGATCAAAAGTAAGAGCGTTTTGACCTTTAGTGTGACCAAATCACGATGTTAAGGTCATTATGAAATAAGAAAAATATAACGATCAAAGCCTAGGGGTCAAAACGGAGCAAAAAGCAGAAAAAACGAGACCATTTATTTGTCGGCGCGTCGCGACGCGACGGGCAATCTGGTCGCGACACGACGGCTGCCAAAACCGTCGGTCGAGTGCGCGATGAAGTAAGCGCTTACGTCAGAGATCAGGTCGCGACCTAGGGCTAGATCGCGTCGCGACGGGGCTCCAGAGGCCTATAAATACGAGGCGCAAGCCTCATTTTTGAGGCAAAACACACACCAAACACATATATGATATAGGAGAGTGTTCTGGTAAGGAGTATACGTTGAGAGGTGATAGTGAGAAGTAAGGAGCCAGCAGTAGCTAGCGTCGAGGTGCTCGGGAGCTGTCAGAAGTCCGGAACGAGAACCGTGCCAGGACTCCGGGAAAGCACCAAACTCAGGTGAGTAATCGCTACCGTATCTCCCTAGTAGTTTTTACGTGTTGAGCTATAGTAGAAAGAAATTATTGAAAGAAATGCAGAGTAGTATAGTTATGATATATGTGTTAGTAGTTGTGAGGAAAGTAGGTATGCTACAGACCCGTTGACGAGTCTGGCCCATGGGAAGTAGTGTATCACAGGATGATACTAAGCAGTGTAATTAACCAGTAGTGTAGTGTCCATGCGAAAGAATGACATACGACACAGAAAAAGATAATGTGTAGATACCGTGTGCCAGCTCCATATATTGCACCAGTATTGGTCTAGTAAGTTAGAGGGGATATGGATATCCCATAAAGCAAGTATAGGAAGTCGTGTAGTCAGTTACTAAATGATGAATTTGGTAAAGAGCGATAGAGCCGAGAGAGACCCGGTGCGAAACCGGTGAATATTTTAAGATGATAAGAACAAATGAGTTCTCACGGTATGTGATACCGTAAGTTAGTAAGTAATAACAAGTAGTAAGGAATGAGTTACCATATGATAATAGTAGGTAACATAGTAGTAAAACACATCACTATTGATGATACTGAAAATGAGTAATGTCAGACAGTATGGTAACATTATAAGTTACCAAGTAATAGAAGAAAGCACAGTCAGTACGGTAACGTCATAAGTTACTAGTTAGTAGAAGAAAGTGCTGTAAGACATAGTAAGAGTATACGTAATAGTATAAGTACAAGAGAAGTGAGTTCCGTCGGGTAATACGGTAGTTTCACAGTATGATGGACGAGTAAGAAAAAGTGATTGTATGACGGTCCGGTGTAGTAAGATGAATCTATGAAACGAGTGTGGCTATTTAGGCCATATTGTGATTCGATTACTCACTAAGCTTTATAGGTTACCCTTTTATTTTATGTGGTTTTGCAGGTTTAGGTAACGCTCGGCTTGGATCATGGGACGATCCCTGGTGATATTATCTTGTAAAACCTTAGGCTTTGGAGAGCCGGGGCGTTACACTAAAATTCTAAAAACGGTTGTTTCTATACCTCAAAACTGAAAAAATCAAAATGTTTTCCTTATTCCAGTTTGAGAAAATTCAAAAACAAAAAATATTTTCGTATTTTGTATTCTGTTCTTTAACGAAAATCCAAAATATTTTTCACTTCTTCTTTACTCTTTTATAACTAAAAACTACAATTTTTTAAATCTTTCCGGATCTATAACTCTAATGAAGGTGGTCATCTTTATAGCTTCGGAACATATGTATTCACGTAACATCCATATCTGTTTCGAAGAACCAGCTCAAGGGTTTCTTTATCACGAAGCACTTTGATGATGAAAATTTATATTTGTGATGTGACAGAGGGACAAAGGTACCTTTGTCAAGTAATTATATGACATGTGTAGACATGGAGTGCAAATGGAAAGTGCATTGACACTTTATGCTGACATGTCCATCTCTAATTAGCTATTGAACACACATGCATTAAACACATGCACACACACACACACACACACACTCTCTCTCTCTCTATCTCTCTCTCTCTCTCTCTCTCTCTCTCTCTCTCTCTCTCTCTCCAATCGAGTGCAATGTTATTTATATCACCATATACAGACAGTTTCAAACCTTACCACTTCCAGACGATTGAAAGCCCTCTTTCTCTTTATTCTAGAATGAATATTAATACAATTAAAATGACTTCAATCGTTGATGCAGTCTCATTCGCTCCTCAAGAAGTCAACATTGTTATGAAATTTAAGCCTTAATCTTCTAACTTTCTTGCCAATCTAAATCCTGAATCTTATCCGACTAAACTACGTGCCCTCATTGTATGCCTAAATCACTTTGTTCTTGTCTATGCCCTAACCGTAAGTCCATCTCTACTGATTAAGTGGGTAAACAAGGCTTATTACACCGCAAGAACTAACACTGAGAGCAACACTGTGACATTTGAGATCGAGTCAACAGATGCATCTACTAAATCAAAGAAAATGACAATCACCAAGAAGCACTTTGCCAAACTGCCGAAACTACGAAGGTGGTAATCTTTATATCTTCAAAACACATGTATTCACGTAACGTCCATATTTGTTCTAAGAACCATATCAAAGGTTTATTTATCATGAAGCACTCTAATGATGAAAATTTGAATTTGTGATTTGACAGTGGGACGAAGGTACTTTTTTGTTAGGCAATTGTATGATGTAACATCCACATCTACTGATTATTTAGAATTTATTCTTTGGTGTTTTCCTACGAAGCCTTATCTAGAAGGACTTTTGGCCTGGATTTTGTTGGCCAAACCTTTCTACAATTTTTGTTTGGGGTTTTCTTCGATGTCCCAGTAGACTTTGCCTCTATATTGTGGTCAAAGTTCTTAAGCCATATTAATTACATCAAGAGAGCTTTAAACCTATTTTCTCTATGTTCACGGGCTTTAATCGTATCTGCTTGCTTATTCATATGAGAAGATAAAGGTTGAGCTTGGTCTAAGCGTATGGAATTCAACACTGTTGTAATTACTTCAATTCTGAACCAAGAGGAGTATACGTTATGTGCTCAAATCCCCGAATCGATGTTGTGAAGGGTTCCTGCGGACAATCATATCGTGGTGGCTTATAAATCAACCTTGACAATTCCTTATCATGCGAGGAATGTAGACCTAACCACCGAAGTTAATGCACCAAAAAGGAAGAGAAAACAGCCTAAACCCACTCCAAAGTCACTAAAGGTTAGATACAAAAGAAGTCAAAAGGGGGATCCTCTAAGTCCAAGAAGAATAAGCATGCACAAGGTAAAAAGAAGAAGGTTCTCCCCCTAATCTGGAAGAAACTAAAACTAATGCATAGATTCATTCAAATTTTCAAGAAGACTAACTTCATGAATCTGAAGTCACAAGGTCTTCACCTCATACATTAGAAGTTCTTGTTACTTCTATACCTCCTACTTCTGAGATTTAATATTTTGAAGTTCTCATCAATTCTAAACCACCCTCATCTGAAATACTAACCATAAATGTACTCATTAGTTATTTACCTTTTACAACTACTATGGTGTTTACATAAGTGACCACCATCAAATGTAGTATGGAAGAGACAAGTCACGTTAATACCTCTATGAATGCATCTGACGCGAACACAAGTACCACACAGTCTATGAGTTATGATTTTGATACTTCGCTACATCCTCCTCCACCATCGTCTTCCAACCCAGTCAATTTACATACTTCATCACCAACCTTCTCTCATTTGATAAACAATCCTCTGGAAGAAGAAATGGATTTCTTTCACTCCATTACTGAAGAAAATCCTATTGATGAATTTGTTGGGCAATCAAATGATGATTTCAACATTTCTCCTTTTTAGTTTAATGATGATGATGATAATCTTGATGATAATGCTCTGATGCCAGTCATGCAATATAAGACTTTGAAAAACAAACTCAACATCTTGATTAGATATTATACATGACTCAATCCTGAAGTTGCAGAGGAAAAGGTGATGAACAATGATATTTGTATGACAGTCAAAGCTTAAGAGAAGTAGTTGGAATTGATATTAGAATCCAAGCTTGTTGAATTGAGTCAACAAGTTGATGAGAAAAACAAAGTGTTGCTGGAGAATATGAAAGGTATGATCGATTACGAAGTTAAAAAGTTGAATGATGTTGTGAAAACGTTAATCGAATATGTACGTGTCCTCAACAAAGACTATCAAGCGGGCTTCATCAAACAAGAAGCAAAACTTCAAAAGCAACTAGATGAGGCACTTGTGAAGATTAAGGAGCTTGAATAAAAAACAATTCTCAGAGATCATGTAGCTACCTTCCAACTGAATACTGAAGGGAAGAGATTAAAGCCCAACTGACCCTTGGTGTTCTTGGTGCTATTCCTCCTCCCAACTTTAAGAAGGGTATCACGATTGGATCCCTATTTTGCATCTTCCCACATTGTCACTACTTTTGTAGTAACCGATTCTTCTAGTCCAGTTGTTGACAAAGTCAAAGGCATAACTTAGGAACTGAGTAAGCAGGAGAGGAAAAAAGTAAAGAAAGAACAACGTGAGACACTTCGATAGATCAATGGCATTATTATGGGAAGAATTGGAAAATTTCATGATTTGGGGAAAATAGAGAAGACCTGAAATGCTGAAACGATTAAATCCTTGGCGTTTGGGGAAGTATATTATTTTGAAAGGTTGCCTTTGACAAGTTTTTCAGTGGTAAACTCAAATGAATGTCAACCAGATTTGCCCACTATCCGAAGATATTCTCCTACCCCCAGTTCAATATTAAGTTTGAAAAGATGGTGGTCAGGCCTTTAGAGATTTGAAGATTAGATTTTATGCTAATGTAATAAAAGAAAGAAATGAAGTGTGGAGCTTGAAGAAAACATCAAATTAGTCTCCGTGGATAAGGCAGAACACTTCGAAGAAAAGCTTCAAAATTATAAATTCACAGTGTGGAGGGGTGACGACAATGAAATTCATGAATTCTCCATTGCTGACTTTCCAATCATGAATCCTCATGATTTTGTTGTATTGTTAAAGTTGATGAGCCAAGTTGATAGCAAGTTTGTGGTGGCGGAACACAAAGACGTTTGATACATGCTATAAGCACATCAAGGGATTTTTGAAGTAAACAAGAAAATTAAACAAGACTCCGCGGAAGCCTGATACAAGATTGGAAGGCATCAACAAGTTCAATATTGTGCCGAAGTTCTTGCCATGATGATGACCGAAGTTGTTTATCCCCAAATCAATATTTTGAAGAAGTCGTGATGTCATCCAGATGTTGTAGTTGTGAAAGCTTTCAAAGCTCATTTAGTAGTCTTTTGTATACATGTCACATAGGTTATAGTGCTCATAATGAAATGCGCATGTTAGTCTGAGCAGGTCTGTCGTCCTTTATTTTGTTCTTATGTTTTATGTATGTATTGGTCAAGGATACTCCACCTTAAATAAGTATATATAAGGTGTTATCTAGTAGAGTTTAAAATAGATTTTATTTAGTAGCTCTTTACTTTATGTAAATAAAGCTCTATCTTGTACTAAGTCCTTCATGATGAATACATGTGTTCAATCTTTAATATCTACATGCTGTGTTCATTGTTTTAATTTGTATCTTCGTTATTAAATCACATATTATCAATGTTCCAATAGATTATCGACATGTTTTCATATTATTTTAAAGTTAAATCCACATTACTCATCCCCATATGTCATAAATATTAGATTGAACTCACAAGTTTCAACAACTCTAGTGTTTTTAAAACTTCAGATTCATATACTACAATTCAAGCCACGGTTAAGCAATTGGATGATTGAGTTACTCCAAATTTGATATGGAGGAGTCCATTCAAGTTGCAGGTTATTGATGCATATCATATTGAGGACCTAGGAGAATCCTTTATAGATGAATTGGAGAGTAACATAACTAGTGGAAATAAATGCAACTTTTAATGTGCGTAACATTTGATTCGTCCGAAGTTATCATGCCGACTTTATATGGAAGAAAATATCTCAATGGACTAGAGCTCGTAACAAACTGCTTGTGTCGTCCCCTTGGTCCGAATTTTGTTGTTTTGATATGCAATTTTGGATTTACCCTAATTTGTCTTATTTCTCGTCTTAATTCTAAACTCATCATTGTCCTTACATAACATTATCGATTAGCTTCAACAAATCCGTCAATTTTATTTTTGAAAATTTAGCAATACCTACCGCCCTATATAAATGCTTCAATGTAAACTTTTGAGATTATCTTGGATTTTGTAATATATCTTTTAGTGAAACCCCTAGATTCCTTACTTCTGTTTGGCATTAGTCATGTATGATATTTTAGGTGTGAGACTCAATACTAGAAAGAGACTTGTTAAGAAAGGTCGACCTAAAGCAATGTGAGTCCTCGTGACTTACTAAACATGATATGAGTGTATCAACCTCATAGTTGTGCTTTTAACTAGCCATGTTAATGCGGATGACTCATTTGCAGGGCCGGGCCTGGAGCATGGGCAACCTGGGCGACCGCCCAGGGCCTCGTCTAATCTCGGGGCCCCAACGAGTTACAGTTATTTTATATATATATATATATATATATATATATATATATATATATATATATATATATATATATATATATATATATATATATATATATATATATATATATATATATATCCTAATAAATAAGTAACTCAAAGACACATGTCATCACCATATTTATTTGGCCACATGTCATTTTAATAGATTTTTGAATTTCTCAAAAAAACAAAAATTGTTCGACAGTTTCACAATTCTTAATAATCGTGTTTAATTCTCATTCAATGTTACTGGTTTTTCTCCATCCGTTTCACCTTCCTTTGATCCGTTTCTTCTCAACAAAGGGTTCTCTGCCCGCCATCTATTCGTCCTCTGAGCGTTTCCTTCCTAGATTTTCGGTTACGTCTCCCCATACCACCGCTTCCCCTTTTCAATTTCCCCTGCAATCGACCCCTCCATGTTGCTACTTCTTCCGATCAAGTCTCGATTCTGGGATTGCATAGTTGATTCTAAATTGGCTTCTTTTTTTAAGGTACAACACCGAACCCCTCTTCTCCCCGCCTCCCCTGTTGCGTTCCATTTTCTCACCTTATATCTTCAACTACAGAAACACATGCATCAGGAGCACATCAAACCACCTTCTTCCACCCCTAATTCAGGTTGACGATTCCAATTTCTAGGGTTTAGGTATTTCTGTTTTTGAAATCTTTATGTCAACTTTTTTTTCTTTGATTTTTGGGTTTCTTGTTCTTGGCTAAACAAGTTGGACCAGATTGAACTTGTAGCTTATCTAGAGTATTTAATATTTTTGGATGCTTTTTACACTTGCGAATTTGCTAATTTTTGGAGGCTTTTTACACTTGCCAATTTACAAAAGCAACAACCAATAAAAAGATGATGTATATTGTTGTAAATATGATGTGGGTTATCTTTTTTACAGGTTGCAAGCTCTGATAAACAAAGGTTTTTAGAAGCTTTATGCCTTATGTATCTGGTAATTCCATAATGAGCGATAAAGAGTATGACCAATTCAAGATGAAATTAAAGGTTTGATTATTTTTTATGCTTACATTTATGTTGGCATACATGTACAACTTCATATCTTTGATGAATTCTTTCAAAAAGATGGAAGGGACATAGTGGCTGAGGGTTATTGAATCATGGCTTTGAAGTAGAAAAGTATTTGAACCGATTTACTATAGCAGTTTTTGTCTTTTCGGTGGTAAATGAATAGGAGGATAAAAAGTTAAAGTCATAAAATAATAATGTATTTTTTTTTTCAATTTGTATCATTCAGGTCATTAGGTAACATGAACAAGAAACATCATTGGGAGTTGATGTTTTTTATTGAAGTTAACTTACAATATGGTTTTCCTTTTTACAACTTTTTGCTACTAGATATATTTTTTGAATTTTAAACTATATGATTTCATTACAGTTGTCAGATGTAGAAAGATTTATTTTGTACTCTAAAATATTCATATGCTATGATTTTGGATTTATTCCTACATATTCATTTAGATATTTCTATTGTAACTTTGTTGAGTTCTAATTGAATCTTGTGGCTGCTATAGTTACGATGTATGATACTTTCCGATGACAAAATATTATTCCATTGGTGGAAGAGGGACCACCTTAGAATTTAAGTGATACTTATTGAATATAGTCATTCTTTGTGGAAAACAAATCTAAGAAGATTATATACAAATTCACAGCGATTTACTTTTTTTTCTAGAGCTGGTAGGATAATTGCCCCTACAAATTGTTATTTACGAGCACTGCAACCATCCGTTTCACCTTCCTATGTTGCTACTATCAAATCATTCTTATAGTTAATTACTTAATTATGCTTCTATTGTAGGTTGCCAAATCCTATGCCTCTTGATGACCAAAAGAAGAAGACAATAGCTTAAGATGTCGTTTGCCATGTCTCACCTAGGTACAGGGGCTAGACTTTTTGAAGTTAGAAAAATAGATGATTTCTTTGCTTATATTGTTGACTGTAAATACCCAAAAGCGAAAGCATGCACTGTGTTACTTCAAGGTGTGAACAAGGATCTTTTTAATGAGGTTAAAACACAAGGTTATTGTGTATGTATTTGTGTTTTTGTCTGCGTATCAGTGTGTGCAGCTAAATCTTTTTGGAATTAATGACTTGGTTTTGATTTGGTACTTTCATAAATCTAAATTTGTGGAACCAATATGGAATCTGTAACTTTATTATTTTGTAGGGTCTATGATCTTTTGGACAGATCTGGAATCAATTGAAGGTATCATATGAGGTAGGATCTATGATATTTCTCAACCGAAAAAGAAAAGTATATAGTGGTATTACTTCTACTAATATATATGGTTAAATAATAAAATAAGATGTCTTGTTGGGATTCCTTATATATTAGCATTAGCAAAAAATATTTAAACAATGTTGTGCCTAGAACATCACGTGTCATGCTATCCCTCTATGTCTTTTTTTCTTTTACGTTGAAGATATAAATAGCCATTTCTTTTACTAGATATAGCTAATAATTCGTAAATGAAAAGGATGTGAGGCCTATCAAGAAGAAAAAAACCAATGGGATCTACAGCGTAAGGTTTGTTCAACATTTGTAATTTATTTTACTTTATTTTGCCTCTTATCCTATCCTAATAAATACATATCTATTGTATACTTGTTATCACCACATTGAATTTGTCACATGTAATTTTTTGATAATTTTGATTTTTTTAAAAAAATAATAATTTGATTGACAGTTACAAATTTTTAGAGTGATTTAAGGATTTTATTGAAATTTTGAATGAGGTTCCCTTATTTCTCCGAGCGTTAACACCACCATCGTCAAATCAAGCTATAATTTTCTTTGCAGTTGAAAAGGCCATACCTCTTCATTTTCCTCCTCTCCTCTTCCTTTTCCTTCTCTCACACACTTTCCCCTTTCATTCTCAACCTCTCTATACAACATCAACAGACGCTGCCCTAACACAATACTCGGCCACCACACCATCAAACAAGCTTACCATCACGCCACCGTCACCTGCTCCACTTCCCCTATTGCCGCCCTCATCGCCTCCTCTTTCCACCGTCAACGCTTCCTCATCGTCTCCTCTTTGCTGGAATTTGGTTTCAAGGTTTATGACCATTACACTTTCAGAAATTATGTTTTTAGTTTTTTTGGAGCTGTTTGTGGTAAGATCAATCAAAGTGGTCATTGATTTAACCTAAATTTGCAAGGATTATTACATTTTTGCTGTTAATAGCTATCCCAAGGTGTTTTTGACCATTCCTCCACCGTCGATGGAGGATTTTTCGGTCAATTTTGCTATGCGCATCAGGGCTTTTGATATCCAAAGTTTCTAATTTCAGTTTTCTTTGCAATTTCATGTTACACGCTCTTGCTCATCAAATCTACATTCGATCGCTTAGGTAAAATGTGATTTTTTTATTCCTTCAATAAAATTTCCTTATTTGGACTAATGAATGCCATTTTTGTTTCTTATTAACATACAAGTTTTATTCTCATCAATTTTTTTTACCACACACGACCTCTATAAATGGATGACATTTGGAGGTTATCCATTTCAGTTATCTTTGGCTCTACTACGTATTCTTTTCTAAAACTTATTAACTCTTTTTCCTTTTTAGGATGATTGGGGAGCTGGTACTATTGTTTAGAGTATATTTGAGTGTTTGTAATCATTTTGTTTTTGGTTGGTTGGATTGGTATCTGTAAGTGATTGTTTGGTTTTTTCTATAATTTATTGATGAGAATGGATTTCCTTTTAAATGTTGGATGGCTGATAAGCCTGATATAGCGTAGATCATATGCTATGTCACTAATGCCTTTATGAACTCATTATTACATTTGTTAGTATAAAATGATGGAGATCGAGGAATTTAAAAACTCTTTTAAGTCATGGAAATTGAGAGATCTCAAAATTATGTGCTAAATATAAGAATTACACTTCATAAATATAATAATTACACTTCATATTGATTGATTAAGTGTTTACAAAAATATTTGTCTATCGTATTTTATGTTGCAAGGAATATAAAACTCTCTAGGTCATGGAAATTGAGAGATCGTAAAATTGTGTTGTAGTGTTTCATTTAACAACATATTATCCAAAAATTTTAGTATATATTGTCGATAATTTGTTATAAAAATTTATTAGTGCTTAAATCTTTCTATTTAACATTTCCTTTTAATCAATCCGTGTAATACACGGGTCTCAACACTAGTATATATATATATATATATATATATATATATATATATATATATATATATATATATATATATATATATATATATATATATATATATATATATATATATATATATATATATATATATATATATATATATATATATATATATATATATATATATATATATATATATATATATATATATATATATATATATATATATACAGATCAGCTGGAAAACGCGATGGACATTGGACACAAGGGGCAAGGTTCGAATCCCGCTGTCCTCTTTTTTTTTGCGTGAACTTTTTTTTTTGGTATGTAAACCTGATCGCTTCCTAAAAAACCCAAACGTCGTGATCGATAATCACTTCTTTCGATCGGTTCCTAAAAAACCCCACATCTCCGCTTTCATTATTTTTCATCATCGCTTCTTTCGACAATCATAAATCATTAATCGATTTATGCATCTTCCGATCATATTCGACCTCATCATCGGACATCGATAATCGACTTCTGCTTCATTCGATCGTACACGGTACATCATCATCGATATTCGAGAATTCGACAATCATCTCCGGTTGGATGCTAATTCGCCATACACAAAGACTGATTCACAAATCACAATTTAGAACCATCATCTCCGTTAGGTAATTAAATTCGATTTGCTCCTTATTTGCCTCTTCATCTCATTCAATCAATGAAATTCGTTTGTCTACATCATTCAATCAATGAAATTCGTCTGAGTTCACTTATTTGCTTCTTAATCGATTTGCTTCTTAATTGATTTGCTTCTTAATGGATTTGCTTCTTAATTGATTTCATCACAGGCTCACAGGTGCTGTTGGAATTGTTCAAGAAACTAAAAGCTCACAGGTGCTGTTGGAATTGTTCAAGAAACTAAAGTTTTGCTTCTTAATTGATTTCATCACAGCTCACAGGCGCCTCTTAATTGATTTCCTCCTCTTAAAGGTAGTTTTCTTTCTCTTTTATTAACTTGCTACTAGTTTTAATTTATTAATAATCTGCTGATTGCTATTAGGTATAGTTAATAAGTGAGTTTAAATATGTTTCCTAGAAAGAATTTGTCTGGTAGTCAAAAAAGAAAAAGAAAACAAATAATTGAACAATCTATAGAACGACAAAAAGGATCAATGAACAAGTTTATAAAAAAAATTAGGTTCTTCTAGTGCATCAAATGAGCAACAAAATGAACCAAATGAAGTCGGAAATGATACACATGAAAATGTTAATATTGAATGTGAAAATATGAATAATAAAGATGAAAATATGAATAATGAAGATGATAATATTAAAATTGATGATGAAAACATCAATAATGAAGATGGTAATGTCACACATGAAAATGGTTTGGATGATGAACATGAGCAATTTGTTCCGCCTTTAGATATTTTTGATCCTACAAATTGGGAAAATCTTGACAATAAGTTAAGAGATATTTTAATTGAAAAAGGGCCAATGAGGGAATCAAATAATTATGTGTATCCTAAAGATAATACTGTTGGATTAGGTGTCTAAACCATGACTAATAATTAGTATTTACCTAATTAATAGTATCATAGTCCATTTGGGTTGCCCTCATAGCTGGAGGTTTGGTGGAAAGTTAAGTAGAGAGAAAATGTTGATTTATTATATGACTAATAAATCAAGATATTGTTTGTTAATATATTATGGAGATAATATATTAATTAGAAATAATATTATTTGATTAATAATTAATCAGAAATTAATTGGATTGATTTCTGTGGCATTAATTAGATTAATCAGGAAGTCAGGGATTAAAGTCGTACAAATTCAATAGTTGAATTGCGGCGCGCGGCGCGCCAATGTATAGGCCGCGACTTGCGTACGAATAATCCGGAAAATGGCTGACGGCTAGGGTTTATTGTTTCCCTATAAATAGGGACCCCTAGACCTCATTATCAGTTGCTCATTCTATTATTTTCTCTCTGGAATTTCGATCCATAAACCTCCCGGCTAAGGGTGTGACTTCATTTGAGGCATGATATTTTTGCTGCTTTGCTTCCAAGAAATCTAAAGGTTAGTTTTCTGGTTTTATTCTTTAGATATCTTTATTGGCCTTTTAGATTTTGTTATATGTTCAATAGTAGAAAACATAGATCCTTATAGGTTGCATGTGAACTTAGGTTATTTAGTTCATGGTTGCAGAAAACCTTTCAGTGGTATCAGAGCCTGTTTTGTTTTCTTGTTGAATTGTTATAACTGTTTTAGGGTTTAAAGCTTCTAAACCCTATTATTGTGTGGATCGACTTTTAGGATTAGGGTTTTGGAAACCCTAATCCCCCCCATGTAATTTTCGATTTTGCCTATAGGGTTTTAGGAGGTTTTCTATTTTTGGTAACTTTTGGTTAAATTAAATGTATAACCTTAAACCCCATTAGTTGAAATCGATTTTTAGGGGGTTTAGGATAGGTTTTAATTAATTTGATTAATTTGGATAAACCTATCTTCATTGAATTAATTTAATTAATTGTTAATTAAAAGATAATTCAAAAGGGATTTAATTAATTTTAAATTATCGAAAATTAATGGAAAAATCCGGAAAAATATTTTAAAAGGGTTAAAATATTAAGATTTAATTAATTTAATTAATTGTTAATTAAAGGATGATTAAATCGTTTTAAAGGTTTAATTTAATTTTAAATTTAATTGTTAAATTGGTAAAAATTAAAAGATAAACCTGGAATGTTTTAGAGAGTTTTAAAATACATCTTATATATGTTATTAATTGTTAATACTATATGTATAAGATAAAATTGGTCAGTCAATTCAATAGTAGGCCTCATTCACGAAGCTGATCTATAAAGTGGGTATAAGGAGGCTGCCTGTAAAATGGCGGTCTAATGGGTGAACACTCTCGCCCACCGCTCGCCTGATCAGTGGAGGGTCGTTAGCCGAACAATTTTGATAGGACCGCTTAATCATTACAAGTACAATGATCAAAGTACTAGAACCATTTACAAAAAAAATCCCAATCTAGTTACTTTAGGAAAAATGTGAATTTGATGCTAACCCATGAAATTGCACATTGCACTTTATGAAACGTTGGTGGAGCGTGTGTGGTTTACCGGCACACCAATGGGGGTTCATGAAGAGTGGCAATGGGTGTCTCGGGTGTTATCATTGTTGATGGAGCGTTTGTGGTTTACCGGCACATCAATTTGAGATGGTAATAGACCCCGTGAGTACCAAGCTAATTTGCATGGTTATTCACACCCGGTTTGTGATCCTCGGCATCCCAGTCACAAACGGTGGGGCATATCTGAGATTAAACATGCTATTGAACAGTTCAATAAATCTCAAAAGAAACTAGGAATTCCATTTATAATAAGATTATATTTTCTGCGGTGGAATTTGCTGAATCGTCATTCGCCTACCTTTATAAAATTTTCAAATAGATTACGGCATCCCACTTCTAGTTTGTAAATTGTTATAGTTGGATCCTAGCCTTATTTTATATTGGGTTATTATAAGGACCGACAAGTATCTAATTAAACTTACATTCTTTTATAGATGTCTTCTGCTGATCAATCCGCTCCCCACTCAAACTCCAGTGTTACCTCAATCCTCTCATTATGTTCCAAGGTTCAACTGAACGGGACAAACTACAATGACTGGATTAGAAATATCAAGATGGCTCTGAGGTACGAGAACAAAGCGTATGTTCTCGAGACCGAGGTTGTCGATATTGACCCTGAAACTGCTACTCCCGAGGAAATTGCCTCGTACCAAAAACATTTTGATGATGCGACCAAAGTGGCCTGCATCATGATTGCCACAATGAACCCCGAATTGCAAAGGATATACGAAGACTACTGGCCCTTTGAGATGCACAAGGAGCTTGCGGAAAAGTTCCTCAAGCAAGAGCGCATCGAGAGGTGCGAGGTGGTCAAGGACTTCACGAACAGCAAACCTAAAGATGGAGAGTCGATCTGCGCTCATGTGCAAAGAATGCAAGGTTACGTGGAGCGGCTCAGGAAGCTTGCGATGCCTGTGAACGAGGAGTTGGCCGTTGACATTGTGCTTAACTCCTTGCCAAGTTCTTATGACCAGTTCAGGCTGGCTTACCATTTGAACAACAATCAGGCTAACCTGACTAAATTACATCGTATGCTTCGGACTGCTGAGGACGGGATGAAGGGTAAAAGTGTACCCTCAGTTAATCAGCCCGTCTTAGCCATTGGAAGTGGCAAAGGAAAGAAAAGGAAGGGCACTCCTAAGCAAAATTGGAGGGAAAATGTTCAGGTCGGGTCATCCAGCAATGGCTCGAGAACCAAGTCTTCCCACATTCCTTGTGTGGCCAACCCCGATGAAGCCAACTGTTTTTATTGCAAAGAGAAGGGCCATTGGAAGAGAAGCTGCCCTAAATATTTGCAGGATGTCAAGGATGGGAAGGTAAAGCCATCGACAGCAGGTATATACACTATCTCTAAAAACTCACCATCTTCTAGTTCTTGGGTCCTTGATACAGGATGTGGTTTTCACATTTGTTCTGATTTGCACGGCCTAAAGGAAAGCAGGGAGGTGGAGCACGGTAGACTGAACCTGATCATGTGTAATAGGAGATCGTCCCCTGTTACCAAGATCGGCGTTTATAGTTTAGTGCTTAGTAGTGATGTTAGCTTAGAGTTATTTAATTGTTGCTATTCGCCAGAAATGGCAAGAAAAATTATTTTATTTCACGCATTGTTCAGACAAGGATTTCAATTTTCTTTTGATAATAAAATTGGTTCGATTTCTGTTTTCAAAAATGGTATTTTGATTTTTACTGCTTATCCTTGTGATGGTGTGTATGAAACTGTTGAATGTGTTGACAATTTAGGACATAGTGTAAATTACATTGATTCTACTAGTGGTGTAGAAAAGGCATGTCTGTGGCATAGTCGGCTCGGGCACATCAGCAAGAAACGCATCGCCCAACTCCAAAAGGATGGAGTGTTGGAATCATTCGACCTCAGGTCGGATGATGTATGCGAATCTTGTCTGATGGGTAAGATGACTAAATCACCTTTCAAAGGGTCTTTTGAAAGAGGTGAGGGTCTGCTGGACATCATTCACACAGATGTGTGTGGTCCATTCAGATCAACCACAAAGGATGGCACGCGGTTCTACGTAACCTTTACTGACGATTTTAGTAGATACAGTTACATCTACTTAATCAAGCATAAGTCAGACACCTTTGAAAAGTTCAAAGAGTTTAAGAACGAGGTAGAGAATCAATTAGGCAGGAAGATAAAGATGCTCAGGTCCGACAGAGGCGGAGTGTATCTAAGTATCGAGTTCCTAGACTATCTAAAGGAATGCGGAATAGTTTCGCAGTTGACACCTCCCAGGACACCACAGTTGAACGGTGTTGCGGAGAGGCATAACCGAACCCTGTTGGACATAGTTCGGTTCATGATGAGTCGAGCTTCACTTCCTATTCACTTCTAGGGGTATGCCTTAGAGACTGTCACCCATATCCTCAATGTTGTCCCTACTACGAAGGTTTGCTAAAACACCTCATGAAATGTGGACGGGGAAAGTTCCCTCGTTGGCACATATCAAAGTCTGGGGTTGTGAGGCTTTCGTTAGACGAGAGACTCAAGACAAACTCGCAGAAAGAAGCGAAAGGTGTTTCTTCCTTGGTTATCCCAAACAATCCTTTGGATATCTATTCTACAGACCGAGCGAGGACGTGGTCTTTGTAGCTAGACGGTAGTCTTTCGAAAGAGAGAGAGAGAGAGCTCATATTCAAAGAGGACAGTGGGAGTACCATTGATCTTGAAGAAATTCAAGAGTCATCAGATGACGCAACATTAGGAGAAACTAGCAACCAACATGAGGAAGAAGTTCCTGTTGGTCCGACTGATGTATCCTTACCTCTTAGGCGCTCCGGTAGGGTTAGCATGCCACCCGAGTTTTATGGTTTCCATATAATTTCGGATGGGGACATGTTTGTCAGTGATAGGACACTGATAAATTTGGATGAACCAGCTAACTACCAGGAAGCAGTGGCGGGCCCTGAGTCTGCCAAGTGGAAAGAGGCCATGGATAGCGAGATCAAGTCCATGTATGACAATCAAGTTTGGAACTTGGTTGACAACGTACCGGGTCGAAAGACAGTCGGGTGCAAGTGGATCTTCAAGAAGAAGACCGACATGGACGGAAAGGTACACACTTTCAAGGCAAGACTGGTTGCGAAGGGCTTTACTCAAACCCCAGGGGTTGACTATGACGAGACCTTCTCACCAGTAGCCAAGATAAAGTCTATTAGGACAATGCTGGCCATAGCTGCATTTCATGACTATGAAATTTGGCAGATGGACGTCAAAACCGCTTTCCTTAATGGGAAGTTGACTGAGGATGTTTACATGAACCAACCAGAGGGTTTTGTCGATGCAAAGTATCCCAATAAGGTGTGTAAGCTTGAGAGATCAATCTACGGATTGAAGCAAGCTTCTCGTAGCTGGAATCTTTGTTTCCGTGAGAAAGTCAAAGAGTTTGGCTTCTCTAGGAGCAAGGATGAGTCCTGCGTATATGTCAAGGCTAGTGGGAGTATAGTTACCTTTCTGGTGCTGTATGTCGATGACATACTGCTCATAGGAAACGATATTCCAACCTTGCAAGATGTCAAGGCTTGGCTTGGGAAATGTTTCGCCATGAAGGACCTAGAAGAGGCTTCCTATATTCTCGGGATAAGAATATTGAGAGATAGGAAGAAGAAACTAATTGGACTTTGTCAGGGTACATACTTGGAAAAGGTACTAAAGAGATTTAGTATGGAAAATTCCAAGAAGGGAGAGCTACCTATCCAAAGTAATGTGAAATTGAGTAAGACTCAAAGTCCGAGTACAGACAAGGAAATAGCTAAAATGAGTCGGGTACCTTACGCTTCGGCTGTAGGATCCATCATGTACGCTATGACGTGTACTCGCCCTGACATAGCTTTTGCCTTGAGCATGGTCAGTCGGTACCAGGGTAACCCTGGAAGGGCGCATTGGATAGCCGTAAAGAATATACTCAAGTATCTGCGAAGGACAAAGGACATGGTGTTAGTCATTGGAGGCAGTGATACCTTGAGAATTGAAGGATATACGGATGCCAGCTTTCAGACGGATAGAGACAGTGGTCGGTCTCAGTCTGGCTGGGTATTCCTTCTAAACAGAGGAGCGGTAACTTGGAAAAGTTCCAAGCAAGATACAGTGGCTGATTCTACTTGTGAATCAGAGTATATAGCAGCAAGTGAAGCGTCAAAGGAAGCAGCTTGGCTGAAGAACTTCATCGGTGACCTTGGAGTAGTCCCGAGTATTCAGGATCCCATGGAACTGTTCTGCGATAACGAAGGTGCGGTCGCCTTGACAAAGGAACCGCCAGACCATGGAAAGTCCAGGCATATTGACAGAAAGTACCACTACATAAGGCATAAGGTAGAAGAAGGTCACCTCGTGGTAAAGAGGGTATCATCGGAAGATAATCCTGCAGATCCCTTGACAAAGGCTCTGAGTAGGATTAAGCATAATCAGCATTCTAGGAGCATTGGATTAAGAGATGATATAAAGTTTATGTAAATTAGATATGTTTCGAAACTTGTAACAATGTATTGTATTTGACTCTTGTGATTTAATAATAGAGATTTATTAATGAGTAATGGTTTCCTACTTTTATCAATACTTTGTCATTGTGTTTCATTTTGCATGTTTTACTTCCTGAATAATTGGATTATTCAAATATCCACAGTTGATTACACTTTTGGGGAGTAAGTGTGAAGTAAGACTGTCATGAATTGGTAATAGATTGTCTAAGGAGTTAGACATTGCAATTAGATTGCTGCACCATTCGTGAGTACTTGGAAATGGAGATTTGAGTATTGGATAAACCCGCACTCAATGGATTGCTTCATGGATTTCATCACGAGCAATGTTGAGACGATAATATCTTTTGATCTTTAAGCTAAGACATATGAGTTATGATTTACTAAGCGGTTGTTCATTGATAATATGAAAACGCATCGGTAACTCGGTGTTATAAAACGTATTGTTGTGAGTGATTTGTCTGCTAAAAGACATAAGTATATGAGTCGAAGCTTATTCGTCCCTCGACCCTAACGGGGAACATATATCTGTAGGCCTCTCGATGAATTTGAAGTTGACTAAGATGGTTGGCCAACCGGGACTAAATTGGTAGTCTAAGAGTCATATGCAAATCGGAAATCGAGGAACAGTGAATCAGACCGGGATTGACTTTAACCATGTCTTGTGTCTGAAAATATATTGTTGAACGGAGGATCATCTGATCACTTATCTATGGACAGAACTGATTAGATCAGAGTTTGGAAGCGGTTTCTAGGAAGCTATAAGTGCTGGTTAAGTAGAGGTTAAATTGGTAATTATAGTCATAGACTTATCCAAGTGGGAGACTGTTGGATTAGGTGTCTAAGCGATGACTAATAATTATTATTTACCTAATTAATAGTATCATAGTCCATTTGGGTTGCCCTCATAGCTGGAGGTTTGGTGGAAAGTTAAGTAGAGAGAAAATGTTGATTTATTATATGACTAATAAATCAAGATATTGTTTGTTAATATATTATGGAGATAATATATTAATTAGAAATAATATTATTTGATTAATAATTAATCAGAAATTAATTGGATTGATTTCTGTGGCATTAATTAGATTAATCAGGAAGTCAGGGATTAAAGTCGTACAAATTCAATAGTTGAATTGCGGCACGCGGCGCGCCCATGTATAGGCCGCGGCGCGCGTACGAATAATTCGGAAAATGGCTGACGGCTAGGGTTTATTGTTTCCCTATAAATAGGGACCCCTAGACCTCATTATCAGTTGCTCATTCTATTATTTTCTCTCTGGAATTTCGATCCATAAACCTCCCGGCTAAGGGTGTGACTTCATTTGAGGCATGATATTTTTGCTGCTTTGCTTCCAAGAAATCTAAATGTTAGTTTTCTGGTTTTATTCTTTAGATATCTTTATTGGCCTTTTAGATTTTGTTATATGTTCAATAGTAGAAAACATAGATCCTTATAGGTTGCATGTGAACTTAGGTTATTTAGTTCATGGTTGCAGAAAACCTTTCAAATATATCTAGACATTTTTCTTATGCTTCTTATACTAGAATCTATATATCTTATAATAGAAGCATTTTTCCTATCACCACATTCATTTGAAACTCCCAACCTTTCAACTTCCTTTTTAATTTGAAGTTTTTTCCTTTATCCCACATTGCTTTACATACATATATGATCATTTATCTTTCTCTTATATAATACAATGCATTTGCTTACTTTCTCCATCAAACTTGATCTTTCAAGTCTATTATTAGTTAGTGATCATTTTATCATAAAACATGCTTTTATTGCAAGTTTTAAAAATATTTACTATTTAGTTTCAACTATATAAAAAGTATTGAAACTCAAAAATTAAAATTAAAATTAAAATTACTAAAACATTTAAAATTTTGACTAGGTTGGAAGTTATAGTATGTCGTTTTTAAAAAGTGACACCGGTATAAACATTTTTCGATTCACCAAGATGTATATACGTAGAGATTTTAAAATTGCTTAAAACCTTTAAAAACTTGACTAGGTTGGAAGTTTATAGTACGTTGTTTGTAAAAAGTGACACCGGTGTAAACATTTTTCAATTCACCAATATGTATATACGTACAAATTTCCAATTGTTAACCTTTTAACCATCAATTATAAAGGAGATTATTCAAAACAATGTGGTTTAACATTAATATTGATCATAATATGACTTTCAAAGTCTAATATTAATTACATATCATATTATCGTACAAACATGTTTTCTCAAAGTGATAAAGGCTTCTATTTATAGGTTTCAGTTTCAAAAAATATTAAAACTCAAAATGAAGATGAATATTGCAAAAAAACTTTTGAAAACTTGCTAGGTTACAAGTTTAAAGTATTTCGTAAAATAGTGACAAAAATGTTGCGTTGCACATATATAACCTTTAATTTTCCCTTATATGGTACCACTTTTTAGGTTCTGTTATCAATCTTTAGTGTACCATTGTTTTCAAAGTCTATTGTTAATTAGTGTTCTTATCTCAAAGTTTCAACAACTATCCTATTTTGTTTTAACTTCAAAAATCATTTAAACTAAAAGATGAATATTTAAAAGAGTTAAAAACTATTAAAAAATCAATTGAGTTGCAAGTTCATAGTAAGTCGTGTGCCACAGTTCAATGTGTGATGACAATGTTTTAAACATTTTATTTTGCTTTCATAAGATTGATGCACATGAAACTTTTAAAAGGTAATCGTTTAAAGTTCAAAAAAATTTGTTTATATAAATATTATAATAGATGTTATTTAATCAATTTTTATCATATACCACATTAATTTGAATTTATTATAAAAAATTGTATCATAGTGGACATCGGTGAGTACCCGTCGAAATTTTAGGAAAATGGTCTTAAAACTGAAACCAAAGGTTCCTGAAATGTTGCAATCGATTCCTAATTTGGTTATAATCAAAAACACAAAAGAACAAAGATATTAGAGAAATGATTTTAGCCACTCTACTTATAGATGTTTTCTTTCTCTTGAAATTTGTATCTAAAGCTATGTGGGATGAGAAATATATTAGTGTCTTTACTTATAGATTTTTGATTTCTCTTCATTTGTGTTCTTAAGCGATGTGGGATGAGAAAATGACACAAAATAACACATTATAAAGAAAAATTTGATCCCACATCGTCATGATAAACCAACCCAAGAAGCATTTTTATTCTATAAATAAAGGTCTCCCTCAAATTAAAATAATTATATAGATCATTATATATTTTTTATTGTTGGAAACATTTCCAAATAGTAAAGTTCAAGAAAATATATAGTTAAAATTTTATTATTTTTTAATGAAATTGAGCTTTAAATATTTTGTCACACCCAAAAATTTTCACAAAATATTTGAACTTTTTAAAACAACTTTTATAAAAGAAGCTATGAGTTTACAAAAGATAAGTATCACAAAACCAAATTATGACGAAATAAACATAATAATGTGCGGAAGCAAAATAATAATAATGTCCCAAAATGGAAACTCTTCTAGTAGTGGTATCCCGGTGCTCCAAGTCACGCCTCAGCCTCTTTAATCTTAATACCTGAAAATGTTAGGGAGAACCGTAAGCATAAAGCTTAGTGAATTCAAACACAGACATCATATCAATATTCACATTTACTAATTCAAATCCAATTCCAATTATAATTACATTAATAAGCAAGGAACAAATCAATGCTTATATTAATAGGGAGGACTTGTAGGTTTGAGCCGCATCGGGTAAATCCCGTATCCTTTGGCCCCGATCCCCGCACCTCATAAAGAGTATAACGTTGGTGATCTTACCTAACTACCCCTTATAGTATTAATCAATCACATACAGTGCACATGTACGATTTTGTAACCATAATATAGCATGCTTTAAATATTATATCTAAACAATCACACACGGGCTATCTAGCAAACATAAACACTAATACAACGGTGTGAGGGAACTCACCTTGAGTGAGTGTGTAACGGATAGGAGTCAATATAAGGCTACCAAGCTTGTGCAAACTTCAAGGCTTCACCTAAATAGAACTAAAGGTTAGAAGAGTGAAGTTGTGAAACTAAGAAATGAGAAGGGAGTAATCACAGCAAGGACTCTAAAACAGTCCTGCTGATCGGGACTGAATTACTCCAAAATTCACAATAGAAACATAGAATTAAATAATTTTGCAAGAAACTACAATGGCTTAGGTTTCCAGAACCATAAGGAACTCCTCATAACTCCAAAAGATGTAAGAGATATGAATTTTACAAAAAGACTTGTCACTGCAGTCTTTGGACGGACAGTCAGGTGGTGTTGGCCAATTCTACCCAACTTGTGGATGGAATTAGCCCCAACCAAAAATCAGAGGCACATTAGACACAAAACGACAAGTCTCAGAGTTGGAATCGATTAAAAAGGGTTTCCAAGGCTCTAGATATAAAAATCACAAGTTGGTCAATCACAGAATCAGCATGAGCTGGTGACTGTCCATTGACCTGGAGTGTGGGTCCATTCTAACCAAGTTATATTGAGAATTAACGACCAATTTTCTCCAGATATGAAATTAACTATGTAATGTACATGTGGGTATTTGGAATCACTCAGGATCATTTCCCAAACCCTCGTAATGATAAAAACAAAATGACATATCACAGCAGACCCGGATCAGACCCAACAACAGAGAAGCTGTTGTTGACCATAGGTAAAGTCCTTTTTATCGAGGGTTCCTTTTAAGAAAGTTGCCTAACTCGATTTGTGAACTTTGGGCACTGATATGGGGTCCATTTGAGTTCTATAACTCGAGATATGATTTTTACAAAATGGTTACCGAATCTGATTGAAGCAGAAACATAACCTTTAATGACATATCTTGGCCAATCCACCCTTTTCTCTTTGGGATACATTCTAGGATGTACCAACTCATCCTATTTAGTCCCCATAAATATTGTGGTACTAAAAAGGATTAGAGATCATTAGGGATTCATTTAGCCATATGAAAACTAGAAGAACTTAATTATAAATCCAAGTACAAAACCCTAAGATCATGATTTTCAATTTAGGGTTTTGTAGTGATCTTTCACATACACTCACACTCATATGTACATCAATGATGATGTAATGAGGTGGTGTATTCAGATCTAACACTAAGATACATACATCTAAAAGAAAGGGTAGAAGTAGAGAGATTACTACATCAAAATAACAACATAAGATGCTACATAAAATGATAGAATTGAAGAACAATCAAAATTACAAACATACCAAGGATTGAAGTTAGGGATGAACACAAGAGAAAAGTTCTTGGTTGGAGGAGAGGGAGAGGGTGGCGTGAAAGAGAGTGTGGAGTGGAGGAATTAGGGTTTTTGAACCCTAATATATTAGATTAGTGGGCTAAACCCCAAAGCCTTTGGGCTAGAAGACCATTTAAGCTTTAATTGGGTTTGGCTATAAACCCATGGACTTAATTATATGATTAAAAGATGGGAATAATTATAAGCCCAAATCTTTTAATTAATCATGCCTTAATTAATTAAATTAATATAATGTCTCATAATTAATTAATTAAAATAAATAACGTACCGAGAAAAACCGGGGCGTTACATATTTAGCAAGTCGATCCGAGATGAGATATGGATTCGTTCATCAAGTTGCACAAAATCGCATGCATTGTGTTGAATAATACAATTTTGAACTTTTATTTATTATGCAATATCATTGGTCAAAAATGACGATTTCTAATTTTCTCAGAGGTCATTCAATAAATATACTTCGAGTATTCTAACTATATTTATTTTTATTATAAATGAAGTCATTCAAATCAATATGGTTCAATATAAATGATTTATCTTTTACCACATCAATTTGAGGTTTTTTTTATCTCACATTGTTTCACATACACATATGACATTTTATCTTTCTCATATATAATACAATTAATTTACTTTCATTATTTAGAAAAGAGCATACTATTAATTTAAATTAAATATTTGAAATTAAAACATGACCAAATACACAATCTTTAAATTGATTTTAAAATAGATAAAAGTAAAATTAAATTTGAAATTTTACAATAAGTTTATCCAAACACAAATTGTTGGTAGACTACCAAACTTATGTGGTTTGAGATAACTATTTATCTTAAACCATATTAATTTGATTTTTATTTGATACATTGTATTTATTCATTAAAATTATTAAAATTCGTTGTCTTCCAAATTTATGACACATGTATGTATTATCATATAATTAAAAATAATGAAAATATTTTTCTATATAATTTTTTTAATTTGGGATTAAATAGCATGCATTTATTTATATTCTAACTAATTTTTTCCCTGCGCAACGCGCGGGCATTCGTTTAGTATTAAATAATGGAGAGACGAGTGATCGGAAGTGGCTAGTTTACTCAAAAAAAGCTAATAAAATATATTGTTTTGTTGTAAGTTGTTTAAACCTAATAACTATAATATTAAAATTTCTTTTGCGAACGATGGATTTAGTGATTGGAAACACCTTTTTGATAGACTTAAAGAACATGAAGGTAGTGCCCAACATTTAATTTGCATGGATTCTTGGGATGAACTCAAAGTTAGATTGAATAATAATAAAACTATTGATAAAGATTTACAACATAAAAATATAATCGAAAAAGAGCGTTGGAAACAAGTTTAGATAAGAATAATTGCGGCCGTTAGATATTTATCAAAATACAATTTGGCTTTTCGAGGTTGTAAAGACAAATTTTTTCAAGATTCTAATGGTAATTTTCTAGGAGCAATTCAAATGATGACAGAATTTGATGTTGTAATGCAAGAACATGTTAGACGTATAGAAAATCAAGAAATTCATCATCATTATTTAGGGCATAAAATTCAAAATGAACTAATATCTATGTTAGCTCAAAGTGTAAGAAATTCTATAATTAAAATTATTAAAAAATCAAAATATTATTCTATAATTCTGATTGTACTCCCGATGTTAGCCGTAAAGAACAAATGACTTTCATTATTCGTTGTGTGAACATGTCTAGTAAGAAATTGAAAGTAGAAGAATATTTTTTAGAATTTTTAATAGTGGAAAATACTTCCGGTTTAGGACTTTTTAATAAGGTAATAGATGCAATTAAATCATTTGGTCTTAATATTGATGATATAAGAGGTCAATGTTATGATAATGGTTCTAACATGAAAGAAAAACACAAAGGGGTTCAAAACTATTACTTGAAATTAATCCAAGAGCCTTATTTATGCCTTGTGCTTGTCATAGTCTTAACCTTACGGTTAGTGATATGGCACATTCTTGTGTTAAAGCTGAAACATTTTTTGGTGTATTGCAACGTATATTTATATTATTTTCGGGTTCTACCAAAAGATAGAAAATATTACTTGATAATGTTTCTAATTTAACTGTTAAATCATTATGTAACACACGTTGGGAGAGTCGAATTAAAAGTGTAAGAGCTATTAGATATCAAGCTCCCCAAATAAGAAAAACATTGATAGCATTATCTAAATCAAGTGAGGACGCAAATTTAAAAAGTGAAGCCCAAAGTTTAGCTAAAGCTATTCAAAAATATGAATTTTTACTTGGTATGCTGATTTGGTATGATATTTTATTTGCTATTAATAAGGTTAGTAAAAAGTTGCAAACTAAAACTATGTGTATTGATGCCACTATTGATCTATTAAAAGATATAATGACATTTTTTAAAAAGTATAGAAATGAAGGATTTGCCACTAGTATAGAAAATGTTAACGCTATTGCAATTGAGATGAATATTGAACCTACATTTCCAAAAAAACGCAAAATCACTAAAACGAAACAAGTTGATGAAACTACTATTGAACATGAATTTGAATCTCCCGAAGAATCTTTTAGAATTAATATTTTACATATGTTGTTGATGTTGCAATTAATTCATTAGATGCTAGATTTGAGCAATTAACAAATTTTAAAAATATTTTTGGTTTTTTATATGACTCGAAAAAACTAAAATCATTAGATGACAATGAACTTAAAAAATGTTGTACCAATTTTGCAAATAGTTTTTCTCATAATAACTTATGTGATGTGGACCTAAATGATTTTATTTCGGAACTCAAAGTGTTGCAAACGATTTTGCCAAATCGACATATGTCCGCGATTGAAATTTTAGAGTTTGTTAAATATAAAGATTGTTATCCAAATGTTGTCATTGCATATCAAATTTTATTAACTATGCCTGTTACCGTAGCATCAGCAGAATGAAGTTTTTCAAAATTAAAATTATTAAAAAACTATTTGAGATCATCAATGTCACAAGAAAGATTGAATGGTTTGGCTATGTTATGCATAGAGAAAGATATGTTAGACAATATTGATGTTGATACCGTTATTAATGACTTTGCCTCTAAAAAGGCTCGAAAATGTAAGTTTCAATAGTTTTTTTTATTTTTTTTTAATTTTTATGTATTTTGTAATATGTAGTTGTTAGGTTGTTTGACACATGAGGGTTTGTCCCATGGCCTTTTTTTTTCCATAGGTGGGGAGTCACCAGCCTGCTATTGTACTACTTTTTTAATTAATAAAAAATTTCGGAGGTACCGCCCTCCTTTACTTAAAAAAAATATCGTGTGGGGCCTCAATTTTTTATTTCTTCGCCCCGGGACTCAAATCGTCTTGGAACGGTACTGCTCATTTGAGATAATTCATAGTAGTTAGCCAAATTATTAGGTCATATTTTATCTTTATGGATGCTGATAAATATAGTTTATGTTTTGATTTATACGGTATATTTGGCATGCTACTTGAAAACCCAGATGTTAGCCGATAAAAAATGATTTTTGGTAAAAACAAGCTGATAAGATAGCTGACAAAAGTAAAATTATATAAAAGAGTATGTTGAAGAATGATTTAATTGTAAGACAAATACACAATACATTTCAATAAATATTAAATAGCAGTTCTCTGTTATTTATGCTTAACCGGAATTTTCTTACCTCAAATATCATATTCACAATATATCTCCACCAAAATATAAAAACAAATTTAAAGTCCAGAAAAAAAGCTAGATACAATGTGTTCAAAATTTACAAAGATGTTTTTAAGAACAGAAATACTGACATTTTTTGTACGGCAATTTGGATAACATAAAAAAGAAATACTATTATTGTTTGTAAGACATCGTGGATGCGGGTCAGCTACGTATTATTTGCAAGACATTGTGGACTAGATACATATTATTTGTATTGTTTTCTTTCCACTTTAAGAATCTGTCATTTTCTGCATTCGAATGCAATTTTTTTTCTCCATTCTTAGCTGGAAAAGTCACTTTTCTGATAAATTAAAGACACGAAAATGAATGGTGTAGCATCAGTTCAGATTGGGTTCTCGTTCTTGAATCTTGATAGATTTGTTTTTTCTCTTTTAGCAATTATGGTATCCATCACAGTAATCTGTTTGTAGAATAATTAGAGTCAACATTTAACTTTTTGAGGCTTAGATTAGATTGATTTGTTAACTACGAAATTCATAAGATATTTTGGATCTAAAAATGACACTACTTTTTTTTTTTTTTTTTTTTTTAATCGTGGGATGAAACAATCATGTTCTTGATGGCTGTTGCATGCTTTAAAATATCTAACTTGTGCGTGTGACCATGATATTCGACCAGTTTTGTCTGGAGGGTAGCATTCATATCAATACTTAGCTTTCCATCACTAAATTTTAATGGTGGAAAAATGTACGTGTAGATGTCTGTCTACTGTCGGTATTTGAAAGCTCTCCCGTTCCCTAATCCCTACCCTCATGGTAGACCGATGTCGACGTCTTGCCTGCATTTGAAGAAGAAAGCCTTTGTTCTTATTCTCTTTTTCATGTGTAAGATTGCCCGGTTTTTGACGCTATAAGGAATCGTGCACATGCCCTAGCAGCAAATGTCTATTCACACCCGGCTTAAAGATAGCACACTTATAACGATAGAGATCCTAGTTATAAATGGAGATTGCTTCAATGGAATATAGTGCTATTAATTGAAAATAAGAAATCTACATAATAAAATTTACTAAAATTTTGCATAAACATGGAAAGATTGTATGAGATTGGACTAATACTGTCATACAATCCTGAAACTCACACCTTTTAAAGACTTCTACGACATGAAAGAATCCCAGAACCTTTGACACTCTCAATATCTACATTTTTATGTTGGTGAAATAAAAAGATTTAACCTTCTTTTGAACATAATCATCAAACACTACTTTTTTTTTTCTTGGAACTGCTCATCAAACGCGACTACTAATTCAACATGATAAGGTTTAAGTTTACATTATTGCAAGTTAAAGTCACATGATATATTAAATGGTTGGATTGCTCAATAGTACCTTTAGAAATATGATGGTAATTGGTAAGGTCTAACGGGCCATCCCTGTTCATTAATTCATGGATGAAAAATGGAAACTTGCAATCCCAACTTTCCAAGTGACGAGGGGCGAAATGAACCAAATTGATAAGGACCCTAGAGTTATGAGAGAGGCCCATATGTTGTACAATTAGGGAGCTACACCAAAAAGGAAGCTAATCCCATGTGTTATGTCGACTTACTTTATAATATCACTTTTATTCTAGATATGATTGATTAATCATGTTAAAGAGAACTTTTGATTCCATCTTTAACGATCGCATACATATATTCAAACACATTCGAGAATATTTTATGTATTTTAACAAATCTAACTAGGCTCGAGAGCAATGTTTATGTTGGGAAGATTCTTTTAACGATATGCCTCTACCAATGTGCATTATAAAAGATATATGCACGGTTTTAATTACGCTCAAAAGATTTTAAAGTTATTATATAGAAACAACATTATTGATTTTAATTTGATCCAAAAGTTGAAACAAAATTATTCATATTATTTTTGCTAAAATGAAATTTACTGATGCATCAATGATTGGATGTAATGATTTTAGTTATAGGTCATAATTTTAGTCTATTTGGAAAAGAAGTTATGTCCAATTGTATTCTATTGGTATCAACACAAAAATGTATTTGTTAAATCATAACAAATCATATAAATCAAATCAAATAAATCGAACATCGTTTAATGTATATTTATTTTATATGTATTTTCTTACGAATTTTATCTAAAATACAAATATATAATAATTAAATAATTATTAATTATAAAATATACTAGTTATCTATAAAATAAAAAAGTAATAACAAATGCTGAGGGAAACCCACTTGATTTATTGCAATGTTTATTTTTTAAGAAATTGGAAAATGAACATCATGTTTAATTTATTGCAAGCTTCATCTAAAATATAATGATAACAGGTAGGTGCCTAATAAAACAAATCATGGGACACCAAACAGATCGAGTTTTCACGAGTTTTATAACAAGAATATCCATCAACAATATAGCTATATTTGTCTGGCATAGACATAAGTGCGCACATTCAAGTTAGATAAGAAACTTTATAATGAAATTTATGTTATTTTTAAATGAAAATGATAATATCCATAATTATGTAAAAAAGAACAACTTATTCAAACTACTTACTAACGCTTTCAATTTATGAAAAAGAGCAAGTTGAACTGTGATCATTGGCATTTTACCGACGACATTTGACTTTAGGCTTTGGTCTTCATATCCCCTTGTTTGGAGGTCGGTTTTCAATTTCTAGATTGATAAGATCTTTTGATGATCGTGGTGTGTCGACTTGTCTTGATGATGATGGGAAATGACTCGGAATGAAGGATTGGTAACTTGAAGGAGTCGAACCGGAATCAAAATATGGGGTTGTCTACATGCATACATGCATGAGGGTTGCATCGTAGGATTCTCAGGTAAACCCTAACATGAAAGCAGGTTAAAATCTCTCGGTCACATATTATGTTACAAGTTTTCCTCCTGATGGATTCATGTAGCCTTTGGATTCTTTGCGGGAAACAAGGTATGGTTATCAAAATTAAGAAAGTGATTTGCCTTTGTTCGTTTTCAGAAAGTTCAGAATGAATATATTTTTGAAAAGAAACTATGCTTATTATGTGTGGGAAACCATCACATCTTTGCTCAGGTGGCAATGCTTTTTTGTGATGATTAAGAACAACAAAGAATAAGGGTTAAATTGTTAATCGGGGGAATGAAAAAGTGTTGATACATGAGCATAATGGTGTCAATTTGAAGTCCTATGCCAATGTTGTTGGGGTATCATTCCATGTGACCATCCTAATCAAGAAAACAAGGGAAAGAAGAAGGTTTTATTGAGCCAATGTTGTTGGGGTATCACCAATGCTTTACCAGTAGAGTTGGTCACCGGCATAAGTTATCATGATCTGGGTGACATACTAATTAGTGGTAAAACACTAAAGATGGTACGGATAAGCAATCCGACTACTTGGAAGCATTGGTGAACCCAGTTGCTGCCAAATAAGAGAACCTTAGCGCGAGACACAGTCTATGTGACAGTTTGACTGATTTTACACCTGATTTAACAACCAGTGGGAGTAATTGAATCATCAAAAGAAAACGACATAGATAGAAATGTACTTACAGAACATCTGGTTGAGTGAGACGACACTCAGAGTCAAGCAATTGATTCCGAGAGAAGCATTCTCAATAGAAGATGAGATCTGAAAGGATACTGCATGGCACATTGTGAGTCGTTAGTGGAGCGTGTGAGGTTTACCAGCACACTAATAGGAACTCACAAAGAGCGTGCCAATACAAAAGGTACATGGGCCCAGGATTCATCCCAGGGGCATCTCGCAAGAAAGGATATTCAGATTCTCAAAATATGCAAAATGTTTGGATTTCGTGAATAGCCTGAAAGATTGCCATAGCTATGTCAGAAAGGTTTTGGATTTTTTCGGATTCTCAAAATGTGCCAAAAGGTTTGGATTTTGTGAATAGTCTGAAAGAGTCATATAACCGTGTCAAAGCCAGTGGGAGTATCGTTGTTATCTACCTATCACTGTATGTCAGTTACATACCGTTTCTAGGAAACGTCTCTTATCGTTACAAAGTGTAATGACTTGGAATTAATAGACGGTTCGCCATGAAAGACTTACAGGAGATACAACGTACTCAGGTGGTTGCAAACATCTATTAGATAGATCAAAAAACTTTGCCAATATGATCTTGATGAGATTCAAGATGCATATCCCCAGGAAAGGAGTTTCCTATCATTACAAAGTGTGATGACTTGGCATGAAAGATATAAAGCAGGTCCAGCACACTTACGTAGTTCACAGACATCTATCAGATAGATGAAATCGTCAGTATAGACCTATCCATTGTAAGCATGATCTTGATAAGATTCAAGATGCATGAGAAAGAGTCTCTGAAAGGAAATAGTTTTCGAAAGTCGTGACACAGGGATCATAAGTAATCTTTAGATTCCGAAAGGATTTGTAATAAGATTAGATCGGATTCCACGAGCTTCTTGGATCGATCAGAAGTATCATGAACATGTCCTGATAACTTGATGCTTAGAGCATAGTAAGTTGGATTCAAGACATAAATTGGCTGAGAATACTGAACGGATTATTTGAACACACGTGAGAAATCATTGGGAAATGATTAGCGTGAATGTGATAGTAAGAATTTGAAAAGAGTTTCAAATAGGTAATTATTTACATCAGGACGTGGTGCTATTGGACTTCATGGTTAAAGAGTTTCGTTGGTATTCTGATGGAGCGCGTGTGGTTCACCAGCACATCATAACACCTCAAAATAGTCTTAGGGTGCAGTCATGTAGACTAAAGACCCCAAGAACCATGGGAAGTCACAATACGCGTCACCGGAATGGAGTAGCAGGAGAGAAAGACAGAATGACAAATTGAGATATCATCGGAAGAGTATCCGATTGGATCATCAGCAATTAAGTGTATGAGTGTGAGACACTCAAGATACACAGAAAGAATGAAAAGTTTATGTAGACATAGATATGAAATTTGAATTGAAAGTTTAAAAGAAAATAAGAAACCGATAATAGTTTTATGATAGATCCGACTTGGTGATTACCTCGTGGAGACTTGGTAATAAGCAGGAGTAGCTGCCAGTCAGATTTTATGTTTCGCTTTTGCATGTTTTACTTCCCGAATAATTTAAGTATTCAAAAGGTCTACAGTCGCTCATACTTTGGAAAGTATGTATTGAATCAAGACTGTCATGAATTGGTTTGTAGATTATCTAAGGAGTTAGACATAGCAACAGGATTGCTACAACGTTCATAAGTACTTAGAAATGGATATTTGAGTATTGGATAAACCCACGCTCAAAGAATTGCTTCATGGATTATATCACGAGCAATTTTGAGACGATAATATCTTATGGTCTTGAAGCGGAGACATATGAGTTGAAATTTGCAAGTCGGTTGTGCATTGATAATGCGTAAACGCATCGGTAACTCGATGTTATAAAATGTATTGTTGTGTGCGATTTTGATGAGTAAAAGACACAAGAATATGAGTCGAAGCTTATTCATTCCTTGACCCTGATGGCAAACAGATATCTGTAGGCCTCTCGATGATTTTGAAGTTGACTAAAGTGCTGGTCAGCCAGGACTGAATTGATGTGTTCAATTAGAAGTCTTAAAGTCATAAGCAGAATCGGAAGTCGGGAAACAGAGTATCGGACGGAGATTGATCTCAATCCATGTCTCATGTCCGGTTAGACAGAGGATCATATGATCACTTATCTATGGACAGAACTGACTTGGTTAGAGTTTGGCAGCTTGCTTTTGGAAGCTACAATTTGCTGGTCAATTTAGAAGCTATATTGAATTATAGTCATAGACTTATCCAAGTGGGAGACTGTTGGATTAGGTGTCTAAGCCATGACTATAATTTAGGAATATGCTTGATTGATGGCAGCACAGTCCTTTTGGGTTGCCCTCAAAACCTATCAGAGGACAAGATAACTTAAAGAGAGAGAGAGAAATATGATTTGTTAATATATTATAAGAATAATATATTAATTAGAAATCATAATATTTAATTAATAATTGATCAAAAATTAATTGGAATTAATTTTGGGATTAATTGGATTAATTAAAAGTGCAGGGGCTGAATTGTAATTGTTCAATAGTTGAGCAATAGACAATTAGGGTTGCCCATATGGGTTTGGACGAAATTGAGGCCTAAGGGCTTAGGGTTTCACATTCCTTAATGAGTATTGGCATAATTTATGGCAGTGATAAGTAGATTCAGTTATATGATAAAAGCCTTATCATATCAGGATCTTAAATAAGACATTTATACTCCTTATTTCTTATCACATGGAGGCTATAAATAAAGGCCTCCTCCACCCCTCAAAAACCATGAAATTCTAAGGGTTTCTACCATTCTCCTCTCTTGTTTTCTTGCTTGCTTGGTTCTGGGTATGAGCCATTAGAGGCACGACACTTGTGGTGCTTGCTTCCAAGAGATCTAAGGATCAAAAGGTTTCTTTATTTCTTTTGGTAATTTTTGGTTTGGCCTTTAGGGATTTTATTATATGTTCAAAGTTAGAAAACATAGATCCAATCTAGGTTGCATGTGAACTTAGGATTTTAGTTCATAGATTTATAGAAAACCTTTCAGCTGTATTGTGATCAACTTCAATAAGCTCCTTTTCAAGGACATACTCTTTGTCCTCAAACCTCAGAGCCATCTTGATGTTGCGCATCCAATCGTTGTAGTTGGTGCCATCCAATGTCACCTTAGAGCACAACGAGAGAATCGAAGAGAAATTGTTGGAGTGGGGTGCAGGTTGGGGAGCAGAAGCATCAACAGAGGAAGACATCTATAAAAGAAAGGTAGTTTTAATTAGATATAAATATTCCTTAATATATTAACCCAAAATAATTATTAAGGCTAGGACCCAACTATATAATTCACAACTTAGAAGAGGGATGCCGTAATCTAATTGTAAATTTTATAAAGGTAGGCGAATGACGATTCACCAATTCCACCGCAGAAGATAATCATATTAAGTGAAATTCCTAGTTCTTTGAGATTTATTGAACTGTTCGATAGCATGTTTAATCTCGGACTATGCTCTTCCGTTTGTGAATGGGATGCCGAGGATCACAAAACAGATGTGAATAACCATGCAAATTAGTTTGGTAACCTCAATGTTGTTTATCATCCCGATTGATGTGCCGGTAAACCATACGTGCTCCATCAACAATGATAAATTATGAGATACCCATTACAACTCTTTACTAGTCCCTATTAGTGTGTCGGTAAACCACACACGCTCCACTAACGACTAATAAAGTGTAATGTGCAATTTCATGGATTAGCATATCTTTCAAATTTTTCCTAAAGTAACTAAATTTGGGATTTTATAAAAATGGTTCTAGTACTTTGATTAATAGCATTATACTTTTAATCAGATTAAGTAGTCCTATCAAACCCGTTCTGCTAACGACCCTCCAGTAATCAAGGAATCGGTGGGTGAGAGTGGACATCCATTCAACCGCCATTTTATAGGCAGTTTCCTTATACCCCCTTATAGATTAGCTTCGTGAATGAGGCATACTAGTGATTTGACTGACCAATTCTTATACATATAAATATTAACTTTTAATTATAATATATATACGATGTATTTTAAAGTTTTAAAATAATTTTGGTTTATCCATTTAAATTTTTCGAAATTAACATTTAATTTAAATTTAAATTTAAACCTTAATTGATTTAATATTTATCTTTTAATTAACAATTAATTAAATAAATTAAATCAGATAGGGATAAACAAATTAATCAAATTAATTTAATCTTATCCTTTAACCCACTAAAATCGAAAACACAGTTTAAGGTTATCCATTTATTAGTTAATCACAGTTACCAAAAATAGAAAACCTTCTAAAACCCTAGCACAATTTTTGCAAATAATGTGGGGAGGGGATAGGGTTTCGAAAACCCCATCCCGAGAAATTGAAATATCCCTTTTTAGGGTTTAGTTTCTATAAACCCTAAAATCAAGTTATAACAGTTAAAGCAATTCAAACAGAAAACAGCCAAATAGCTCTGATACCATTGATAGGTTTTATGCAAATCAAATAAACTTAACCCTTAAGTTCACATGCAACCTAATTGGATCTAAGTTTTCACTATTTGAACCTAAACTAATACCTATAGGGCAAATCAATACTAAAATAATTAAAAGAAAATACTAACCTTTAGTTGATCTTTTGGAAACTAGCACCACACTTGTCGTGCCTCAAATGGTTCACACCCAAGCAGCAATTCGAAAACCAGAAAGAGTAGAGAGAGATGGTGAAGTTGGCGCAGAAAAATAGGTGGCCAGGAGCCCTTATTTATAGGCTTGGAAGGATAAGCAGATAAGCTTTAGAGATAAACCTTTTTGAATTCAAACGAGATAAACCTTTTATCATTTAATTCAAACTCTATTTATCCTTTATTTTAATTTCAAAATCAAGGATAATCTCATCCTTAATTTCGCCAACTTCCAGCATGCCAAAACTGTCACTACTCAACTATTGAATAATTACAATTCAGCCCCCGCATCTTTAATTAATTCAATTAATCACCAAATTAATTCCTGATTAATTATTAATTAAATAATACTATTTCTAATTAATATATTATCAACATAATATATTAATAAATTATTTATCTTTATTTATATTGATTTATTAATCACATAATAAATCAACCTCTCTCTCTTCAGGTTATTCTGTCAAATTGCCAGCTATGAGGGCAACCCAAAAGGACTTTGCTACTATCAATTAAATATATACTAATTATAGTCATGGCTTAGACACCTAATCCAACAATGTATATATATATATATATATATATATATATATATATATATATATATATATATATATATATATATATATATATATATATATATATATATATATATATATATATATATATATATATATATATATATATATATAAGTCTTGTATTGACATCATGATTTCTATTAAGAATCAATATATTTTATTATAGAAACACTTAAACTAATAAAACTAATATAGATTCAAATTTCATATATTTTAGAGGCACACTAAGACTCATGTATTAATTTCAACACTAGAAGTTATTTAATACTATTATTAATTTTATCATGTCCTTTTGAATTTGTGTTTTAGTTTCAATCAGATTTCCATATGCTAATTCTTAAATTTACGATAGGATACATGTAAAACACATAATATATGAACGATCAAACTAGATAACTACATAACACTACATAAAGGGTTATGTTGATATTTGTCAATGTTCTTTTCCTAATCATATCTTACCTAAGAATTACGATAGCCAAACTATTTTATTTTATCTTGTAATGTAGTTAGGTACACACACACACATATATATATATATATATATATATATATATATATATATATATATATATATATATATATATATATATATATATATATATATATATATATATATATATATATATATATATATATATATATATATATATATATATATATATATATATATATATATATATATATATATATATATATATATATATATATATCATCTTCGAACTTATGTCCTTACTATGGAACCTAGTTACTCATTGTCTTCACCAAGTTTCGATGTTAGAATTATTTCAAGTATACTTGCATCTTAAACTCTTGAATCTAAAGTGTAAAGATAATAAATTCTAGGTTTAAGATATTAATCTCATGTTAATCAAAATTTTAAACTTTATCAATAGGAAATGTCAAATACCAAGGACAAGTCATTCTATCCTAGAGTATATAAAGATTAGATACAAGGATGAAACCCTAAAGGCATATATGTTAGTCGCTTATTCTAAATCCACACACGAGCTTACGATTTAATTCTAATCATTAACCTAAGTACCTAATTTACTTAAACCAAAGCTTTGATATCAAGTTATAACAGTCCTCATATGGGCTATATGAATTTTTCATTCAAAATCCTAACCGATAAAGTCTTTAACATTTTAAAGTTTGTGAAGGCATATGAGGGTGTAACAAAATTAATCAAAATACTAGTTTAAAGTAAATAATTTTCAATCATTACATTCTAAAATTTCAAGGTCTTCTAAATAGCCAAGATCTGGACTAGTCTCCTATCTTCAAAATATCTTCCAAATTAAGTACATGTCAAAATTCAAGTGTGAGCTTGGAAATCCTACTGAGTATACCCAAGGTTAAATCTTCAAGGGAAAAGGATGAGAGAAATCATCAAATCAATGTAAAAGTTCCAAAAATAATTTTTAAAAACAACACAAGATTATTAGGATCACATTTGAGGAAAACAACTCAAACCAACAATATATAATATCATAAGATGAGATATTTCAACAATGAAGTATGCAATCCATATGTATTACTTCTAATTCCAAAGTCAATCTCATGTTGACATTGGCAATACAACTGTTCCAAAATCAGATCCAATTCGAATTGTTTGAAAGTATGTCCTAATTAGGAAAAAGCTTGAGGTCAAGTTGCCTCGGACAAAGGAAAATTTTGTGTTGTCCAAATCCAAAAGTGTCCAAACGTTAATTCCTATACAAAAATTTCATTATTGGATCAATGAACAGCCATTAGCTTTCTGTATTTATTTTGTTGATGATTCATGTTACATCTTCGCATTCGATTAAATCACGTATGTTGAAATTCCTCGGCCTCAAGCAAAGGTGGGTGCCGAAACTAACCCTCTAATGGTTTATTGATAGTGCTTGCTCTATGTACATGCCCAGGAAGATCAGAATATCTGCATGATTATCATAACGTAAAAAGGGGGATTTGTAACTTTTGGAAATGACTCAAATGGACTTGTTAAGGGATACGTAGTGAAATGGGTTATTCACAATACGAAAAGTTACATACATTGTTGGGTGTAAACGTACCAGATCAACTTAGGTATGCTTTGTGATGCATAATTTTGTGTTGAGTTTGACAAATTACATAATTATGTACTCACCGAGAATTGTGATACGTGTCTAATTGTTTCTTGCCAAAATGGAATATGTATCCCTTGGATATTCAAATGATGGTTACGAAGCCGTAGTTGTGTCTGCTTTCAAAAGTTTTATATGATGTTAGTTTGTTATGGGATCGTAACCTCACACACTTGAACTTTAAATACACCAAAACGTTGTTACGGGTGAAATGGTGCAAGGCATGCCACTACTCAAGCCTGGAAGCAACACTCTATGCGCATCATGTGAGTATGGGCATTTTTGATTCATCAATGGTGCAAGGCATTTTTGATTCATCAATGAGTGCACTATCCAACTTCTGCATATGGACGTATGTAGACCCGCTGTTGTAGAAAGCCTGTCATGAAAGAAGCATATTTTGGTAATAGTCTATTACTACTCAAAATTTACTTGGATATTCTTTCTTCGATAAAAATATAAGGTTGCTCAAGAAATTATAAACTTCATAAAAGCTATTGTAGTTCGTAATAAGTTACACGTATGTAGAATTAAAAGCGACAATGGCACCGAGTTCACTAAAGCTCTATTTTACAACTTTCTCATAGATAAAGGTATTGAGCATAACTTTTATGTTCCCTATACTCCCCAAAAAATGGTGCCAACAGGCAAAGAAATAGAACTCTTGTGGAAGCAACACGATCAATGCTTATATTTGCCAATCTTCCTCTACACTCTTGGGCAAAGCAGTATCTATGACCAACATTGTCAAAAACCAAAGTCTTATCAACAAGTGTCTCAAATGTACTCCGTACGAGATCCTGAATGGCAAGAAAACGAATGTTAAATTATTTCATATTTTGGTTGCAGGTGTTTTATTAAGAACAACATAGATCATCTTAGCAAATTTCAACCAAAAAAACCGATGAAGCAATTTTTATTGGGTTTTCAACAAGAGGAATATCAGATATAGTTCTAAACAAACGCACCAGAGTGATCGAATATATTTTTGATAGAAACTTTGATAACAACTTCATCTAAAAAACAAAGATAAACATGTTGCTTCTCATATTCTTGAGAATGACACTCCTCCCGCGGACGCATCTCCACAAATTGTCATTATTGATGTGGACTTTGACTTTCTTTTTTGGTCCCATTAAAACAACTCTTGATTCTGAAATCACACTTTCTATTGAGGTCCCTAATCACACTACAACATCTGGATCTCCGGTTACAGTTGAATAATCTGGAATTAGGACTCATTCTCAGGTTGACAGTGAGAGCAACTAAACATTTTTGCCATTTATGTAAAACTTGGGTCCAATTCTAGCAAATGAGCAATCCAAAACAACTATTCTTCCTTCGGTTGAATATGAGAAGCAAACCAAACTTTTTCCTTAGATATTTCAAGTTTATTAAACTCTTATTATAGTTTAACGATGTATAATCATGAACTTGTCATACTTATTGTGTGAAATTGTTTATTTTCCATATCCACATGCCGCTAGTCATAAAATATTGCAAGAATAGCTTGCGTTAGTTCCTTTTTAGTTTAAATTTGTAGTTTACCAAGTTAGTGCAGTAGGGTAGTGTATTTTCAGTTACTTATATAATTACCCTTTGACAATACTTACCACTCTTGAGGCTTAAAATATTTCACTTAAAATCTTTCACATACTTATTTTTTTTCTTTAGTAAACCTTGTTATTTATTTCATACTTGTATATTTATATGTCAACAACACATATTAAAGAATCTTTTTTTTACCATTTCCTTCCATAATTGTATTTATGTACCAAAAATTAGCATTGTTCTCCCAAGTTACTAAATTGCAAGCATTCTTTATCAACATTGTCAATTTTTTTTATAAATCTTACATATAACCCCTATTTTAATCACTTATTTTTCTTTAACATACCCTTGAAATACATTCTTTTGAACATAACCATTGATTTGTGTTTTTCTTTTTATATCGAGTAATGCTTTACCATTCTTTATAACTTTAACTTGAAAACCATCCATTACTAATGTTTTGAATTCGTACTTATGTAATTAACATGCTAATAGCGTAACATGTTCCAATTAGAACACTTCACTATCCTTTTAACTATAGTTATGCAATTCCATTCCATGTCTAGAGTATGACTATAACCAATAGTCATAGCTACCATTTCGAACCAAATAATCCATTTCAATGGATTCTTTGATGCATATAAATTTAACAAAAGGTGTGTATTACTAACTTTGAATTTAATCCAACATACATTCACTAATTCCATCTTTCATTCCTAAGTTTAACTATCATTGAAAAGTCATGTGTGTTATTTTCTTTTTCTTCATACACACACCACCAAACCACTTGGTTTTTTCCTTTTCCCTTCTTCTTTTCTTTCTAACCTCGGTCCATCTCTATTTTCTTCTCTTTTGCCATATAAGGTTGTCTATTCTATTTTTCTTCACAAACACACAATACATATACATACATATAGGCATGTGTGTTCTTTCTTTCGGTCCCAAACACAACCACACACACAACAATTATTCTTATTTGTATGTTATTTTTTCTCTTCCCTAATTAGACATATCTCAAAAATAAAATTAATACTCAATTTCTTTTTCTTTTTCTTTTTCTCATTTTCAATAATAGATGATAAAATCCAAGAATTTGTATTTTCTTTAATATTTAATACAATGTTTAGTCCCACTAAACCTAATTAAACATTTGGTTAAATTACTTTTAAAGCCCAAATAATATTTCCTTTTGTTATTTTAAAATAAGTGGACTCCCTTTCTAGTCTTTTTGTCTAACCTAAAAGTGAACATAAACTAATCTTCAGGCTAATTGATTTAAGGGCTATTATCTTGGAGGCCTAAAGTTGATGACTTTCATCTTATTAACATAAATAGTAAAATTTGTTATTCCATGAAGCTTTTACATATATGTTTGATTCATTGCTCATCATAAGTAGTTATAAAAATTTAGGATGTTAAATAGTAGATGGGACTAATAGACGACTTATGGATCATTGTGGAATATAATTCTCTTACTCTAAGAATTTTATGCTACCTTACAAATTCTAGAATATTCTTACTCTATGAATTTTATACTACCTTATGAATTCTAGAATATCATATACTGTGTTTTAAACTTTCCTAACTACTAATCTTTCAACCACACTTTTAAATTAAAATATTTTTAGTATATTGTTGGTATGCTCCCAACTTGTATATCCTAAACTTTTTGGTTTTTATAAAATCAAGGTTTACAAAGAAAAAGACTCAATCAAAAGTCGTTTTCCATTCAATAACTATCAGGAAAGGTCCAATGGTGGCATTGCTAAAAAATCAGTCGCTTAGTGCTGCCTAATTTACCTCCAGATTTTGCCACTTGACTGCTTCTAACATATATTAGTCAAGATTTTCTTATTTTTCCTTTATAATAATCATATTAGGTAATTAAATAAAGGTAGATAAGTTGGAGGCCTTGGGCCATTGCATAATCTATCTCCTATTGATTCGACCATAGTGATTTACCACCTTGTAATCCTAGATATTATTCATATAGTACTTGTTTTACACCAAAATCGGAGTGAATTATCAGTTCGGTTTGAGGGTTGTCTTCCCTAAGTTATTTATTTACATCGGGTTCTTTTTACTTGATTAAGAATATGTATGTTATATTCTTGACTTGAGTGGGTGTTGTATAATATTTGTTGAGTACTTTCCAAAATTTTAGTTGGTTCCATGGGCACCTCCCATAAGGTGCATTTACACTACATTAGAGATTCACATACCTCACTAGCCATTAAGGCATGTAGCTAATTCATGAGTAATTCTCATAATCCTTGGATTTCTTAATGTAAATATCCATCTAGCATATTGAGGGCACACCTCGTAGAATTCCAAAATATACAAGTTCTCTTATTCTTGAAGAACATGATCAAGCTTCCCCTACTATACCACCATGGAACTTTGGTACTATGATTCAAGCGTTAAGACTGATTCTTTATATTTTGGACTCACTTTATACTTGTGTGTTACACCCACCCCTTGTTACCCTTATTCTCGTTGTTGGACATCGTCGTCATAATATTTGTAGTTCCTAGAATTCTCTCAATCCCTAAATAAACTGGTTCTTATGGAACTTTTCATGAACTTGTGTTTATAAGCTCTATTTTGGCACTTATTTCTAAACTTAAGTCGGCCGAACTTAGACCGTTCTGATAAACAATGCAAAATATGCAAGTAAAGTGAAGTAGAAACAACGTAGGAACTAATTGGAAAAGGAACTTATTTTATTAAATCTTGGAATGATTACAAGAGGGAACCACACAATTTAAGTGATGATTTATAAATATGTGATATGACTTATTTATACTAGAGTCTCCCATTGATATGATTAACCAAATAAATTAGTAGACATTATTCTTATTCGAGATATTTAATAAGAATGGTTTATATAAGCCTTCCACCATATCCTTTACCATTTAAGATCCTTCCGTCACTTTCCATAAGAAATAGTATTTTCCTTGAATTTTTTTCATTGTATAATGATCTATATATAGTATACAAGATATACACACAAAAGATAGCAATAAATAACTAGCCATAAATAAAGGATTTTAAAAATAAAAGACATATTTATTTCCTAACATCCCCCGTCAAGCTAACAGGTGGTGAACAAACACGAAGCTTGGTATAAAATTGTTCAAAAAGAGCTTTAAGAAGACTCTTTGTAAATATATAGTTAGTTGGAGTTGCGTGAGAATGAATCGAGTGTGATGTCATCTAGATGAGATAAGTTCACATACAAATGATAATCAGTATCAATATGTTTTTCCTATTTATGTGAGATGGGATTTTGACTAAGAAATAGGGCACTCCAACTGTCACATGAAAAGTTCTAGCTTTTAGAAGGCAAAGCATGGAGCTCATGTAACAAATGAGTAACCCAAATGATCTCTACTACTGTGTTTGCCATTTCCTGGTACTAAGATTCACAGCTTGAGCATAAGAAGTAGGCTGTTTATTGGCTCTCCAAGAATCCAAGTAGCCAGCAATGAAAATGGAGTATTTATTGAAGGGTTTTGAAGCAAACAATGAACAAACAATTCTTATGGTTCACATGCAACCCTAGAAAGATCTATGTTTTCTTCTATGAAGATTATAAACTAAAACCTAAGGCAAACATTAATTTCTAAAGATCAAGTAAGAATTAACCAACCTTTTGATCTTTTGATCTTGAAGCAAGCAGCAAACAAATCTTTCCTCAAATGCAAGTCACACCCAAAGCAATGGAGAAGAGTGTCAAGCAGAGTATTCTTAGGTCAAAATGGCGCAGGAAATAAGGGTGCCAGAGGGTTCCTTTTATAGTCTCTTAGGGTTACAGCTGAAACCCTAAGGAGCCTCCAAAGTGGGCAAGTCTGTTGACCACTTGGACCAGATCCCTAAACCCTAATTAGGGTTTTTGCCAACCCTAGAGAAGCCTCCAGGGTGGCACCACTTTTTGGCCCCTGGACTTCTCTTTGCCAGTTATTCAACTATTGAATAAATACAAACCAGTCCCTGCACTTTTAATTAATTAATTTAATCACTAAATTAAATCCAATTAATTCTAGATTAAATCTTAATTAATTATTATAGTTTCTAATTAATATATTAACACTTAAATATATTAATAAACTATTTAATTAATTCTATTGATTTATTAAACAATTAATAAATCAACCTCTTACTCTACTGAACTCTACACTAAGCCTCCAGCTATGAGGGCCACCCAAATGGACTTCTGCTTCAATTAACAGGATAAATACAATTATAAGTCATGGCTTAGACACCTAATCCAACATTTATATGTGGAACATCGTATTTCAATGCATCTGGCTCAGTCAATATTAAATTATTCGATTAGGGATAATAAGAGAGGGCGATGGAAATGTAAGCCATATGAAAGAGTACCTTTGTCATATCGTAGAATGCTTTTAACTAGTTGAAAATGATCAATGGCGGGAGCCTCAAGAAACTGGCTCACTTGGTTAACAAAATACAAGAGATCAGGACGTGTGATGGTAAGATACTGAATGGCTCCTGACAGAGAATGACATTGGGTAGGATCCAAGAATACCACACCATTCATAGTGAGTTGGTCGGTTATGAAAAAGGAGGTAGCGGCAGGTTTAGAATCAACCAGATCGGTGTGTGTGTGTGAGGATGTCATAAGCATACTTTTCTTGGGTGAGAAATAGACTGTCATCCATGTAAGAGAACTAAATACCAAGTAAGTAGTTTAATGTGTCAAGGTCTTCGTTCACAAACTCAACATGTAGGCGATAGATGAATGTCTGAATGATAAAAGAATCATTGTATGTGAGGATGATGTCGTTGATGTAGACAAGTAGATATATGAGACTGAATCATCGTTTAAAGACAAAAGGTGATGTGTCTTCTTTAGATGACAAACATGTAAAGGTAACTGATCATCAATAAAACCTAGAAGTTGTTCCATGAAGATTGTGTTGGTAAGATGATCGTTTGACATTTTAAACATCGAGTTGATGTAGTAACCATTTTTGCATGGGAGTGAGAGATAAAACAATGCATACTGTAGAGACTTTGACAATAAGACTAAATGTGTGATAGTAGTCTAATCATGGAACTTGAGTGAAACCTTAAGCTACCAACCGTGCTTTGGATTGTTCAGTTGTTCTATCAGAGTGAAACTTCGTACAAAAACCCATCTACACCCAACAACATTTGAATTTTTGGATCGAGGAACTAAATCCTAGGTGTTGTTGGAGCATAGAGCGGACATCATTTCTTCCATGACCAATAGCTTTAGCTCTAATACCATATAAAAAGAGTATTTTCCTTTGAATATTCTCATTCTATAATCATGCATGTATTTATAGTGTGCAAGATTAAAAAAGATAGCAATAACTAACTTATCCGTAAATAAAGAATTTTTAAAATCAAAAATATATTTATTTCATCATACTTTCTTTATATCTCTTTATATCTCCAAATGGCCATGAGGTTTGTAGAATTTTTCCGAATCTTTAGTCGACCTAGTTTCATGTATGATGCCTTGAACTTGGCGGGTCCTTTCTTATCTCTCTTGATTCATAGACCAGCTGAGATCAAGATTTTCAACTAGAATCCATGAGACTTCTCTTTTCATCACAAAATGTAATGGTAGCTATATTTTTATCTCTGTTAAAAAAAAAAAGCAATACTTTTATTCCCCCCCCCCCCCCCCCCCCCTCTGTTGTTCCCTACCCCCGCTCTGATATCGAACCCCACCTGCATTTGAAGAAGAACATCTTTTTTCTTATTCTCTTTTACATGTGAACGATTGGTCAGTAATTTGACCCTATCGGCCCTAGATATACTGACATACATATGTGCTTACTCATGCTCGGCTTTTCTTCACACCAAAATGCGATATTATTTGCTTAAAGACACCAGACTATATTGAAGAGATCCTAGCTAGTCACAAAATGGAGATTGCATCAATGGAATATACTGCGAATTGAAAATGAAATTTTTGCATAATAAATGTTGAACGGAATGCACTGCGAATCTAGATGACTTATGACACCAAATACACTCTCTACTACTACTGAATGTACAAGTGGTGTGAAGCATGCGTCCACGGAACTGAACGTGCAGTGCCAAACCCGTTTTGGCCTCTGTTCGAATCAGACCCCACACCTACCAACTTGGTGTCGGCTTGGAATTTCGCTCCTGGCGTGACAGAATCCAAGCGGCGCAACCATTCCTTCCTGGCGGGGGCCGCCATGCTCACCACCTTCTCGCTGCGACCGATAATACAGTGTTCATCACCCGAAACTCGCACTGCTTTATGACTTTTACAACCCGAAAGAATCCCGGAACCTTTGACTCTCTCCGTATCTCCCTTCGGCTTCACAGTTCGAGTGACCCTTGAATCGTCAACAGTTGAAAAATCGGCGGCACTGGCCGTGACGATACTCCAGTCAACGCTTGCCTCGCTTGGAGCGTACCCTGTAACATTGCTTGGCCTTGCTTCGTTATTCTCTAATGCTTGTCGAGCAAGAAACAAATTATTCTCGTTGGTCGAAAAGCTCTCGATCTCGAATAAATCCGAGCTCGCGTCGCTTCCTGTATCGTTTTGTCCCCCGTTTCTAGAAATGTCTATAATTTCCGCTCGTGGAGTCACTCCATCCCAATTCAACATCGTTAGTTTCCTCTCCAGGCTGAAAGACTTCTTCCCCGGAGAACCAAACACCTCCGATGAATACCGTCCTTCAACTTCTAGTAGCTCTGAGTGCTTCCCATCTGGCATTGAAGAATGCAAAACCGGGAAGGTGAAGCAGTCTTCTCTTTTTATATTCAACGCATCGAACTCAAACTTCTTCCCGTAAACATCCTCGTCAGCCCATCTACTCGACAACGACTTGGGTTTTTGAGCCAAGTCAGCAGCTTTACCGGGCTCTTTCACGGTTTCTTTGACGTGAACTTTGTTGTCGGTGATCTTCACAGACGCTTTGTCAGTGCAATTGCAACCGAGGCTGGCGAGCAGGCTCTTGACGCCGTTTCTCTTTCTACGATCGTTGCCATTACTAACCAATAACCCTCTCCGGCTGTTCCAACTCGACTCAGAACGAACGCTCGGAGTCGCAGATGGGGTTTTCGGTTTGGGTGCAGGGCATGGTTTTTCATGTTTCTCTTGTGGCCTGTTTGGAAGACAATGAGGAATCTTGTTATCAGATGTTCTTCTAAGGTCTTCGTCTATTGCTCCCGTGAAGTACTTCTCGGCTCCAAAAATCCCAAGTTCATCGTCTTCTACATTCTTTTTTACGTTGATCTGAGGGTGACTCAGTTTTAGGATGAAGCGTTCTTGGGTGGCGTACGAGGAGAAGGAGGCGTTCAGGAGATTAGTATTTTGTCCGAACGACCTACTTCTTTCCTCTGATGCAACCATGGTGTTTCTATAGCAGAATATGAGGAGTTTTAGATGGATTTGTGATTTATAAGTGTGAAAAGATTTGAGAAAGACATTGAAAGGGATGAAGTGATTATAAAGTGCTTTTAGTAGGATGGGGTTGCGTTTAGAAAGTGATTGTGATCCTAAAAGGCACTTTGTGTGGCTTAGAACTCGCGGGACGCTTTTTAGGTATTTTAAGAGGACGAAGTGATTATTTTATGGGTAGCTTTGTACATGTGGATATACGTTCTGCATGATATTTCGGTGGCTCAATAGGACCCATAGCCATTCTTGTTATTATATTTAATTCTTTGATGAAAAATGGAAACTTGCAACTCCAAATGACGAAATGAACTAAATATGATAAGGACGATAGACGGCTAGAGTAATGAGTGAGGGCCATATGTTGTACAAGTAGGGAGCTAGAGCAAAAGGAAGCCAGTCCCCATGTGTTCTGTCGACCGACTTTCTAAAATCACTTTTTTCATAATTGATAAATCATGTTGAAGGTGAATATTTTCACTTCATCGTTAAGGTTTTACGTATAATATAGGAATTTTCCGGTTGTAATAGAAATTTACATACGAGAAACAACGGACGAGTTTAGCTTCTGGTGTTCCTCTTAGATATGTAAATTGCTACAGAAAAAGATAGCGAGATTCTGAAATTTAGATCGTTGGCGATTATCTTGATATTGTCAGAAAATTTAAAGTTAAATCATTCATATATTTATTAGAAAATAATCCATTGGTGATTGGCATATCAACGTTACGGTTTAATTATCTATATTTATATTTATATCTCTAATAAGAAAACTCGTCATTTTAATATGGTTTAAAATAAAAGATATCTCTAAACTCATTTTAGAACAAATGAATCCATCATATGGTGCTAAATACACATTGATCAAATGAAAATTTCAAGTTAGCATATAACTTAAATAGAGTTTTGAGTTGTGATTATGATATGATCTAGCTTTGGATGGTGTACATGGACTTCAATTGTTGTCATTGATTTAACTGATCAACTATGTCCATTGGCTTCAAGTTTGATGACGATCTAATATTGATTTACAAGTTACAATACATTTTGAAGTTCAAGTAGTTCACATTAAGCATAACTTAGTTTTTGATGTTATAAATCATTGGATCATCATATTTGAATTCTTGATCTATGTGTAATTAATGTTTTCTAATGGATATGGAAATGTATTTAGATGTTATGCTATGGTTTGTAGAAGATAATTAGGGTTTAATGTCATGATTATAATGATTTTAAATATTTACTCATTGATAAATGATAGTAATATTAACTATATGAACCAATTAAGTGTTTATACAACCCTAAAAGTTAAGTGAAATGCTTAGAAGTTATAAGTTGAGTTACTCTCACAAATACATGTCCCTAAACTTATTTTGTGAGTCGTGATTTCTTATCATTGCCTCTCTGTGTATTATTTGTATGAAGTACTATATGTATAATGTGTTTGTGTATGAAAGAACATTTATAAAGAGTTTTAAAGTGTTAAGCGCGTTTTGTTGATTTAATGAATTTGAGCATAATCATTGCATTCATATTGTGTTACGTTTTAAGTGAAGTCTCTAGCACTATTATTATTTTGGAAATATAGTCCTATTTAAGTAGTTATGCTTGTGAGTTATCATTGTAATTCTGTAAAGTCATGATCGGGGAGATGAACTTTTCAAACCCATTACATAGCCTCATGTGTGATAGTCACCATGGGTGGCAAATCGGGCAGTTGTTTCGTGTATTTGAGTATCACGACACGACAAGAATTTGTTTTTCTTAACCCGAACACGACACGACACGATGTCGTGTTTTTTTTGCTAACACGAAGACGACTAAATTAGAACACGAAAAACCCGAAAACACGACAAAAAAACATAAAATAGCCATTTGCATAATGTCATCCATAAATTAATACACGACAAAACAAAAAACACGAAAACACGATGAAATACACGACAACATGATCTGCATGACATAAAATGGTACTAGAATGCTTCAAAATAATAACATTTATTTTTTATTTAATTTAATATTTTTAGGTTAATATTTATTATTTATCATTGAATAATGTGTATAATTTCGAATTAATACAGTGTTATTATCGGTTTAATTTCGTGTCATTATCGTTTTACTATCGTGTTATTATAGTGAGTGATTTTGAACACGAAAACGACACGACATGAAGTCGAATTTTTTTCATGACACGAACATGACACAAACACGAATTCCAATTTTGATTTCGTCTCAATTTCGTTTCGTGTCGTGTATTTTTGTCGTATCGTGTAACCTTTTGCCACCCCTAATAGTCACATTTTACCAATATACGAGTTATTTCCAAAGCATTTAGATGAGTACACTGAGAGGTGTTAGAAGTTTTCTTTTAAGCTTTAAAGGAATTATTAGACGGGTTTAGTGAGAGACACTAACACCTTGTCTATGCTTCCGTTTACCAGCATGTCCATTTTGAGTAAGAGACTATATGAGAGTAGAAAATGGGAAAAGGGAATAGATGCATATGCATTTACATTTTATTAAATTTCATCATATTTTCATATTATGTTTAAAGTTTTTCTTTCTGATACGACCATGTCAAAACCTGTTTTTCTTTTTGACACGGTTATGTCAAATTTGATAGGAACATGTCATAAGTAGGTTTTCAGTCTGACAAGGCCATGTCACATTTACAGGCCATGTCAAAAGTTTTATTTTATTTTAAACATCTCTGGTTAGGGCCATGCCATCTACAAACATGTGCATGTCGTATAAATGACACAACCATGTCATATTGTGACACATGCATGCCAATAAATGACACGACCATGTCAGATATTTATTATATTTTTTTGTTTGAGCAATTTCGTAGTGTTCACTTGGTATTGGAGTCATCCTTCTTACTCTTTATCTTTATAAAATTTTAATGTCAACCAGTAAATGTTTTCAAACTTATTCACTTGGACTGTTGACTTAGGCTTGGATTGTTTTCTTCTCCAAGACCCTTCAAGGGTTAACCTCTAGGAGTAGTCGCTAGATTTTCCAAGTCTAACATTGTATATTGACTTATATTCAGATTAGGGACCCGTGGAGATTAGGAGTATAAGAGCTTTGATATTTTTAAAAGACCTATGTTGTAATGGTTAGACAACCTAACAATTGCTTTCGTCCACCATTATAACCTTGCATAATATTTCAAGTGTAAAAACTTAACTTTTAGAATTGTTATTTCCACAACAAACTTTTATGATGAAACTAATTTAACTTAGTTAAATACTTCTAGCTCGTGCAAGGGGTGTTACAGTTGATGAACATCCATTTAGTTTTGTGGAAGGTGCATGCATTAGATATTACAACAGTTGACGCACTTCTATTTAGTGTTTCTCAACTATTGTTTAAAGTTCCATGTAAAAGTACAATCACAAAAGACGTCTACACTTTTTCTGAAAAAGAAAAGGAAAAACTTTGTATTATTATTAAATAGGATTTGCTTGACCACCGATACTTGGACTTCTACTCGACAAATCTAATTATATGTATCTCACCCCGCTCCCATCCCACTTTGTAGATAACGAATGGGAATTGAAAAAAAGGGTTTAGTTTTTCTTCATGAGAGTAATTGTAGGTTGATATTGGAAAGTGGTTGAGATATGTAATCGACTAGGGAATAGAAAATGTTTTTGCTATCACCATTGACAATGCAAGTTCTAATGTTATGGAAATTGAGTTCTTGAAAATAAATTTCGAAATTCTAAAAGATTTCTCATAAATGGTAAATAAACACACATTTAATATGCTGCCCACATTTTAAACTTAGTGGTACAAGATGGTATTAAAAAAGTTGATATTGCGATTGGTATAGTTCGATGGGCAGTTAAATGTATTAGGCAATCATTTTCTAGAATTGACAAATTTGACAAGTTTGCTAAGCTTGTTAATTGCGCTACAACGAAACACTTGATTAGAGATGTTCTGCCAAGATGAAACTGTACTTACCATATGCATGAAATTGCCCATACTTTTGAAAAAGCTTTTGAGAAATATGATTGGGGAATATGATTCTCGGACAATACATAAAAAATGCAGATATTTTGGTACCTTCATCGAGCAATTAGCAAAAAGTGAAGGATTTTATGTCATTTTTTTAAAATCATTTTACTATGTTACTTTGAGGGTTTTCAAGACACTTTATGTGACAACAAACATGTGTATTGAAGATATTGGATGATGCTATTTTTTATGCAAGTCTTTGTGATATTGCAATGAAAGTAAAGTTTGATAAGTGTGTTGGGGGTATAGAGGAAATGAAGTTGTTGCTCTATTATGCTTTGAGTCTTGGCGAAAAGAACAAAGTAATGTATTTGCTTTTAGTACTTCATAAGCGTTATTGATCATACGGGGAAAGGTGGTGGAGGAGAAAAAGAAATGCATCTTGGATTGTATGTATGAGTTATATCATGAATATACATTCTCGAATTTCTACTTCTTGTACTATTGAGTCTACCACTTAATTGTTGATATTAGGTGTAACAAACCAATTCATACACCATTTATATACATGATAAAATCAAAGTTGAACAAAGACTTGTCCTATTTTTTTCTTTTTGAACATATATGGATGGGTTTAGAATTGGATGTCAAGACATATATACAAGAGTCATATTAAAAGAAACAATATATACAAGGTTATATAGAATCTATCAACTAATCTAATCTCCGGGTCTCTAAGACGCTAGAGAGTCTTCTAGCGACCATGGCCCAATCAATCATTCTACTAACCCTTGTTAGTACTCGCAGGCTAGGCAATTAATAGCATCGATATCTCGGTGGGATAGCGGTTTGCGATCCTATATAAAATAACGGTTATGAATAGCGCTTAGGAATAGCGAAATCGAGAGTTGCGACGATATTTACCGCAATTTCACCGATATTCTGATTGCTTTATCGCGTTATTTTAGCACTATTTTTTGGAATAATATTTTGAGTTGTTTCTATGTTTAAAAAAAATGTATCAATTTTTCTGGGCCAGTACTTCGAACATGTATTTTGTAGCCCAAACACTTAACATCTCGTAAGTCTGAATCGGCTAATCCTAGCGTCGTTCTTTCTTCTATTTTGTACAACCTGGTCTAACCTAATCAGCAAACGATTATTCTTCTTGCGATTGCGACTTCCCACTTCTCAGTTCCCTCCTGTTCTTGATTGATTGGCGATTTCCACCAACAAAATAAATGAAGAAGGAGGTGTTCTTGACCTTCAACCTTGCGTGTGTGTGTGTGTGTGTATATATATATATATATATATATATATATATATATATATATATATATATATATATATATATATATATATATATATATATATATATAATTTCTTCGTAATATGAAAAACCGCTACGCTATCCCAACGCTATCTCATCGTGAAAACCTCTTTTCTAAATCATAGCATGTGATCGCAATTTGATTTTTGACAACAATAACAACATAGCTCCTAGGATACATGTCACAATAAAACCACACAAAAGAGGTAAGACAATCATCTTTGAGTACATAAAATAATATCGACACATCAATATTTTTTACATGTATGGGAACCATGTTCTCTTAATCAACCACACATTAGTATTCTACAAGTATGAGAAGCATGTTCCCTTTATTGACCACACTATCGGTCAGCTGCCATTTGGGTCAGGTCGGGCCTTCCCTACAATGGTCTTTAAAAACGTAGCCTCATCTCTAACCGAAACAAGTTAACATATGTGTTCAGATCTATCCCTCACTTGTGAGTGTAACAAACAGTAAGCAATTGATATCACATAACAAGTATAGAGAGTACATTCTCCGAGTAAATTCATTTACCAATTAACAAGCGCGGGAAAGCGTTATTCCCCAAACCGCGAACCGGAACGTGTGCCATCGGGTAAGGTCGGGCCTTCATCCTCAATGGTATTGTAATGTGAGTCTTATCCCTATCCACCTAGGGAGTCTCGTCCCTATCCACCGAGGCCAGACCACGTTACAGATTCAACAAGAGTGGAATATTAATCCTAATGTACTAGCCATAGAATTTGCTATTGGGTAAGGTAGGACCTTTACGCTTAATGATCTTGTAACGTGAGTCTCGTCTTTATCCACCGAGACCGGATCTCGTCATGGATTCAACAACAATGTAAGTTACATTCCAAATATTTCAACTCTAGGGCTTGCCATGAGGTAAGGTCGGTCCTTCACCGTCAATGGTCTTCTAATGGGAGTCACATCCCTATCTACCGTGGTCGGACCTTGTCATGGATACAACAACAATATACATGCAATGCATATTTACCTTATCACACTCTCAAACTCACTCTATCTTTGCAGATTTCTCAAGTGCAATTAACCTAAGACCTTGGTTCCAAATTCAGCTCAACGCCATCTAACATTTTCTTCACCTCAACATATTCAATCACTACCATGTATTAGTCATGTTCACAACCACCAAGGTCGCGCCTTGTCATGGATACACGGGTATTCCGTGTTACATACCTATAAGGGATGTATGTCTACACAAATTCGAAGCTCTTCCCAACTATGCACAACTCTAGTTAGTTATTAACCTATAGAACTAGGTTATAATCCGAGTCAGTATTATTCGTCATATAGACCACAACATAACCAACTATCATTACAACACTGCAAGGACTATAATATAATGTATATCAACACAATTATATTAACAATGCCATATATCAAATATAGTTATGTAGCATGTACTCACCTTAATGATGTCGTAGTTGTCCCAAGTCCAAACTAATCGATCCGTTCGTCTTCTCGTCTTAGTAGCTATCGAAACTGCATAAAGTTCTTGAGTATTACAACTCAAGTACAATTCGTTTACACGTGCACTAGACTTAATGCTTCAATATAGCTTTTAACCAAATACATCAGCTTCACTTTAGTTTAGATGTTTTTTCAATGCTACATGTCGTGTTTTTAATATGAACATGTCGCATTCAATGAATTGTGACCAACCACAACGGGTTTTCTAGTTCTATGCGTCGTGTTTTCTAACCTGACACGTTGCGTTCAACAAGGTTCTGTTCTGTCCAGATTTAGCCCATTCAACCCTTATAAAAACATCGATGCATGACTTAATCACATGCCTTAACTTTACTATCAACTGAACATCGGTTGCATATATAGTATTAATACAACATCTAGGGTTTGTGATTAAAACCCATTTCTAGCTACAATCAAGAAAACAAACATTATAATCATGTCTTCTATTTCCATTTCTTCCTTATCTCATAGGCATATTGCTTATACAACCATTCAACACTTAGGGTTTACAACCCTCAACACATAAACAAAAAGGAACTAGATATTACCTTCAAAATCAAGTAATTAAGGCTTGAATATTGAAATCCTTCTTGTTTTCCCTTCTAATTCTAGCACCCAAAATCCTAAGGGATGGTTCCCCTCTTCTGGTCTGCGAAGTTTTTGAGAAAAATAAGCTAATTGCTTGTTGTAGGGCTTTAAAACATAACTGACATGTAAGACCTACGCGACGTGTCCTACAGTCAAACGTGTCGCTTAATTTGATCTTAACGCAACATGATCTTACCTCATCAACCCATTATAAAGATCTTCTCTTACAATGGAAATCTACTTTGCGATGTGTTGCTTACCCCTAACAGATGCGTCACGTAAATTGCACAGAAAACATTATATACTAATTAAAACGTCTAACTTCTCAAATATTAGGCTTCAAGCCATTAAACTTACACAACATAATCTAAACACATATCATGGCACAACCATTCCATGAAATATGAAAATTGTATAATTTTTATTCAAAATGAATAAATTGTCATTATGGTCAAATTCACCTCATTAGCATTATTTTTAAAATGAAAGCACAATTACTCATAAAATTTTGGTCCTTACATTAGTGAAAAGCGAAATTCGGGATGCTATGACACTTAGACACCTATTGAGAAATAAAGTAAGAAAAATTATAATAACAAACATAGCTTATCAATTGGTGAGTCATTAATATATGTCTTGTATGTTTGTTGTGGTTGTCCGTCATAAGTATATGTTGTAAATTTACGATAGACAAATATCTTCCATCTTCGATTTATGATGGAGCTTTCAATTATAGACTTTTTCAGTCGTCTTTAGTCATTTAAGACAGTCATTGTACATCGTAATTGTCTGTCATAAATGCTTGTCATAAATTTATAACAGAAAAATGTCTAACTTCTTTCATTTATTACTAGGCTTTCAATGATAGACATTTGTCTGTCATCTGCGGCCATTTATGACAGACATTTTCTATCATGAAAATACTTGTTTCTACTAGTGTGTTTTAGAATGGCAGAAATTAAATAGTCTTATATTATCGATTGTATCCTCAATAGCTAAAGATTTGTTGGTCATTCTCGTCTCAATGGTGGCTTCATAATTAATGTTTAACACTAGTGGGAGGGTTTTGGATCTGTTTAGGAGTTCTTTGACTCCTAAGATTGTTGAAAATTTAATTTGCACCAAAGATTAGTTTCGAGGTAGTAAAACTGATACTGAGTGTAAAGAAGATTGGGAAACAATACAACAATTTGACAAAGGCATTTTTATGGATCAATATTTTAATGTTTGTACATGTTATATCGTACCCTTTTAATACTTATACATTTGAATTTTTTTTATAAAATTGGAAAACTTGGGACATCCAATTAGAGCTCGAGTTGGATACATAAATGAAGGTGACAATGTAAAGGTGCAAGAACAATAGATATATTTTGTGAAGGTGTTTTGGAACTTGATATACTTTTTTATTTCAATTATATTTTATGGTTGGTTGGTGTTAGGGTGCAAAGTCATACATATAGAGAGAGAATTGTAGTGAGAAGTGTGAGCCTTTTATGCGTTGCTCATCTTAGTGATTCGTAGCACAACTTATTTGTACTTCTCACTGATTTATTAAATCATTCGACTCGTTGGATCTTGATTGATGTATTGTTCTTAATTGCGCATGTCAAATCTATTCTAACAAGTGGTATCAGTGTCAAACCTTGAGGATTCAAAAGATTATTTCAAGAAACGGTTCCTGATTTAACAACCTTATCACATCATCAATCAGAATTCGAAAATCAGATTCAGGTCTTCAGTTTTTATATGTTTTCTGGAATGGAATCCATATTTTGTTTAGTTCTTCAATTCAAAATTGTTTTCTCTCTCTAAAATTCTTTTCAGATTCGTTTTTACCCAGAAAATTGGTTTCAGGTCTACTTTCTCTCACGAGAACACATATCAGATCTACTTTCTCTCACTAAAACCCATATAAGATCTTCTTTCTCTCTCTAGTATTCTTCCATATATGTTGGTTTTTTGTTTGATCTAAAAATGAAGTTATGGATTTTGAAAATTGGATAATTGTTGATAATATCAAGTTTGGAGTAAATTTTGACCAATTTGTTGGACTTTGAAACATGACATGAACAAACATTTGAGGACATAAATGCTTAAAGCTGTAAGTGAGATTGAAATGAAACAAGGAGAAGAAAAACAAAAATCTATCAGAAAATATGTCTCTCTTGTTGAAGACTCGAATGTTCTTCAAGTTGTTGAAGATGATGTTCAAGGTGTTCAGATTTCTAGAAAAGAAAAATAATATCTGAATCTGAATCCTTTCCTGATCCCCAATCTGAAAAGAAAGTTGTGCCACATGTTAAGGGGGAGTCAGAAGTGAGTATTTCTTTAGATGAAAAGAACAAAATAAAATTTTTAGTTGTACAAGTTGAATCTGAATATGTTGTTTCCACTTTGGATTTTAAAGAAACATGTTAAGTAAAAGTGTTATTTTTTGGTGAATCTTAAAAAAGAACCAAATCTGAATCTGATTCTTCTTCAATATCAAGTGATAATTTTTATGGAATGAAACCTTATACAAAACATGTTCTTGATGAAAATCAAAAATATCAAACTCGAAGTGTTTGGGTACCAAAGGTTGTTAATCAGATTCATAAGGATGAAGAAAGTGTTTGTTACAAATCTTTTGTTCAGAAGACTAAGAAGTTTAAAAAGAAGAAGAAGAAGCCAAAAATGAAAATGATGTGGGTTCCGAAAATGAAATTTTATGAAGTTGTTCTTCCAAAATCAGAAGTGAAAATGGTTGGAAATACTTCTTTGGTTGAAAGAAAATGTCCTCATACTGTTGTTCAAAGAAGGAATTTTCTGATAAATGTGGGTTGGTATAATGAGTTCTTTGATAATTTTTTGGTTCCAACGAAAATATCACAAATATATGAAGGTGTTACATCGTTGATTGATTTTTTAGAGAAATATGTTCTGAAGTCAAAATATCGAAAATGGTTTGAGTTCCAAAGAAATCTTGTTAAATAGATTCCGGAGTGAAGAGAAGGTGATGGGATAAGAACAAAACGTTGATAGTGTGTAATATTCAGAAGTTAGATTCCGAAGTGTGATATTATTTGAAGTGTAACTCTTACAAACAATAGAAGTGAAGATTATAATATTGACAAGTGATATGTTTATTCAGAAGCGGATTTTTGTATTTTACACTCCGAAGTGTTACTGTTCATGAACTCTGAAGTGATTCGGAGTCTAAAGATTGGTTGATTTTTTGAAGATTTACTTGATGATATCATGGATTCTGCAGTGTTACTGTTCACAATGTACACTTCTGAACACTTCGCTTCTGCAGTACGCTTCTGAACACTTCACCACTTCGGCTTCGGCTTCAGATGCTCATACATTCTTCAACAGGCTTCTAAACGTCCTTTACTTCCCCACTTCCATTTCAAGTTATGTATACCTCTGAACTTGCATGTGAATAAAGAATAAAGTGGTGAAGATCTCCTGTTCTGAAAATAATATTAAATGAATAATCTTGGTTATTATCGGGTTTGTATTTTTCTCATCTTTCTTATGGCAAGCCTACACCTACGCTACAGTCTCTTTTTCTCGGTAACAAGAGAAACAAACCACTTTATCCAGTTTCTCTTCAATCGTACACATGGCCACGTCAAATGAAGCCTGCCCAACATTAAATGTATGTCTGCAACACGCATGTCTACAAAGAAATCGTTGTGTTTCTCTCTTTTACTGCAACACATACACGCATGCAACATATTTGTTGTTCTGAATTTTTTTCATCATGCCGATGTCACCATTCAGAACCCTTCAACATGAAACATAAACTTTTAATTTGAAATATTTATTCCGAAGTGAACTCTCTTCACGTATGGGATGGACTAGCTTTATTTTGATGATGGGCTATGGTTTATAGATATTGGGCCGCCATTTATTCTATTTAATTAGACTTGTTCATATGGTTGTTGTGGGCCTTCAAAAACCGATGATGGGATTGAAAATGGGTTGACTTAATTTGAAATGGGCTAATGGTTTCAAATTAAATTTACCACATTAATTTAGAAGAGTATTATTCATTTTTTCGGGGAGGGGGGGGGGGGTTGATCGATTTTTCACGTTCTCATGACCATTTGACGGTTTTATGATTTTGTCGATCATTAAAAGGGTGAGATTGTTAAATATTTTATACGGTCATTCGAGAAATGAGATGAGTTGAGATTCATTGATTGCTGATTATTATTATTTACGTGTTGATCGATTCGTATCATATGTCACGTCATCCATTCCGATTTTTAATAGAGAGATTTTTAGGGTGCAAAGTTCTACATATCGGGATGACATAGTGGCATGGAAGACCCACTTGTGCTTGTAGGGTTGTACATTTTGCTTTCTAACGTTTTTAGACTATAAATAGTGCTTTTATTATTTGTAGTTAAAGGAGCTCATAGTTAGAGAGAGAATTGTAGTGAGAAGTAGCTCATAGTTAGAGAGAGAATTGTAGTGAGAAGTGTGACTCTTTTATGTGTTGCTCATCTTAGTAATTCCGAGCACGACTTATTTGTACTTCTCACTGATTTATTGAATCATTTGTCTCATTAGATCTTGATTGATGTATTGTTCTTAATTCCGCATGTCAAATCTGGGGGGGGGGGGGGTTGATCGATTTTTCACGTTCTCATGACCATTTGACGGTTTTATGATTTTGTCGATCATTAAAAGGGTGAGATTGTTAAATATTTTATATGGTCATTCGAGAAATGAGATGAGTTGAGATTCATTGATTGTTGATTATTATTATTTACGTGTTGATCGATTCGTATCATATGTCACGTCATCCATTCCGATTTTTAATAGAGAGATTTTTAGGGTGCAAAGTTCTACATATCGGGATGACATAGTGGCATGGAAGACCCACTTGTGCTTGTGGGGTTGTACAGTTTGCTTTCTAACGTTTTTAGACTATAAATAGTGCTTTTATTATTTGTAGTTAAAGGAGCTCATAGTTAGAGAGAGAATTAGTGAGAAGTAGCTCATAGTTAGAGAGAGAATTGTAGTGAGAAGTGTGACTCTTTTATGTGTTGCTCATCTTAGTAATTCGGAGCACGACTTATTTGTACTTCTCACTGATTTATTGAATCATTTGTCTCATTAGATCTTGATTGATGTATTGTTCTTAATTCCGCATGTCAAATCTGTTAGGTTTTAAGACATGTGATTCTATCATCATGAAAAGAAAGGGTTAATGTCATAAAATGACAATCAATAATACATAATTTGCTTTTTAGGTAACTTATCTTTTAATTATATTCAATAAGCCACTAAATTTTTCTGTGTTCTCATTATACCATTATAGTATATTTTAACCAAATAAACCGATACTGAATTCTACGTGTTGTCAAATGTGTCATTCAATATAACATAATGTATTGATTTAGGTCATTTTGATATTAATATTGCATCCATAATGATACTGAATTTGACAGAATTGTTCGATTGAAATACATTGTAATGGTGTAATGAGAATAAAGAAAAAAGTTTAGTGGCCTATTGAATACAATTAAAAGATAAATGACCTAATGAACAAATTATGCATTATTAGTTACCATTTTATGACATTATCCCTGAAAAAAAAAACTATATGGTGAAACAACATGTTCGTTTGGTTCTTTTCTAGACTATATGTTGAAAAAATATTTCTTCCTAAAATAGTTATGACCATTTCGAAAAATCCAAATGGGTTTTAGCTTCCCATATACATTTTGGAGAGAAAAAACATAAAACGTTATACTTTAGTTTCTATTAATGTGAAAAATAGCATATAAAAAGTATTCTTGTAATGAAATCCTCGAATTTTTTTAATGATAATGTTTACTTCAATACAAACTTATGAATTTGCCATTGTAAGTCTTGCATTGTGGTGTAGACGTATAGTTTTTTGCATTAATAATACAATATAAAGTTATTATAAACCATGATATTGGTGGTTGGATCAATGGGTCTACATGGAAGTCTGAAATTCCTAAGCGAAATATTACTCTATATGATCAAAACCAGATTTTGGGCTAGACTATTTTCAAGAAGATATATTTGTATTAATTTTTATTATTCATCCAAGCCCAATTAGTTTATAAAATCCATATTTATTTTGAGTAATCTTTAAACATGGAACGACTAACTTTTGGATCATGACTTCAAAAGAGTTGGTACTTGACATTACAAAAAGTTATCACATCATTGGAACTAAGTGAATATAGAGTTCTTGAACGATGGATCAACATCGGGTATATTAACAAATAACCGACCCAACCAGGAACTTGGATACCCGAAATGTAATTTGGTTCGGGTATTAAACTAATATTTCCAGACATAAATCACCCGATTAACCTGACCGCTTGACCCGAAACTTAAAAAAACCGAACAATACTCCTAGATTAGACCTACGAGTCTACGACTATTGGTGGTTATTTGGGAAAAAAACCATTAATTTTGTCCAATCATTGGAAAAATGTTAACATTTTGGCTAATGTTTGTCTTTTTCTATAATAATTTTTTTAGATAAACTTTTATCTTTGTTTGGGATTATAATTCCAAAATTACCCATTTCTAGCAAAGTTATAAACAATAAAAAGGTGGGGATTTTAATCGGTACAAAAATAAAGATAAGTAATTTCAATATTCTTCTAAATAATTAGCTTTGTTACAACTACCATGAAACTATATAGAAAAAATGCAAGAAACTTGACATATTTTGTCATTTCTTTGGTATGAGATGATAGAATTCATGCAATTTATTTTATTCCAACTCTTTTAGAATAACAATTAGCGGAAAGTAGTCTAGGTTAACCTAAGAGTTACTTCGCCCCTCTCGTCTAAGCTTAGGCATTTATGGAAAACACCTAATCTGCTAAAACAATGCTCTGATACCAACTTGTAACACCCCAATTTTTCCAAAATAAAATAGATAACGAAATCAATCCCAAGTAATACTAATAACAAATAAAAACTCCTAATATCGTCTAGCAATAACGAAAGCGATAAAATAAGATAAACTTCTTGATTGGCGAGCATTGGGTGTTACATCTTTGTGAAACTTCTAAGTCTTCATACATTCTAAGCATTCTCCTTCCTTTTTCCACTGCCACTCACTAAGTTGTTTCCTAGGTTGCGCACATTTAAAATTCTAACTGGGTAAGCCTAGGCCCTAGGGCCTAGTGAGTTCGTGTTGCACATAGATGTCCATCAATGTAAAAAAAAATAGTTTTAACAATAAATCATGTTAAAGCAGATAACACCCAATGTCACAATTTAGGGGAACGTTTAATTATCCAGAGAAAGAACCAAAGACCCATTTATCTTCCCTCCTGACACAACACATCCTTATGCTCAAACATTTTAAATATCTAAGGAAGAGAATAAATATTCTCAATTCCCATCTCTGTCATTTGCAATAGATCCGTCATGCTCACGACTAATAGACACCCCATTCCCACTAAATGCGACACATAGTAGACAAGAAAATTCAAATAACGTTTTTATGCATACTTTCAACGAATTATAAAATAAAAATATAATAACCACATTTTACATGATAAGCATTTTGTGCAAGCAACCACGGAACACGAAAAACTCACCTCGTAAGCATTAAGTTCTAAACTGAATCTCGTTGCGCTACTCGAACCATACAAGTCACCAAGAAGTTTTTCTAAGACTAAAATCCTAGGAAACATCATATGTGCCTATTTTGGTTCAATTGTGTGTATGTCTCGTTCGACCAAACGATAAATGCTACCCAACTATATACGATTTACAAAATAACCTTATTAACGCTATATTTATAATGTTCAAATAAAATAACCAATTAATTATATATTATTAATATGGAAAATGTATTAGTTACTAGAAAGTTCAAGGGTTGAAATGATAAGTTGTCAAATATTGAAATAAAAACAGCAAGTTTCTAAAACCATAAGGATAATTTTGTAATATTTTGTTTCCATCCCAAAATATATACGTACAAACATTTGAGGAGAAAAAGATTAAGTTTCTTTCCTACGCATCTTATCCATTACACCAACAACCCTTTTGTATTTAGAATCCATTCTTTTTGTTTTTTCAAAATTAATCTGTTGAACCATGGGTTAACAAGACCCGTATTTTCTTCCTTCTTTACCTGAAATTTCTGAGCTGTTAGCTTCGATTTACTCAGAAAAATATCGATTTAACCTATAAATTTCACCATTAATCGTCTCCACCTCCTACTAACATATATCCATAAATTATTATAAAAAACCAGCCCCAAAATAGATGAACTCAACCTTCTTTTTTTCCCGAAAATTAAACATACTGATTTCACAAATTTCGAACACCTATTGGCCGAACAGAGACTTAAGGTTGAACCAAAATGCATATAACACATATAAAAGCCTTCCTAGACTATTATTACGAGCTTAAATCGGAGAATCATGTCTTTCACTCTATTTTCCGTGCTCTTTATAATGCCCATGTTTATAACTGATGAGACATTATGATTTGCTCGAATTTAACTCCATCATCAAGGTGACGGTTTTGGATTTCAAACTCATAATTTCCTCCAATTAAACATAGTAACTCCCAATTAATATTATTAATCATTGACATAATAACTTAATCAGATTTTATTATTATATATTATATATATTAATATATTAATTTGAGTTATCACACCTATAAATAAACTAAAAAAAGGCATAGACATATCATCGAACACCTTATGTGCATAAGATTTACCACTCAGTTTCTAACTTTCTATACACAACTAGTTCCTGAAATCAGTATCAAATGGGAATCAAATTAAAAAGAAGGACTGATTTGTATCAAATTGAGGACCCATGAAGTTTCATTCAATCAAAAACTTGGAGCTTTCTAACTAAAATTTGACATAAAAGATGAAAATGAGACACAGCTTTGGAAAAGTAAGAATTCAATTACCTGCAAACTTGTCAGTTTTTTGACTGGTAACTGCCTACATAGTCGTCGATGCTGTTAATTATCTCAGAATCAATATTAAGTAGGTTAAAAAACGGGGGGTCATGGCCTCCCCCGGGCCCCTTAAGTGTTCCGCCATTGCTTATTAGGAATAAAAATTAACTATAATTTGGATAATATCGTTATAATTAGATAAAATTTTCTAAGTACAACGTTGTAAAACGAAGAAATAAAAGTAGGATGTTGTAGCAAACAAATCAACGAAGTACGTTGCTATTTATTTTATTTAACCCATTTAACTTATTTATGAATTCTTTTGTTGTCTTTATTTTTCCTTTTTAGGTGAAACTTTATGTGCTTCCACCTAGATGTGTATTTTTAGGCTTTAACGTTGATTAAGTGCATTTTAATACATGAAGATGTTAAAAATGGACCAGTTCCAGAACTGGTCCCAATTAACAAGATAAAAAAATATTAACGTATTTTAACTTCAATATATCAATTTTTAGGCTTTGGTTTATTTTATATAATTTTTGGTAGATTGATGCTTGTTAATCACCGCTTTAAGGTTTTCTGAAATCAATTTGTCCTTTCGTTTTCTAGGGTAACTTAAAATATTAGCTTTCTTTTTTGTTACAATTTCTTTAGATGACATCGTTTTTCGAGCTAAATTTCAGGGTTTTCACCAATAATTTTAAGAGAAATTGTATTTGTTCCTACTTTTTATTCCTACTTATTTTATTAAATGTGACATTTGTCATAATTTCAAATGGGTAGGAACATGAGTAGAAATAAAAAGTAGGAAGAAATACAATTTCTCTAATTTTAAGGACAATATTAAGTTGTTATTTATTGTAAATTTGGTAAGAACTCTGTAATTTTCCTTGTGGGTTGTCTGCATAAATTTCTTTGTTGCTATATTGATTGATTTTATAGAAGAACCCTAATGAAATTAAAACAGGGGAAGATCGGAGAGAGAGTGATCCATTACATCATTTTACGACTAAAAAATAGAGGTTCATAAAAAATTGAAATCGATTAAGCCATCCGAACCGAATTCGGTTTGGTTAATCTTCTAATAATTCAGTTTAGAGTAACTTGAATAAATTATTAGATTGTTATAAAATTTATTGTTATAGATCATTGAATTTCAGTTTAGTTATCTTGCCATTTCTATTAATTTTTAACAAAATAAACATAATTAATTACAAGAATTATATCTTGTACTTTGTTTCCTCATATTGTTACCATACATTTAATATAAGATAGAATATTTAATTAAACCTCAATCGCCTTCCCGATTTTCCAAATACAATTTAAGAACCAATTCTATAACTTGCAAGAATCATCCATGACGCATGACGTAATCCTTGTCTGGTAAGTAAAGGAAGATAACTAGCTGACAACATAAACTTAATTTTCTTGTTTGTGAACGTGCAATGAAAAATATTTTTTTAGTTTTAGATGGCATTGGTTTTGTGAAAAAAAAAAAAAAAAAAAAAACTTTGTTTTAAACATTTATATTTGCATGTGGACAAACATATATGCAAAAATGGTTTGTTTTTAGAAAACAAAATATATAAAACATCAGTTTATTCTTTTTTTTTTTTTTAACTACAAAAGATGTAAAAAATAGTTTATAAAGTTGTAAGACATTTTCAACTTTTAGCATTTAAAGTTTGTTATTTTTTTTCGATTTGTTTTTTTCTAAATTTTATGATTTGATTTCTTTTGTTTGTTTTTTTTATTTTTTATTTTTTTTTCCAATTTGTTTTTCTTTTCTTCTTTTCGATTTGTTTTGTTTTGTATTGTTTCTTGTTAATGATTGATTTTTTTTTAATTTAAACATAGTTTTTATTGATTTTGAAACATAATGATTTTCAAAGATGATAATAGTGGTGGTGGATGATGATGGTGGTGGTAATGACTTTGATATGATTGTAGCTAGATGATGATTTCTTTTAATTTAATGTTATCTAATTAATAAAAACTCAATTTTAACATGCAAACTGAAAAAAGAAAGTATTATTTATGTAGATTACATAAAAAGAATGCATACATTTTACCTTTTAAAAAAAAAACATCATACTGGTCTTCTAGTTTGCGAAAGAAAAATGCTTTCTCTAAAACACATTGAATCTTATGTGACTTACCTGGTAAGCCAATTCAGATTACCTGAAACTGATTAAACCGAACCTTATTCGATTTAGTTATGGTTAATTTAGATTTTTTAAAACGATTAAACCGAACCAAATAAATAATAATCTAATTAAACGGACTGGGTAACACTCATACCAAAGAGAATGTTGTATGTATACTCTTTTTGTCAATTATAGAATTTTGAAAACAATCCTCATACTGTTATGATCTGTCCAAAATTGTAAGATTGGTGAAAAGATGTGGTTATTATATTAAGGCAATGATCATCGGTGTTTGTATTAATGTATAATTAAAATTGTGATTTATAAAATCTATTAATTATTTCTTCATCACATATTAGAAAGAAATTCTATGTTGGAGTGTGTTTTTCCATGCATATGAGTGTTTTCTCTTATAAGGCAAAGTTTTCGTTATTATGTTGCATTAGCAGTTTCAAAGTTCATTTCCCCTTTTGGCCTCTTTGTATAGTTTCATTATTAGGTAGGCCTGCTTTGTAAATTCTGCTGTACTCTATTTTTTTCTTAGCTCCAGCTTCCCGCTGAGGGCTTCTTTAATAATATTGTTGTTCAAAAAAAATATATTAATGACTATTGTTACAAGGCTATATATAAGCCCCTTGTATTGTTGTTTTTTCATCATTCACATGGGCGAATATAGGACTCAAACGTACGTGTTTCCAATTTAATAACAAAATTGAGATAATAAAATAAACAAGTCAGAAAAAATTTATTTATCGGATTGATCACCAATAGTATCTTAATGCGAGTATAATAACAACTTTAACCAAATATTAAACAAAAAGTTTGTAACAACATATAAAACAATCAAAATATTTTTAAACAAAAAAATAAGTAGACAACTACAATTTATGACAAAATGAATTTGCCATCAAATGTAGGTTAATTTAAAATTTTCATTTAGATTAATGACAAAAAATATGTATAAAGTATCATAAATAACCATAAGAAAATCAATTAACCTTCATATTTGAAATTGTAACATGGTAGCATTGACCCATTTCAACATTTACTTTAACCTTTTACATTTTTACTTGAATACTTCCTTGTACTTTTCAACTACTACTATACGTTTCTTTTTTCTTTTCACAATTCTCAAAATTTCAAAAATATTTTACTATCTCAATTTTTAAGAAAACAAAGAACACTCAAGTAATATACTTACATATAGATACCTCACGATTTAAGAATAATGAAGATTAGAAGAAAAAGACAGACACGAGAGGGCTAGGAGATAGAGCCGCAAGATACAGATAACGTGGGTTGAGGGTGGCGGTGACCTGAAATGGGCAGTGAATAAAGGCAGTCAGAGTTGCGTAGAAGGGGCGAGAGGTTTGTCCATCCAGAAATCAAAAACTCCATAGGAGACCATGTAATTTTTTGTGTTTTAGGCTTTATTGTAACTTCTCTTTTTGGACTTTCTTTCCTTCCTTTTATAATTTTATCTTATTTTTCTTGTGAGCATTATCTATAAAATGATTTGTAAAAGAGATTTTCTCTTTTTTATTAACCAACACAAGACACCATCTGATTTCCTTTTATCATATCTTTTTGAGTCAAATGAACATATCAAATCTATAAAACTATTACATTTTTATTTGTTGTAGAACTAATCTAGTATAAGGTGTCCAATTAAAAATATATCAGGTGTCTATTTGAAATTTATCATATAATTGTAGAAAAATTTGCAAAACAAGGGGAGTCTAAGAAAAAGGTAAATTCTCCCTTGTTCATTCCTTATCTTCCTTCACACTTAGTCGATTTTGTATGCTCTTTAGTACCTTCTTCACCAAGTTGATTTTATTAATACAAGTTCAAATCCATCATTCCCAAAAAAAAATCCTAGCCTTAATCGAGTTTTTTCTTAACTCGACAATTGGCTCCTTAATCAATTTCCATACCCTTTCATCTTAAATCTGGCTAAAACCAAATCAACTATATATGTATAACTTCCCTAATCCTAATCGATTTCATCCTTTTATCATACAATTTAAATCGAATTTCATCATAAACATGTAACATGTCATATCATTTTTATCTTATGGATTCGATAAAGTATGATCTTTCGTAGCTAGATCGTGAGACGTGGTTTTCTATATAACAAGTTAAGATGAGAGCACCACTTGTTCAAGCAGATTATGATCATGCATTAGATTCTTTTGGAAGCAAAAAAGTCAAATTGGTTGGACTAAAGAAAAAAGAAAAAGGTCTTAAGGCCATATCCCAAATACAACTCCATTTTCACAATAATATTCTACAAGAAGTTCTTAAAGAAAAGATTTTCTACACTATGTTTCAAATTGCTAGGAAGATTACTAGGAAGATTCACTTGAAATAGAAGTTGCTCATACATACATTTTAAGTTGGAGGAAACCTGCTCACCCACATATTTGACTTCAAAGAGATCATTTTTGATTTAGCTACTATAGAAATCAACTATAAATAGGAGGATTTGGGTTTGATTCTTTTATGCTCGCTTCCAAGCTCTTATCCAAATCTCAATGACACTAAGGATTGTGATACTCTTACATTTAATGAGGTTTATGAAGCCGTGTGTCACAATGAAAATATAAAACAAACGATTTCTTTCGATGAGTCAAACATTTTTCAAGCTTAAAGTTTATGTGTGCGAGGAAGATCAAGTTCTAAAGGGAAAGACAAGACATGCTGATATTGCAAGAAAGATAATAATGAAATATTCAAATGCTACAAACTTCAAATTTAAGAAAAGAGGCGGACATTAATAGATCAAATGGTAATGATGACAATTTTGCAAATTGTTTTAGTGACGAGTGTTCTGTAGAGAGATTCGTATTGTTATTGTCAGATGTGTTGATGTTGATGATGAGTGGTTCTTGATTCCGATTGTACTTACTATGCGTGTCCAAATAAAGAGTGGTTTACCACCTTAGAACAAGTTGATAATTCTTGGCTTCTATAATTCTCAATGCAAGATTGAAGGTTAGGCATTATCTAGTTTAAGATGTTCGAGGACACTATATAGGAACACTAGCCAATTTTCGATATATTCCCACAACAAAGAAAAACCTTATATTTTCAAGTCTTTTTTACATCAAGGGATTCAATTATTCAGGTGGATATGGTGTTTTAGTTATCAAAAAGTTTCTTGGGTTTTGATAAAAGCTTATGTGAGGAAATCTAATGGACTCTACTATGTATGAGAAATTACAATTATAGGCTCCACTACAACTATGATTTCGATAAGCCCTCCCTTGTTTAACCTAACAAACACAAAATGGTAAATTCAACAATTTGACTATGACAAAACATGTTCCTATGTTCAAGTTTGAACCTTGCTCATGCTTGGTTGGTATTCTTGTTTGAATCTCTGGTGGCTTTTGGCACTAGCGCGTATACTTCAAATTTTAAGGTTCTTTTGCTAAAGATGTCTTAAGGTGGAGTTTATATTCTGAATTCTTACCTTGCATGAGAAGTTTTCTAAGACAAGGCAACACTTCTACTAAAGTTTTTTTGCATGCATGTATGCGAGTGTTTTCTTCGATAAGGCAGCTTTTCAGGATTATATTTCATTGGTAGTTTTAGAGTTTATTTAGGACTTTTGTTACAAGGCTACAAATAAGGCCTTCAAATTATTCTTTGTACCAGTCTTTTACCTTACCTTTTTTTCTTAACCGGTTTTCTATTCCATGTAATACGTTTTTCTTAAAGCCAATTTTATTAATGCAAAACTATGTGCCTTGTGGTTTTTTCCTTAAGGGTTTCTACCCTTATACTTGTGTTTGTTGATTTTATTGCTTCTTATTATCATTATATTTATAACATTATGTTTAAGTAAGGATATGTATACGATTATTAATGTGATTTCATAAGAGCTTTAAGAGCGTTGTAGACAATAAATTGGTAACTATCGTATAGAATAAGTTGATTGAATGAGTTGGATCAGATCATGCGATTATTTGCATGAGTTGTGTCATTTTGATTGACCGAAAAGAAACTTTTGTCGACTTTGTTTCACTTTAAGTGAACTGTGTATTAAATGTTATTATAAAAGCTATAGACAACATCCAACTTATATTCTTCGTATTAAATTATTTTCAATTATATTCATTTAACATATAAAATAAAAGAAAAGCAAATGAATCAACTCATTAATGAATAAAATGAGTTGAAAATACAAACTATATGAACTAAATTTAGCGAATATCTGCGTGTTTCACAGAACTAATTTTTTCGTAAAAACTGTTCACATATATATGTTGCTAAAAGTAAATAAATTATTGTCATTAACTATAAACTAATAATTTTGATAATAATACATATCATTATTTGTCATTCTAAATATTATTATTATTTAAAATAAATAAAAAATCATTACTTAGAAGTTAAATACTTGTATTATTCGAATAATAGGTAAATGTAATTAACATATAAAAACATATTTATTATTATTAGTATTATAAATATTAAAAGGTTGGTTAATATTAAATATGATTAAAAGTCTTACTTCATTTAAGCTAAATATTATCAAATACTTTTTTATATCAAAACTAATTTATAAAGTTTCATAATAAATTTAATTTAAATGATTTAATTTTTGTGTATGTGTCGATATAATAAATTATCTAGTACAACCACATATAAGTTTTAGTAGTATAAAAACATATTAAATAATACATCATTTTCATTAAGTATGAAATAATAATTTCTATAAAAATATAAAGTATTATCATCATTTCAACTATTATTCTTTTAAGTGCATAAATGACCTTCAGTTGGAAGTTTAAAATCTGTATCAACACAATTAGTTAACCTAATATTTAAATATACAAAATAAAAATCAGTTTTTGTATAGAAATATATATTAAAAGTATTTTTAAAGTCGATAAATTCGACGAATCAAATATTTTTAAAACGAAAAAAAAAAGATGCATTGATCATAAGTTAGAAAACTCTTGAGATATCATGGTTAATTAGTTAAAAGCTAAAGAGTTTTAGCATTAAAGTAAAATTTTAATGTAAGTATAAAAAGCCTAAATTACTAGAAAAGTTGAAGAGTTGTAAATTTCAAATCAATATAGTCGAATTAATTTTGTATTTATTATATATATATATATATATATATATATATATATATATATATATATATATATATATATATATATATATATATATATATATATATATAATAGCATTTTCTAACATTAAAATCATTCTAATAGCATAAAACACTAAAACATCTATTTTAACATTTGTATTAAAAAAACTTATTAAACACTGACAAATCGTACAAAGAGCGTATACATAAATCAACAAACATTTCATATATAGAAACATTATGCGTTGCAATAATCATTGATACTACAAACTAACTTTTCAACTCTTCATGTTTGAATCACAAATCTCTTCAAATACATATCTTTTTTGTGAGAAAAGCTTACTTATATACTAAAACATCTATTTAGTAACATAACAACACTAAAACATCTATTTTAACATTTGTATTAAATAACTTATTACACACTTACAAATCAACATATAGTTTATAGATAGAAACATTATGCGTTGCAATAACCATTGATACCACAAACTAACATATTTGAATCACAAAGCTCTTCAAATATATGTATTTTTTTTGGGCAAATCTTACTTATATACTAGTAATATAAATTATAATGTGTATAAATGAGAAAAATAAAAAGTCATTACCAACTAATAACCATAAGTTAAAACTCTTGAGTTGTAAGTACTAAGTGTACATAAATTAAAAAGCTTTTGAGTTGTAAAGAGAGTTTTAAATGAATGTGGTACTTACAAATATGCTTCTATTACTATATTACTAGGCGAATGTCTGCGCTTTGCGTAGGAAAAACATTATGTTATCAAAATATCAATAGATATATTGTAAAAAAATAATTAGTTTATTATCATTAACTATGCAATAATTATGCTCATACTAAAACAAAAAAGGTTGATGTAAATTAATGATGTTATCTTTAACCATAAGATAAAAAAATTATTAGAAAGTGGAAAATAAATAATTTCAAAACGATTATACTAATGAAATCCAATTAACGAAAGAATATTCAGATTATTATGTTTAAAAATAAACATTTAATTTATTTTGCATGATAGTTATGTATCTATCAACAATAACTACAAAGAAAATATAAATATAAACACAAATATACTATATTATTAGCGAATACCATCTCCAATCTCAGTATATCACTTTTATTCTTATGATTGTCTGCTTTCTATATCGTACACAACTGCACTTGAATAACTCACTCATCTTTGAACAGATTAAATTCACTTATCTTAGTATATGGCATCAGTCGTCACAATGGTGAAGTCCCTAGTTGAAATGAAGTCTTTTAATATGGTTATATTAAGCCACATATTTAATGAAAATAAACTAATTTCAGCGAGTCTTTATTTTAATGACAAAACTCTCTAACTTCTAACTAATCTTATACAATTCAAATTGTATTTTTAACTTAAGATAGTTAATTGATATTTATGACACTTAAAACGATTAAAATAAAAACATATCATATATTTTTTTCAACTTCAACTAAATTGGTTCTAGAAGGTTGATAAAAAGTTATTAATTTTAAAAGACATAATTTTTTGCGTTAAACTTAACTAAAAATATTTCAATTGATTAATTAAATATCATGATTTAGAAAGGCTTATGAATTGAAGTAGTTAAAGAGACAAAACATTTTTCATAACAAAACATTCATGAGTTATTATTTAACGAACAACTATATACTAAAGTTTTAGAAAGCACTAATTAGTTTAAATAAATAATATTAATATACCTAATGATAAAACTATATTCTTATAGCGATAGACATCTAAGAAAACAGTTATGACCCAAACTTATAATAAAGTTTCAGATCGTCATGTATTGATTCATCTAATTTTACACATTACATATACAATAAAATTAAAAATATATTTTTATTGTCAACACTTAAACAACTAAGTATTAATATTTAACTAAAATAAACTACCTTAATTAATGTGATTATATCATTATAATATCTAGCTTTGTCATTATATTTACGATTACGAACTAATGATAATGTTTGTATTGATTTAATAAGCATACTATAAGTGTACTTCGGTTACAACTTTATCTACGGTGCGATCAGCGTGTCAAGTGCGAGATTGGATCGAGGAAAAAGAGAAGAAAGAATCCCAACATCGGTGTAGAAAGAGTTATTCTATGAAAAAAAATATAGTTTTTACGTACATTTAATTTTAAAAACATATACAATAAAATTAAAATCATGTTTCATCGTCAAGTTTAAACAATTAAAAACTAATGTTTATATAAAATGAATTACTATGCTTCATGTGATAATGTCGTTATAATATGTAACTTTATCATAACATTTATTATTATAAACTAATGTTAACATTATTATTAAAAGAATGTGAAAAGTCATAAGAGTTTTAAATAAATGTGATTGAAGGAAAAATACATCTATTAATATTTATAATATATATATATATATATATATATATATATATATATATATATATATATATATATATATATATATATATATATATATATATATATATATATATATATATATATATATATATATATATATATAAAATTGTGAATTACACTTACATATTAATAAACTTCTTTTTTTAGAAGATAATTATATTATATGATTTACTGCATATTTTGTAAGGACCATTTAATTCGATCAAATTAAAGTATTAATTATATTTTTATTAGAAAGGAAAAAACAAAATTTCATGATAATCTTTATTAAATATACATATAGTTCAGGTGATTGTAAAATATAGTTATGATAAAGCAATTAATAAGCATTATAAAAAGAAATTTGAAAATATGAAACGAAATAAATGTTTCAAATCAATGTGATGCTTGGATTTGTGCTTCTTTTATAATATGATATTCACGCGTTGCGCAGAATAAAATTATATAGTTAAATTTTTTACATATACATATTGAAAATAATAATTCTATTAACATTAAGTATAAATTAATAAATTTTGCACTTAGCTGATATATAAATTTTTAATTATTTTTAACCATATTATGAGATATACATGTATTAGAATCATATTATTCAATAGCATCTACCCGCAGTTTGCATGTAAATAAAACTAAACAAGGTTTTCGATTTAGTATAAAAATTTAACGTTATGTTTTATTAATTAAAAGTTATTTAAATGTTGATTTTTTTTAATTTCGATCATGATGATTAATTGAAACATTAACCATTGTTTGTAAGTTAACGTAATATATATTTTATGTTAATTATTCAAAAACAACTTACTTGAAATTTTTTAAACTTGTTTAACTATTTTGAAAATAGTCTTTCAATATATTGTTTAAGTTTATTTGATATCTTGATGTATGTTTTAGATTTAACATAATATTTAAATTAAAATATCAAATATATTATAATAATCATTTAAAAATCTAGTATTAATAAGATAATATTTTACATTTAGTAACATACTTAAATTAATTGATTTATTATATTAAGTTGAAAATTGAAAGGTCATGGAGGTTTTCAAATGCATATAGTAAGAGGAAAAATATTTCTTTTATAAGATACTAAGTATATGCCTACACGTTGTGCATGAAGTAAATTATGTGTGTAAAATATTTTTGGATATATATTCAAATATATTGGAGTTCACGTTGACAAAAATAGAAACTTGTAAATAAGTTGTTTGACAATGAGTTTGGACATAACGTGTAAACTAATATTTAGTACAATCAATAACTCCAATAAATTATTCTTTGTAAAAGTAGTTTGGTCATATGTAGCTGAAATGACAATACATTTTTATTGATTTATTTATTATAATACATCAATGTATAATGTCGATGTGAACTTAATATGTTTAACTAATTTATGTTTTTTTATTTAATGTCAACTATATTTTTCATCATGCTGGTAACAATAGTTTTAGCTGTTTTATTCATTTAAATGAATCATTAACTTCATATAAATGACCATTTTGAATACCCGTTCTTTATCTTATTGATTTTATCATTCACTTCCATTCCCTAAAACATATGCTACATTTATCCTACATAACTATAATGTTTGATTTGATACAATTAAAATGGGCCTTAATATGATTGAAAAGAAGTTCCAACAGGTTATTCAAAGTTTGTAGGTATTAGAAAAAAGGCAATTTATTTTCAGTATTCCATTGACTTATTAAATGAACAATTAATTATTTATCACTACGCTAATAGTTTGGTGGCAAAACTAATAAAAAAAATTAGGGTTATTGTTATAAGTGCCACATATAAGTAGATTAAGTCATTTACTTGCGGCGTTGACATGTGTCGAAATGACGTTAATATGTTTATTAAATTTATGTTTTGTTTTATTATTTAGTGTGAACTATATTTTTCATCTATGTGATAGAAATAGTTTTAGTTGTTTATCCATTTAAATAAATAATTAAATTCATTTAAAGGACCCTTTTAAACATTCGTTATTCAACTTTTTGATGTTATCCTAAAAAACTATAATATACGATGTGACAACATTAAAATAATATATAAACAAATGATGCTATTGAAATTTTATTATGAAATTGAGTTTCATTAATTTAAGACATATTAAGGTTTTTCAGTTTCAAATGAGTGTGGCTTAAGAAAACAAATTATCTTCAACCACATTATTTCGGATGACCTCGATTAATTGACCATTCTGAATATCCGTTATTCATATTATTGATGTTATCCTAAAAAATATAATATACGATATGACAATATCAAAATAATATATAAACAAATTATGTTATTGAAATTTTATTATGAAATTGAGTGTCATTAATTTAAGGCATATGAAAGGTTTTCAATTTCAAATGAATATGGGTTGAGAAAACAAATTATTTTCAACCATATCATTTATAATAACTCTATTATGCTATAGACTATATATATATATATATATATATATATATATATATATATATATATATATATATATATATATATATATATATATATATATATATATATATATATATATATATATATATATATATATATATATATATGGGAGGGTTAAAATGAGAACAAATTATAATTTTAGAACATGAGAACAAAAATCCACCATTGATTAAACACGGTGGCATTTTTGTAAATATGTACATCTTCAGGGGCTAAATGACAACGGATTTGAAATAAGCGGGTATTACTGAAAAAACACAAGTCACGTCCAAAACCGCCCCACGCACATTTCTCTATACGTCAGACGATCATTCCCTCCAAGATCTCATACGATTTCTTCCGTTTTTCCTCATACAATTTCTTCCGTTTTTCCACAAATTTTCAGCAATTCTTCATACGTAATCGAAGATGTCAACAAGTAAACAACCAGATCAAGCACTTACAACAAAAAACGGTATGAATCGAGTTATTCTACACTTTTTTCAAAGTTAAAACCCTATTTTTTGAACTTTTTTTCACCCGAAAACCCTAATTTTTGAATGTTTTTTGATCCAAATGTTTAAATATACGAAATCGTTTAAATATACACAAATGTTTCTACAAAAACTAATGTTCTTCAAAGTTAAAACCCTAGTTTTTGAATTTTTTTCATCCGAAACCCACCACATAACCATCAGTACACTCGTTTTGTTATTACTGTTATACTAATCTTCTCTTCATATGAAATCGACTAAATAATAACATATTCACAAACGTTTTTTCGATCTTACTTGCAGATAAAGAAAAAAGGTTCAAAAATATATACGAAAGAAAGAAGAAAAAGCAGAAGGACGAAGATGCTGGTGATTTTATTTATGTTTTGTTAAAATCATAAATCGTTAACCACATGTGATTTTTGATGTAAATTTTGTTATAGTGAAAAAATGGTTAATCACATGTGACTCGATATGTATTTTATTAAACTGATTAACCATAAATCATATGTGACTTGTAACCATTTGATTAATCATATGTTTTGATAAAATAATAAATCGTTAACCACATGTGATTTGATGTAAAATTTGTTATAGTGAAAAATTGTTAATCACATGTGATTCGATATGTATTTTATTATACTGATTAACCACTAATCATATGTGATTTGTAACCATCTGATTAATCGTATGTTTTGTTAAAATCATAAATACTTAACCATAACTCATATGTGATTAACCATAAACTTATATGTGATTTGTAAACATTTGACTAATCATATGTGATTTCTAACCATTTGATTAATCATATCTGATTTGTAACGAAAAGTTTTAAACATATATGATTTCCTATAACATTTTTCTAACCATTTATAATTAAACAACAGCAAAAGAAAAAAACCACGGAAGGCAATCTTAAAATCAGATTGACTAGATCAAGTTCAAAAAGGGGTTCAGAATCTCCTACCACTGAAAAATGTATATGTTATATATGATATCTTTATCTAACATGATATGATTTCAAAATACAATATCATTAGCAATACATTCTGTCTATAACTTACATTCGATCAAACATGCAATAAAGCAGGAGAAAAATCAGGAAATAAGCAGAAAAAACAACGAAAAGAAAAAGGCAATGAAGAAGAGGAAAGAATATCAAAAAAGAAAAATGATAAACGTACTCTTCTTTTCACATATGATTGATGCCTTTCGTATTAATTTATAGTAATAAATAATATAACTTTGCTTTATTTACTCATAAACAAGTAGCCAAACAAGATAAAGAAGAGAAGGAAAATCCCAGAAAACAAAAAAAAAAAACAAAAACAAAAAAGTGATGAAGAAGTAAAAGAACGAAGGTCCAAAGAAAAAAATGACAAAGGTACATTTCAATTCAGTTGTGATTAATGTTATACATTAATAGTACTAATACTTATAGCTTTGCTTTATTTAAATAATATGTGATTTTATAACACTATATATATTTACTCATATCAGAAAAAGAAGCAAAGGAAAAAGTAAAGAAAGTAAATACGACAAAACAAAAAAAGGAAAAAATAGAGAAAGTAAACGAGAGACGATTAAAACAAAAAAACGACAAAGGTATTGTTCAATTCATATGTGATTTATGTTATTTTGATAAATCATATATGAGTTTTTTCAATTTTTCTATCAAATCGTATATGATTAATAATGCACTATTTTTTTCATAAATGCTTAATGAAATTGTATATATATTTATGCACTTCTTATAAATGTTGGAGATAGCAGTGAGAAAAAAAGAAAGAAGGACAAAAAGAAAGAAGAAGAAACAAAAGGAAAAAATTGAATCCGATGTTTCATCATCAAAAACAAAAAAGAGAAAAGCTTACAAGAAAGTTCAACAAGAAATTCTGGATTCAGATTCAGATTCTGAAGCCACAGAACCTTTGAAAAAAAAAGAGAAAACAAGTACCAAAAACCTTTGAGACCATCAGAAACAGGTAAATTTTACTTCTCTTTACAGTTATAATCATATGTCATTAAAACATATCTCATTCACATGTGATTCATCTAATCACACGTTTTACATAATAATAAGTGTTCCCCAGGTGCATTGTTTTCCATTGTACTAAGCTTGAGTGAAGAGCAAAAGGAATGCGTGAAAGAGATGGGATTTGGTTCCCTTTTAAAGATGAAAATGACAGATGTTCCAGGAGCCTTGAGTAAATTTGTGCTCGAAAATTTCGACCCCTCAACAAACACACTCAAGGTTAAGAGAGGGAACATTCCTGTAACAAGGGAATCTGTACACGCAATCCTTGGTTTGCCAATGGGGGAGATAAAATTTGAAGAACTTAAATACAGAAAGAAAGGTGATACTTCTTATGATGAATGGAAAGCTCAATTTGAAAACAATGCAATGGTTAGACTTCAGGACATCAAGACAAAAATTGTATCAACAAGAAACGCCGATATGAACTTCAAACTAAACTTCATAGCGGTATTGGTGAATGCTTTATTGGAATCAAGTTCAACAGGCAAATGTAACACCTCGCCATTGAACTACATAACAAAAGAAACATATATTGCAAATTTGGATTGGTGCAAGTTTCTTATTGATTCCTTGGTCAAGACAAAAAGCTCATTTGACCCAAAAAGCAAAACAGCCTTTTACGTTGGACCGGCGTCATTTTTAGTGGTATGTCTACTAATTTAAATTCTATTATTCTTATATGATAAACAATCATATGTGATTACATGATGACTCATATATGATTTTTAGTTACATATGATTTCCCTGTTTAACTCATATATGATTTTCATGTTAACTAACTTGTGATTATAAAATTGTCACCAATCTATTTGATTGCGTGATGACTCATATATGATTTTTATATTGACTCAAATGTTATTTCTTCTAACAAAATCATCTGAGCTATCACTCTCATTTTCGCTAGAGCGAGATGCTTGGTCTTTGATATATTCAGTGATATTGAATTGCGTGATATTTGCTATATGAGTTTCAAGAAAATCATGTTCCTGTTATGATAGCAGAAGGCTGATTACTATCTTGAAATGTCTTGCAAATATAATGAATTTCAAGATCAATATTTTAATAAATATAATGAAGACAAGAAATCTGGTTCTAGCGAAATAAGAATGGTCGCTGAGACGTTTTACTATGTTTTTATACAAAACAAGAGCTTCAACCAGCTCACAATTTAGTAAAAAATAACCAATGAAGAGCACAATGGTTTATAATCATATATGATTACCTGATAAACTCATATATGATTGTCATAATAACTCACTTGTGATTATAAAATAATGACTGACCTATTTGCCTTGTGTTTTTTAATTGGTTATTCTATTCAGTATCTGAATTGTTTTAATCTGTTGTTTGTTATAAATCATACAAGATTATCTGAGCTATCACTCTCATTTTCGCTAGAACTATATGACTTGTCTTTAACATATTCAGTGATATTGAATTCCATGATAGTTGTTATATGAGTTTTCATGAAAATCATGTTTCCGTTATGATAGCAGACTGATTACTATCTTGAAAATATCTTGCAAATATAATGAAATTCAATATAAATACTTATTGAATATGATAAAACGAGTAATATAGTTCTTGTGAAAGTGAGAGTAATAGCTCATATATTTTTGTATGTTTTCTACCAATCAGTAGATAAAACCAGTTCACATACTGAAAAGAATAACCAATGGAAAACACAAGGAAGATTATTATGTTCTTTACATAATAATTTGATTATGTGATGACTCATATATGATTTTATATATTAACTAAAATGTTATTTCTTCTAACAAAATCATCTGAGCTATCACTCTCATTTTCGCTAGTGCCAGATGCCGGGTCTTCGGTATATTCAGTGATATTGAATTGCATGATAGTTGCTATATGAGTTTCAAGAAAATCATGTTCCTGTTGTGATAGCAGAGGCTGATTACTATCTTGAAATGTCTTGCAAATATAATGAATTTCAAGATCAATATTTTAATAAATATAATGAAGACGAGAAATCTGGTTCTAGCGAAATGAGAATGGTCGCTGAGACGTTTTACTATGTTTTTATACCAAACAAGAGATTTCAACCACCTCACAATTTTGGAAAAGAATAAACCAATGAAAAGAAAAATGGTTTATAATCACATGTGATTACCTGATAAACTCATATATGATTGTCATATTAACTAATATGTTATTTTCTATATTATACATGTATGGTAAAACAATCATATGTGATTATAATGTTAACTCATATGTGATTGTTTGGAATAATTTTGTATACTCTACATACATGTAATCAAAATATGATTACAACGTGTAAATGATACATGATTTTCCTGTTAACTCACTTGTGGTTATAAAATTGTAACACCATATTATTAATTTATATAGATTTTTTGTTAATCTTAGTGTGATTAAGATTAAATAGGTTGTTATATGAGTTAGGATGGTTAAAAACCCAATTGAGTAAAGTTTGGACTTTTAAAATGTCAAATCAGAGCTATACGGGTCGTGTATGGCCACACGGGTCGTGTAGAAAGGCTTAAGAACCAAACAGTACCCTTTTTCAGGTCTACACGGGTCGTGTACCTTCACACGGGTCGTGTAGCTCTTGTTCAAAAATTACCGAGGTGAGTTTGGGTCTCACACGGGTCGTGTGGGTCTGTGCATATTCAGGATGGCTTGCTGTAGGTCTCACACGGGTCGTGTGAGCCTACACGGGTCGTGTCGCGCATCAGGGGTATTTTTAAAGTACGAGTTTTCCTTCATTTGGGTCATTTCCAATTCGACCAAAACCCTAGAAATCGATTCCTAAGCTTTCTAAGTCGAGATTTGAGTCTATCTTTCACGAATTGAAGCTAGAGATTTGTTCCTTGAGCTTGAAAGGTAATCTTCTTTGATTTTTATCTTGTTTTGACGGTTGAATCTTTGGAATTGAGATGGTTCCTTGTGGTTTTGATGAACCACCTATAAATAGCATGAAATTAGAATGAGTTTACCTGGAATTGTGTGTGTAAAGGAGTTCTAATTCGAGACCTAAGCTAGTGAAGTGTTTGTATTTTGTTTTTAGGGTTATATGAGTTAAATTTGTGAAGTTGGAAGTTATAATTAGGATAGTATTGCTATCTTTTTATTGTAACCCTTTCTTATGATTCAAATTCTTGATTGTTATTGATATTGAGTATGATTGAGATTGTTGAATATTGAGTTTGACTTGAGATATTGTGATACAGCTGAGGCTAGACAGGAGCACGACACACGCGGTTCAAGAATTTCACAGAATAACCCGATAACAGGTGAGTAGTTATAATTCATTGTGAATGGTTTAACTACAACTAAATTGAATTGTTGTATATCTTGATTTGGATGAGAAAACAAATTCTACATGAGTTATTGTAACACCCGGCTTTTAAAACAAAAACACCCCTGAAAAATTTTTCATTTTAAACAAAGGTTTCAATACATAAAACCATAACAAAGGGGTATATTTTAATAAAAACGGTTACAAGCGTATCAAGGAGAGTATAAAATACCATGTCTCCTTTAAAGCCGGGCTGCTACTATCAGCATCTATGACTCCCACTTCAAAGTCACGGACTCTATCTTGTCCCCTATCAGTATCATGCTAACCTGCAGGGACAGTAACAAATATCGTGAGCTATAAAGCCCAGTGAGTAATCCAGTCTGCAATTAACATGTATCAAAATACAATCATATAAATGTCTGGATTTCGAATCCAAACTCTTAGCCTTACTGGCTGACCATATATATACTCTAGGATTTTACATCCCATTTTGTAGCCCCACAGGCTGAAGCATAGTAACCTGTAATTAACAAGCCACGATAGTTATTTGCATCTATAATCATACCTAACCATTTCTATCTCATATTTCTTAGTCACAATGGACTGCATTATATATCATGGCTAAATAAGCCGCACCCTGTGTCATAGCTATATAAGCTGCACCAAAACATTATCAGTATATAATTCATAGCTCGCAGGCCGCACCAGCTGGGTTTAATAACCCGATATCACAGCCAAATGGCCGCACCATGTACCTGTAACAAAATCATAGCCAAAAAGGCCGCACCAAATATCATAGCCCGAAGGCCGCACCAATCATCGGAGACATAGCCCGAAGGCCGCACCGGAGTCATAGCCCGAAGGCCACATCGGAGACATAGCCCGAAGGCCGCACCGGAGTCATAGCCCGAAGGCCGCACCAATCATCGGAGACATAGCCCGAAGGCCGCACCGGTTGGATATACAATCCAGAAATCATTTATGGCTCACGGCTCCGTTCTTGTCTTTGCGTGCACCACAACCATTTTGTCCCATACCTATTTATCCATTTATATACCAAATGATAATAGGTTAATAATCATCCACATTGACTCTAATACACTAGAGTTCAATACAATATCATTACAAATAATGCCTAGTTAATAAACTTTCCGTTTACTAACTTTTTATGAATTTTACTATTCACCGAGGCATTCGGATCGGTCTACAGTGCCCCCGAGGGGTCGGAAACTCAATTTAAAAATTTTCCCAAACTTTTCAGACCATAACGAGCCTATGGTCCAAATTTGAGCTAAAACGGACAAGCCAAGCAAAAGTTAGCATTTTAAAGTCCCTGCCTGAGGGGCGCACCCCGCCCAGACATGGGCGCACTGCGCCTAGGCGCACCCCGCCAGGGGTTTCGGCGCACCGCGCCTATCGCCTGCAGATGTCTCCTGTCCAGCCGCGATTTGTGCACTGTAGCACGCAGTTTTGGCTCATTAAGTCCTTAATCCAGTCCTTAATCGATTGGGGTTTGTTTCTAGGCTAAAACCTTATACTTTAACAAGGTTTTCAACCATCCAAAACAACCAAATCAATCAAAATGAAGAATTAGGGTTCTTAGTTCCAAAACCCCAAAAACTTCAATTTCATCAAAAATAACAACCTACTTCCATTTTCTTGAACTAAGTCCTTATTAACATGACTTGATGGAAGTATTACATCAATTAAACCACATAATCACAACTGAAATGTACAAATTTCAGTTTCTATCAAACCAAACCAAGAATACTTCAAGAACTTGGTTAAAACTAACCTTAATTGCTTGGAAATCACCCATTCCAACAATTGTTCCTAGTTCTTGCTTCAATTTCATGATCTCCTGCAGAAATCGCACCTTCAAACCTTCTCCCGTTGCTGCACAATTGGCTAGTCAAAGAGGAGAGTCAAACTCTCTATTTATACTCCAAAAATTTACATTTTTGGTCCCAAAGTTCCATTTCTTGAACTTTGACCACCAAAATCAAGTTTTATTACAATAAAACTTTCATTTCTTATATTTTTGCCATAACCAACAATATTTTTCATATTTGGTCTTTCACATGGTCAAATGACCAAAATACCCTTTTTCGGTAAAACGACCAAAAATCAGTTTTTTTATAACATTTTAAGTCCAAAACTCAAAATATTATTTCAAACCAAATACTTTTCTGTCCAAAAGACCAATTTACCCTTCCAAGGCAAAATGACCATTTTGCCCTTTTATTATAACTATATAATAAAACGTGTCTTGGCGTTACAAATTCTCCCCTCCTTCAAAAGATTTCGTCCCCGAAATCATACAAGGAGTTGAGGGTGTGTCTTCCTCGTTTCGTTTTCGGTCTTCCGCATCATCTCGGGTTCTCTATGGTGTTGCCTAAGCACATATCCATACTAGTCATCTTATCTCGTGGTTATATCACCACTCTCATATCACTCCTCCGGTTGTCCCGGGCACCTTAATCACTTATCTTCCTCATTTCAACATGAGGGATTCGTTAGAATTTATCAATCTATGTTCTCAAAACCATGAGACCCATAGAAAACTTATAAATATCTTGAAGTTCAACAAGAAACTTCAATCGGTACATCCCAATTCTTACTCTTAGAGGCATATGGAAAGGTCCCATAGACAAGGACTCAACTTTCCTTTTTGTCCCACATCAATTTCTAGTCCTTCCGAAGGGTCACTGTGAGTTCCACCATCTTCCTTTACTTGGGGTTTCAATGGTTTTACTCGACAATCCGCATACTACTCTTGTCGACTTTGGTCTATTTCCAAGCTTTCTCGAATTTGCCTAATCTTTTCTTCTGTTTGAGATACAATCTCAGGTTTAGTCAACGGCTTCTCCCCAACTTCTGTCTAGCAAATCGGCGTGCAACACGGTAGTCTAAACAATACTTTCTTCGAGTTAATAAAACACTAGTATAATACCTATACTTATCTACAACCTCTACCAAGGATAGACGGTCGTCTTGTTTTCCGCTAGGGTCTGTTATGCAGATTTCAGGCATAACTCCTAAGGTCTGCATCATTATCTCACCTTGTCAATCCATCTGCGATTCGCACACAGTACTTACTAGTACTTTTGAGCTAATAATTCTAAGAATTAATGCTAACTTCAGCAAATAATTCTAGTATCTCGATCCGATACAGTCGTCACCTGTAGTGCACGTCAACAATTTTCTTTTTCTATGTAGTTTTTCACTACTTTCCGCTATTAATTTCTTCTTTGGTCAGTATAAATCTACACTGATTTCATCAATCAAACTGCAATCACCCTTATGGTGTCATACCCATGCGGTACTTGCAAAGACTTTACTACAAAGTCTATGATATTTTTCGTCCCATTTCTTCTTTAGGACATACAACCTTATGTTTCTAATGATTTGACTGTAGTTACCCACAAGTCAAACACTTTTCACATGTCTTTCAATGTCTTTCTTCAGCCCCGGCCACCAACACATAGGTTTTATCGACCTATCCAGTTTGGTATTGCCCGGGTATGCTGCATATCTGATACAAAATGCATCTTTTCAAGATGATTCTTATGTTTCGTTTGACTTTGGAATTCACATTCACAACCGCCAAGGGTTTTAAATCGCTGTGATAATCCAACTAACTTTCGCTACTATTCAATCATTTATTCACTTTTCACGTTTTCAGACTTGCACACATCTTTCTGTGCTACCCGAATCAACTCAGGTAATCAATTCGCCACATTCATACATGTGGATGTAACCCTCAAAGGTTACTCTTTCCAATTCAAGGCATCTATAGCTACCTCCGCTCTTTTCGAGATGGTACAGGATTTCATACTCGAAATCTTTAAGTAACCCATCTATCTTTGCTATTTCATATATAGCTTCTTTTTGATCAATTAAGTCTTTCAAACTTTTATGATCCTTATACACGGTAAGCCTTACACCATATAGATAGTGTCTCAAAGCTTAATACCAAAATCATAGTTGCTATTGCAACATCATGCATCCACAATCAAAGTTGGATACATTTCAACGATCCAATCCATCTTCTCTGCTTAGCATCATTGCTAACGTTAGAGGTTCACACAAGGTTTATGCCAAACCTTTACAACATATCTGTGGTCTTTCTACCACTCAGACTTTACACTTTTATTAGTCAACCTTAGTCAACTAACAAGCAATCAAGGAGCAGTTTTCTACAACTCTCCTATAGTAACCCGCCAAATCCAAGGAACTACAATGTCAGTCAGATTCCTCAGGCGGTTCCAGTTTTATCACGGTATCATTCTTTCTACTGGTTCTACTTTATCATCTCTGGCATTGTTAACATGCCCAAAGAATATGTAACTTCTTTTAGCCAAATTTTTCATACTTGGAGAATTTAACATATCACTTAACTCAGTGAAGTAACTCCAGTATCTGATACAAATGTACCTCATTTTCGATCTGGTTTTGAGAATATCAGATTCTCAGTAGTCGATGCACATATGCATCAACTTGTCTCTCTTCGTTTCAAACAAGATAGGGCTCCACACGATGACACATTCGGCCATATGAGACCCCAATTCAAAAAACAATTTCTTCCAATTGTTTTACCACGCTGCCATCTCTGCAGAGGCTAATCAATATAGAGCCTAATAACAGGAACGGCTCCAAAAACCAGCTTAGTCATAAGCTCTTCTCGCCAATCTGGCAGAAATCCTGGAAGTTCTTTTCAAAAGAAACATCCGAGAATTTATTTAAAGTAGTACACTACTATCACTGCTTTATTTAGCTTGGCCCATACCACGAATGCCAACTACAACATCATTCTTTTACTAACTCTTTTCTGAGTTTAAGTAAAGAAATAACCGGTATTCTCAACATCGGTCATTTACCATGGATTCCCATCCATTTCATTTCTGTTTTAAGAACCATACTGTTCTTATTTCTACAATTCATTGTAGCATAATTCATTGCTAACCAATTCATAAGCACAATTGCTTCAAATTCACTGGTAGTCATCAGCTTTAGATTCATAGGGAAAATGATCCCGTAAATCCTAGGCAAACTACCTTCTAGGTGTTCAATATCTAGAACATATTTGCTATCTGCTATAGCTACTTTCCAAAATTTCATCCAAAATCGTTGATGAAATATTCCAACAAAACATCAAGTCATCGATCCCAAGCATAGCTTCATGGATCAAATATAACATACACGAGTTATATTCAAAAAAACAATCATAGCGGAGATCATATCAGTCTCCTCACGAGCTTCTTCCACAATCTGTTGGAATGCTCAAGGTACCATTGGTCCTTTTTGACCGTTCATTTCTTCTTTCTTTTCTGGGTTCATCGCCCGTCACTTCCACATCTAGCATGTGAGTATTTCATAAAGAAGTGATCTATAGTTCCACGCTGGAACCACTTCCGTCCCATACAACAAACTAGAGCAAAATGCTCCCAGTTCCTGCAATTTCAGCAATTCAATGGTAGAGTCTCAACTCTACTAATTTCTTAGTGCCTTTCCTGCACTGATCACCATACATAGTGGCTCTGTTTTGGTCCTTTCCCTATAAGGTTGGACCCAATTTGTGACAACTTCTTCTGAGAAGTCTACTTTTATTTTCTGCTTTTCTTGCAGTCCCAACTACTGTTCTTTCACCTTGAATATCAGCCAAGGTGAGCAACCGATTTCTTTATCTGACCACATCAGCTACTACTGCTTGTCATGTGTATTTTTCTGCTTTCCGTCCCCTTTTCTCCACGTATTACAGAGCTTTGATAAAGGGTTGATCCATTTCCTAGAGCTTCGCGCCCTAAATGTCTTCCATGAAGATTCACGGTTCATACTTCTTATACGTCAGAAGTTAGCAACAATTAGGTTATATATGTATAATAACAACTATATACACCTAACTATGCATCATGTCTGCTATCTCAGGGTTTAAGTCCAGGAATCTACTCTATAGACACCTAGTTCACTTAAACCACGGCTCTGATACCAACTTGTAACACCCGACTTTTAAAACAAAAACACCCCTGAAAAATTTTTCATTTTAAACAAAGGTTTCAATACATAAAACCATAACAAAGGGGTATATTTTAATAAAAACGGTTACAAGCGTATCAAGGAGAGTATAAAATACCATGTCTCCTTTAAAGCCGGGCTGCTACTATCAGCATCTATGAGTCCCACTTCAAAGTCACGGACTCTATCTTGTCCCCTATCAGTATCATGCTAACCTGCAGGGACAGTAACAAATATCGTGAGCTATAAAGCCCAGTGAGTAATCCAGTCTGCAATTAACATGTATCAAAATACAATCATATAAATGTCTGGATTTCGAATCCAAACTCTTAGCCTTACTGGCTGACCATATATATACTCTAGGATTTCACATCCCATTTTGTAGCCCCACAGGCTGAAGCATAGTAACCTGTAATTAACAAGCCACGATAGTTATTTGCATCTATAATCATACCTAACCATTTCTATCTCATATTTCTTAGTCACAATGGACTGCATTATATATCATGGCTAAATAAGCCGCACCCTGTGTCATAGCTATATAAGCTGCACCAAAACATTATCAGTATATAATTCATAGTTCGCAGGCTGCACCAGCTGGGTTTAATAACCCGATATCACAGCCAAATGGCCGCACCATGTACCTGTAACAAAATCATAGCCAAAAAGGCCGCACCAAATATCATAGCCCGAAGGCCGCACCAATCATCGGAGACATAGCCCGAAGGCCGCACCGGAGTCATAGCCCGAAGGCCACATCGGAGACATAGCCCGAAGGCCGCACCGGAGTCATAGCCCGAAGGCCGCACCAATCATCGGAGACATAGCCCGAAGGCCGCACCGGTTGGATATACAATCCAGAAATCATTTATGGCTCACGGCTCCGTTCTTGTCATTTCATTGACTCACGGCTTATCCGGTATTGCCTTTTCACCATAACTTTAGATCATCATTTTCGTCCCCCAAACCTGTTTCAACCTGTAACAGTCCAATCAACACATATCATATGTGATGTCAGTGAGATTACTCACCTGAATGCTAGCTGCGTTTCAATTTCGGTTGTTTCTTGCCTTTGCGTGCACCACAACCATTTTGTCCCATACCTATTTATCCATTTATATACCAAATGATAATAGGTTAATAATCATCCACATTGACTCTAATACACTAGAGTTCAATACAATATCATTACAAATAATGCCTAGTTAATAAACTTTCCGTTTACTAACTTTTTATGAATTTTACTATTCACCGAGGCATTCGGATCGGTCTACAGTGCCCCCGAGGGGTCGGAAACTCAATTTAAAAATTTTCCCAAACTTTTCAGACCATAACGAGCCTATGGTCCAAATTTGAGTTAAAACGGACAAGCCAAGCAAAAGTTAGCATTTTAAAGTCCCTGCCTGAGGGGCGCACCCCGCCCAGACATGGGCGCACTGCGCCTGGGCACACCCCGCCAGGGGTTTGGGCGCACCGCGCCTATCGCCTGCAGATGTCTCCTGTCCAGCCGCGATTTGTGCACTGTAGCACGCAGTTTTGGCTCATTAAGTCCTTAATCCAGTCCTTAATCGATTGGGGTTTGTTTCTAGGCTAAAACCTTATACTTTAACAAGGTTTTCAACCATCCAAAACAACCAAATCAATCAAAATGAAGAATTAGGGTTCTTAGTTCCAAAACCCCAAAAACTTCAATTTCATCAAAAATAACAACCTACTTCCATTTTCTTGAACTAAGTCCTTATTAACATGACTTGATGGAAGTATTACATCAATTAAACCACATAATCACAACTGAAATGTACAAATTTCAGTTTCTATCAAACCAAACCAAGAATACTTCAAGAACTTGGTTAAAACTAACCTTAATTGCTTGGAAATCACCCATTCCAACAATTGTTCCTAGTTCTTGCTTCAATTTCATGATCTCCTGCAGAAATCGCACCTTCAAACCTTCTCCCGTTGCTGCACAATTGGCTAGTCAAAGAGGAGAGTCAAACTATCTATTTATACTCCAAAAATTTACATTTTTGGTCCCAAAGTTCCATTTCTTGAACTTTGACCACCAAAATCAAGTTTTATTACAATAAAACTTTCATTTCTTACATTTTTTCCATAACCAACAATATTTTTCATATTTGGTCTTTCACATGGTCAAATGACCAAAATACCCTTTTTCGGTAAAACGACCAAAAATCAGTTTTTTTATAACATTTTAAGTCCAAAACTCAAAATATTATTTCAAACCAAATACTTTTCTGTCCAAAAGACCAATTTACCCTTCCAAGGCAAAATGACCATTTTGCCCTTTTATTATAACTATATAATAAAACGTGTCTTGGCGTTACAGTTAAACAGGGTTGAGAATCCTTTGTTTGACTTAATTACTTAGTTTAATTGAATACGTTAAATGACTGAGATAGTCATTGCAATGGAATGACTGAGATAGTCATTGAAATGGAGATAGTGAGTTGATTATGGAAATCTTGTTAATTATTTGAATGATTTCTAAACTTGATAAACTTTCTCACTGAGCTAATTTAGCTCATATAAATAGTTATATGTTTGTGATATAGGTGACAGGGGTAAGAAGATAGCTGAGGGATGATTGCATGGATATGAGACTTGACTTTGACTGTTTGTAAACCTGAATATACTCTTTTGTATAGTTTTGTAGACAGTCTTTAGTAAACCATTTTTTGGGACGTATTGTTTTAAGTACTTGTTCTTTTGATTTCTACTTGTACTTATGTTGCTTAATCTTGATTATACCATGATCACTTTGTTTATTTTGAGTGGTTATGATGTAATCTAGAGATATGAAAACTGGGTGTAACAAGTTGGTATTAGAGAAAGGGTTTGAGTGAATTAGACTTTAAAGAGTAAACTCTAAACTCAAGCTAATAAAGAGAGAGGTCCGATATTGTCCCTATGCAATAATCCCTTTTAGCACACATAATGAGTATGTGCGTTATTTTGAGAATTTTGATGAGAAATGTGATGCGAAAAAGAGTATTGAGATAAATGAGATTATAATGAGTTAAATTTCTTTTCAGCCTCATTATGAGTTCTGGAAAGGAGAAAGAAGGAGGTGATCACCGAGATGAGTATTCGGGATCACAAGATTCAAGACTGGGGCGCCAGTCTGAAGGCGAGATGCCGCCTGAGTTAACATCATCTTTACAAGAATTGATTGCTGCTGAGGTAGCAAAAGTAGTTAAAAGCTTATTGCCTACCTTAGTGAGACCTCAGACGGAGGTGACGAATAGAGATGATCGAGATCGACCTCCTATCACACCTGTGGTTGGGGAGGGACAGAGAGAGCCGGTTACTATACATACTGAATTTGGAGGGTCGGGCGAATCAAAAGGTTGTAGTTATGAGACGTTCCGCAAGTGTAAACCGAATGATTTCTTCGGTATTGATGATCCTATTATTGCACGGAATTGGCTGACACATATCGAGAAAGTCTTTCGTACGAGCAAGTGTGCGGAAAAAGATAAAGTTGAGTATGCTACCAATTGTTTACACAAAGATGCCCAGTTCTGGTGGGAGAATATAAACCTTGATATATAGAGAGGATTAGAAGCAGAACCGACATGGGAAGAGTTTAAAACAAAGTTTATGAAGGAATATTGCTCAAATACTGCAATGAAAAGTTTGGAAGAAGATTTTCTGAGATTGCAGCAGGGAACGAGGTCGGTACAGGAGTATACGATAGAATTTAATGAAAAAGCCAGATTTGCTGCACATCAGGTGGATACTGAAGAAAGGAAGATTGATAGGTATCTGTGGGGACTGAGAACCCAGATACGAGAGTTCTTATAGAGTTCCAGCTTTACAACTTATCAACAGATTGTCGAGGCAGCCAAATCTCGAGAAAAAGAACTACGGAGGCAAGATAATGAAAGAAAGGAGGACCAAGGAAGCGGAGGCCAGAAGAGGAAATGGAAAGGAAAACCTGAGGGTAGTTCTCAAAAACAGCCAGTTTCGGGTTATCAATATCGAGGTGATTTAAGAAAGACTGAGAGTAAGTGGTGCGAAAAATGCCGTCGAAAACATGCTGGAAACTGTGAAACAAGTACCCCAACTCTTATGTGTTATCAGTGTGGGAAGACAGGGCATATAGCTCGAGATTATTTGGAGAAAAATCGTGTGTGTTTCAATTGCGGGGAAAGTGGTCATATTCGCCCGGATTGCCCAAAGCCGAGAACTGATTCACGTCGCGAGACTTCGAGGGCGGGACGAGGCGATAATCGAGGTGATAGACGAGATAGAGGCGGTGGGAATGTCAGAACTCGAGCTTTTCAGATGACCGTGGAAGAGGCTAGAGAGCGACCAGATGTGATTACAGGTTTCTTTAGCCTAAATTCTCTTCGAGCTCGTATGGTGTTTGATACTGGTGCATCGGTTTCTTTTATATCTGTACCTTTTGCAACCCGAATTAATGTCCCGGTGTCTAAGATGAATGAGAGTCAGATAGTTGATATTGCTGATGGGAGAGATGTTATAGTAGATACTCAATATATAAATTGTCAGCTTCAAATCAATGGAATTTCTTTCCTTATTGATTTGAAGCCGATGACTACTCGTGCGTTTGATGTAATAGTTGGAATGGACTGGTTATATAATAATAGGGCAAATATGGATTGTCACGGAAAGATTATTTCTGGGAGAACTCCGAGCGGGTCTCAGATGTTAATACGAGGCGAACGCCGTTTCCAACATATTCCGGTTGTATCTTTCGCGAGAGCGCGAAGGTATACCGAAAGAGGTGCTCTTTTATTTATGGCACATGTTGCCCTAATTGAAACCGAACATCCTACTGTGAAGGATGTTGAGATAGTGAGAGATTTTGCCGATGTTTTTCCTGATGATCTTCCGGGCTTACCACCAAATCGTCAATTGGAGTTTGTTATTGATTTAGTTCCTGGAGCGAAACCGATAGCTCGAGCACCCTATCGGTTGGCGCCATCCGAGATGGAGGAGTTAAAGAAACAACTACAAGAACTTTTAGATCGCGGTTTTATTCGCCCGAGCTCGTCTCCGTGGGGTGCGCCGATACTGTTTGTTCGAAAGAAGGATGGTTCTATGCGTATGTGCATAGACTATCGCGAGTTAAACAAGATTACTGTGAAGAATCGTTATCCCCTACCGAGAATTGACGATTTGTTCGATCAATTGGAAGGAGCGGTGTATTTTTCGAAGATTGATTTGAGATCGGGATATCATCAGCTAAGAGTAAGAGAATCTGACGTCCCGAAGACAGCATTTCGCACTCGATACGGTCATTATGAATTTTTAGTAATGCCGTTCGGTTTGACGAATGCCCGGCGGCTTTTATGGATTTTGATGAATCGAGCTTGTCATCCATTCTTAGACAAGTTCGTAATAGTGTTTATTGACGATATCTTGATTTATTCCAAGAGCTGGGATGAGCACAAGCAACATTTACAGTTGATTTTAAATCTTCTTCGTAAAGAAAAGTTGTATGCAAAATTTTCAAAGTGCAAGTTTTGGATGCAAGAGATTCAGTTTCTTGGTCATGTGATAAACAGAGAAGGTGTTAAAGTAGACCCTGCCAAGATAGAAGCAGTGATGAGTTGGGCACCACCCAAAAATCCGACTGAGGTTCGGAGCTTTTTGGGACTAGCTGGCTATTATCGACGATTTATTGAGAAATTTTCGAGTATTGCATTGCCTTTAACAAAGCTGACCAGAAAGACAGAGAAGTTTATATGGGCTGAAGCACAACAAGAAGCTTTTGAAAAACTGAGACGGGCGTTATGTGAAGCTCCGGTGTTAGCTTTGCCTCAAGGTGTGGAAGACTTTGTCCTTTTTACTGATGCTTCACAAATCGGTCTTGGATGTGTATTAATGCAAAGAGGGCGAGTAATTGCGTATTCGTCTCGACAACTGAAGCCTCATGAGCAAACTTATCCAGTACATGATTTGGAGTTAGTCGCCATTATTTTTGCACTAAAAATTTGGCGACGTTACCTTTATGGTGTGAAGTTCCAGATATATTCAAATCATAAGAGTTTAAAGTATTTGTTTGATCAAAAAGAGTTGAATATGAGACAACGAAGATGGATGGATCTTTTGAAAGATTATGAGTGTGAAATACTTTACCATCGTGGTAAAGCAAATGTAGTGGCAGATGCGTTAAGTCGAAAAGAACCACCTATTCGAGTCATTTCAGCTCGAATGGGAGTGGTTAGTAAATTACCAGAAATGATTCGTCGTGCCCAGAGAGAAGCCAATGGCATGAAGAGTGAGAGAATGGTTGGCTATGTAGATAAATTAGTTGAAAATGCACAGGGAGTGAAGACTTTTCAGGGACGAGTGTGGGTCCCAAGACACGGAAACACGAGACAGCTGTTACTTGAAGATGCACATTGTACTTGGTATTCAATCCATCCAGGTAGTACAAAGATGTATAGAAGTTTAAAGCCGTTTTACTGGTGGCCGGGAATGAAACGTAATGTCGGGAGATATGTGGAGAAGTGTCTGACTTGTTTACAAGTCAAGGAAAATCATCAGATACCATACGGGTTAGTTCAACCACTACCTGTACCGATGAAAAAGTGGGATGAGATTTCTATGGATTTTATCACTAAATTACCCCGAACTCCACGAGGGCTTGATTCTATATGGGTAATTATTGATAGATTGACCAAATCAGCACAGTTTATTCCCATACGAGAAGATTATCAAGCGTCCAAATTAGCAGAGATCTATGTTAGGGAGGTGATGAGACGACACGGAGTACCAACCTCGATAATCTCTGATCGTGATAGTCGTTTTACTTCTCATTTTTGGAAAAGTTTTCAAAAACATTTGGAAACTAAAGCCTTAATGAGTACGGCTTATCATCCGCAGACTGATGGTCAAACCGAGAGAACTATTCAGACGTTAGAAGATATGCTTAGAGCTTCGGTGATTGATTTTGGAGGTAGTTGGGACGATCATCTACCTTTAGCCGAATTTACATATAACAACTCATATCATTCTAGTATTCAAATGGCACCCTTTAAAGCGTTATATGGGTCAATGTGTAGAACACCAACATGTTGGTCAGAAGCGGGAGAGAAGCCACTAGCGGGTCCTGAAATTATAACTGAAACTGAAGCAAAGATAAAATGTATACGTAAGCATATGAGAGTTGCTCAACAGTGTCAAAAACAATATGCAAATAAACGAAGGAAACCGTTGGAGTTTCAAGTCGGAGATATGGTAATGTTAAAAGTGTCTCCCTGGAAGGGAATTATTCGTTTTGGTAAACGTGGCAAGTTAAGCCCATGGTTTATTGGACCTTTCCGTGTGATTCAACGAGTGGGAGCAGTAGCTTATAAACTTGAACTTCCTGATGAGTTACAGGGAATTCATAATGTGTTTCATATCTTGCATCTTCGTAAGACTTTATATGATGAGTCGGCACGTGTTCCTTTGAAGGAAGTTCAGTTAGATCGTAAACTTCAATATCAAGAACAACCGGAGAAGATTCTAGACAAAAAGATCAAGAAATTGCGAAATAAAGAGATTGTAATAGTTAAAGTACAATGGCGACATCATAGAGGAACAGATGTCACTTGGGAAGCTGAAGAGGAGATGCGGTCAAAGTATCCCTTCTTGTTTTCAAGAGATTCCGAGGACGGAATCTTTTGAAGGGGGTAAGAACTTGTAACACCATATTATTAATTTATATAGATTTTTTTTAATCTTAGTGTGATTAAGATTAAATAGGTTGTTATATGAGTTAGGATGGTTAAAAACACAATTGAGTAAAGTTTGGACTTGTAAAATGTCAAATCAGAGCTACACGGGTCGTGTATGGCCACACGGGTCGTGTAGAAAGGCTTAAGAACCAAACAGTACCCTTTTTCAGGTCTACACGGGTCGTGTACCTTCACACGGGTCGTGTAGCTCTTGTTCAAAAATTACCAAGGCAAGTTTGGGTCTCACACGGGTCGTGTGAGGCTACACGGGTCGTGTGGGTCTGTGCATATTTAGGATGGCTTGCTGTAGGTCTCACACGGGTCGTGTGAGCCTACACGGGTCGTGTCGCGCATCAGGGGTATTTTAAAGTACGAGTTTTCCTTCATTTGGGTCATTTCCAATTCAACCAAAACCCTCCCAAAACCCTAGAAATCGATTCCTAAGCTTTCTAAGTCGAGATTTGAGTCTATCATTCACGAATTGAAGCTAGAGATTTGTTCCTTGAGCTTGAAAGGTAATCTTCTTTGATTTTTATCTTGTTTTGACGGTTGAATCTTTGGAATTGAGATGGTTCCTTGTGGTTTTGATGAACCACCTATAACTAGCATGAAATTAGAATGAGTTTACTTGGAATTGTGTGTGTAAGGGAGTTCTAATTTGAGACCTAAGCTAGTGAAGTGTTTGTATTTTGTTTTTAGGGTTATATGAGTTAAATTTGTGAAGTTGGAAGTTATAATTAGGATAGTATTACTATCTTTTGATTGTAACCCTTTCTTATGATTCAAATTCTTGATTGTTATTGATATTGAGTATGATTGAGATTGTTGAATATTGAGTTTGACCTGAGATATTGTGATACAGCTGAGGCTAGACAGGAGCACGACACACGCGGTTCAAGAATTTCACAGAATAACCCGACAACAGGTGAGTAGTTATAATTCATTGTGAATGGTTTAACTACAACTAAATTGAATTGTTGTATATCTTGATTTGGATGAGACAACAAATTCTACATGAGTTAAACAGGGTTGAGAATCCTTTGTTTGACTTAATTACTTAGTTTAATTGAATACGTTAAATGACTGAGATAGTCATTGCAATGGAATGACTGAGATAGTCATTGAAATGGAGATAGTGAGTTGATTATGGAAATCTTGTTAATTATTTGAATGATTTCTAAACTTGATAAACTTTCTCACTGAGCTAATTTAGCTCATATAAATAGTTATATGTTTGTGATATAGGTGACAGGGGTAAGAAGATAGCTGAGGGATGATTGCATGGATATGAGACTTGACTTTGACTGTTTGTAAACCTGAATATACTCTTTTGTATAGTTTTGTAGACAGTCTTTAGTAAACCAGTTTTTGGGACGTATTGTTTTAAGTACTTGTTCTTTTGATTTCTACTTGTACTTATGTTGGTTAATCTTGATTATACCATGATCACTTTGTTTATGTTGAGTGGTTATGATGTAATCTAGAGATAAGAAAACTGGGTGTAACAAAAATAATCGCCGACCTATTTGCCTTGTGTTTTTAATTGGTTATCCTATTCATTTCTGATTGTCATATTAACTCATATGTAATTTGTTCTCTTAATTATATTTGTAGTTACTGTACATAGACAGTGTGAAATGCAATTGTCTAGATGTGGAGCGTTCACGTCCTGTGATCAACAACTGGACTTCTGAAAAAGTCAAATTTAGAGAAAATTTTGAGAAGGATGTCCTTGGTGAATTTGGCACAGGATGTCTAAACAAAGTTGTTGTTGAGAAAGAATTGATTGAGGATGTATATTTCTATTTACAATGTTTTTCTTAAATCATTTGTGATTTTAATTTGTACTTATATATTCATTTGTTTCATTTAGGAATATTTGTTGAAGATAGAAAAGAGGAATCAAAAATTACAATCTTTGGTGAACACCGCATTGCTCAAGTTTCCACAAAGCAAGAGGTTGGAATTTTGGAATGCAATGATCGAGTTAATTAAAGAGGAAAGAGAAAAAATTGATGATTCAGATGATGATGTTGATAATGATGACGATGATGATAGTGATGAAGATAATGAAGTGAGTGAAGTTGAGGACAATGATAGTGAAGGTGATGACGACAATGATGACGATAGTGATGAAGATAGTGAAACTAATGAAGACAGTGAAAGTGATGATGATGATAATGATGGTGATGGTGGTAAAGAAGATAAAGAAGGAAATGTTGAAAAGGACGAAGGGAATGTTCAAAAGAAGCAAAGGATTGATGATGATGATGGTGGTCATGAGGAAAATTACAATGAAGATAGTGGTCATGAACGTGAGGATGATAACAATCATGGGAAAAATAAAAATGGTGAAGATGATGAGGAGATTGAAGAAATTGAGGAGATTGAGGAAATAGAGGAGATTGAGGAAATCAAGGAGATCGTTAGTGATGTTAAAAAGGATGAAAATGATGGTGAAAAGAAGGAAGGGATTGGTGGAAGTTCAGACGAAAATGTAAAAGAAATATTGATAAGTTTGAAAAGTAGAGGTGAACAGGAACAACCGTTAAGTGAATTTTGGTTCAGTACACCAATCCAGAACATACTGAACGAACCTTCAAAAGAAATAGGTCAGTATACTAATTTGTGATTAAAAAAATTAAAAAATTGAATTCATTTGTGATTATACTAATCTTTTGTTCATATTTTTTTAGTGAAAAAAAATAATGAAGACCATGTTCGCTGTAGTGGAGATACGGATTTTTGGAATGACTTATCAAACTTAGCAACAGAAGCAGACATAAACAAAACAATAGATGACCATGTGAAACAAATTCTTGATGATCCAAAAGGTATTAAAAAAATTTTAATCACATATGTTTTTGTATGTTAATTGTATATTATTATAAACTAACTTCTCTTATTTGGTTTTATAGAAAGCATTAATGACAAAAATTAGTCTGATAAAAAACGAATGAAGAAGCAGAGGTTAACGATCCAATTAAAGAAACAGAGGTGAAAGATTTTTTCAAAAAGACAGATAATGTTCATAATATTGAAAACACAATCACAGATACTCAATTCTTAAATGAACAAGATGTTATTGAATTTTTTGAAAAGACTATATATGAATCAAACAAAAAAAAAGAGAACACATTCATGCCAAGTTTTGAACTTCATATCAGTCAAATAACACCACCAGAAGAATCCAATCAAAATCAAACAAAACAAGTTCAAACCGATAAATTGGTAATCCAATCACATCTGATTATAATTCATATTTTAATCACATCTGATTATATGTGTATGTAATCACATGTGATTGTCATGTTTTTTAAATTTATTATATACTCAAAAGTTCTTTTTTCTGAACATATTATTCAGGAAACAAATCTGAAAGAAAAACAAGTTGGGCCTGCAATTCTAAATCCTCAACCAATAGTAACTGTCTTACCTGAAGAAAAAAGACAAAAAAAACCTGGGCCAAGCATGAAATCACCATTTAAGGATAGGGTGATAAACATGAAAAGCCCCAACACTGCTGAGGAAGACATGATAAGTGAATGGCTTTTCAACTTAAAAGGGTAAGTCTTGTAAGTTATTCATATGTGATTCTTATTCTAAATTTTTTAATTTAGACATGTAAATGACAGTAAGTTATTCTTAACATACATTGTTAATCATATGTGATTTTTTTTTGACAGTGATGAAGTGATAACGACAGTAAGTGGAAGAACTGTACACAGGTACATGTTGGAAAGTTTGTTCCCAGGAGAATATATAATATATGGAATCATTGATTCCTGGGCTGAAATTTTAAACCATCATGAGCTTGAAAGGGATCAGAACAGTTCTCCGTACAGACTTTTTCTTGATATGCAAATAACAGTAAGTTATTCATAATACATTGTTAATTATATGTGATTTTTTATATTCTATACTAACACACAAATTATAAACCCTTAGACAAACTACATTGAGGAAAAGAACTTTGAGAAAGAGAAAAAAGAGAAAAAAAAGCAAAAAAGCAATTGAAAATATGGCTTTGCAAGCAGAAGAAGAACAGTATCAACAGTTCAAAAAATATTTCCATGACTGCTTGCACAATGACAAACAGAAAATTCTGCTAAAAGACATTGATCTTGTAAGTGTCAACTGCTAAAAAATATAATCATATTTGATGATGAATCATATGTGATTGTAGCTTTGAATCACATATGATTGGTTACAATCTTTTTACATACTCTACAAATATATATATATATATATATATATATATATATATATATATATATATATATATATATATATATATATATATATATATATATATATTAATAAATGATGATCAATCATATATGATTGAAATGTTAAATCATATATGATTGGTTACAATCATTTTACATACTCTTCGTATATATAATCACATATCAAACCTAAATCTTATACATTATTGTTACTTAAATACAGGTGTTTTTCCCTGTATGCTGAAGCGACCACATATTTCTGTTTGTTTTCAACATAAAGAACCCAGGAATTGTGATTCTTGACAACAGAATATCAGGTGCTACAATGGAAGGGAAATACACGCCTGTTTTGAACAACCTTGTAAGTACTATTTCATAACATTGTTAATAATAAAACAAAATGAAAAACCTTGTACTCATATATGATTTAATTTTCTTTTCTTTTTAAATACAGAAAAAATTCTTTGGCAGATATTTGGAGGAAGTTAACCACCAAAAGGCAAAACAAATGTCTAATCCAAATTTGACAATCAAATTACTGGACATGCCTTGGAAAACAAAGAACAATATAACAGACTGTGGGATTTTTGCCATGAGACACATGGAGACGTATAAAGGTCAAATTGATGGCAAATACAGTTGCGGTTTTCCGAAAGAAGGTGGTTCGCAAGATGTTATGTTGGACAGGGTTAGATCGAAATATGCACATAGATTAATAATGTCCTATATAAACATTTTGAAAAACAATATCTTGGATCTTGCTAGGGACTACTCAAAGGTCCTTAAATCAAAGAGAAGGCAAGATCTACAAGATGCCAGCCAAATTATTAATGAGAGGTTGAAGAATCTGAATTGAAGGATGGGATGGTTTTCTTAAGAAGGTTTGGATGGTTTTGTTGAAGGATACGATGGTTTGGTGTTGTGAAGGTTGGGTTGCTGTTGTTGATATTTGTGTTGAAATGGTGATGGTGATGATATGGTGTTTAAACAATTTCTTAATTCTCAAACAATTTTATTATCTTTTTATGTATGTGCTGAATGTGGTGGGATGGTGTTCTTAAGAAGGTTGGGATGGTGTTGTTGAAGGATACAAGGGTTTGCTTTTGTGAAGGTTGGGTTGCAGTTGTGGATATTTATGTTGAAATGGTGTTGGTGATTAAATGGTGTTTAAACAATTTCTTAACTCTCAAACAATTTTATTATGTTTTATGTATGTTCTGAATGTGGCAAATACAATTTCTAAAACAGTTTGTGTTATTTGAAGTATGTGTGATTATTAAGAAATAAGTTATTTGAACTCATGTGTGATTATAATGTTTTATATATGTACTGAATGTGGCAACTACAATTTCTAAACACTTGTCTTATTTGAAATCATGTGTGATTATATGACGGGATAGACTATAAAATCATGTGTGACTATAATGTTTTATTTGAATCAGAAATCACATGTAATTGCATAAAAAATAACTAGAAAAAAAAACTTGATAAATTAAAAGGTTTTCTTTACAATAACATGTGATTACAAAAATATATATCTTAATTTTTATCTTTATAATCATATGCAACGTTTAATCATGTGTCATTTGTAAATAAAAATGCTATATTTAAAATCATGTGTGATTATATATTTGAAAAATAGACTAAAATCATATATATATCCAAAAAACACATATGATTATCATCAATTGTCAACAATGTAGACTTTTCTAAAACATATATGATTATCATCTAAATTCACATATGATTAATCGTTAAAAACTGAACCTGTTGTTTCTTTTTTCTGATTTGCAATTCTTGTTGGACATGTACGTAAATTGTGCGGCTCTCTTTTATCACATCCAGAAAAAATTCTAGTCTTCTTCTGTGCTTTCAAAATAGACTTCTCATATTCACCAACTAGCCTTTTCTTTCTACAACCTTTATTAAATTGAACATCAGGAACTTGAACAACAATCCCTTCTGGAACTGCAACTCCAAGAAGCTTTTCAACTAAATCTGCATTGTTTGTTGTTACTTCACTTGTAGAATCACTCTTGACGTCATTCAACATATCTTTGGTTTTCTGATCAAAAGATGCCAACTTCTCTTTATCATCTCTAACGATATCCAAACATGATTGAAAAGTAAAGAATGCTTCATTCACAAGTTTTGTAACCTCAGCATCCCTTTCGTCAAAACGATCTCTAATAAGATTATGATTTGAATATATAACATCCTTTGTCCATCGTCTTATAATATATTGTGCAGGTATCTCCTTCAAATTTTTTTTATCAATATTTTGAAGGCATGTCTGCACAATATACCACACTGTGTAAATAGTCCACAACTGCATTTGATTTTCTTTTCAACAACTCTTATTTCAACCTGTTACAATAATAATAATCACATATGATTAAACATTCTTATTTCAACATGTTACATATATAATAATCACATATGATTGAACATTCTTTTTTCAGAAATCCCATATGAATACGACTAACGTAATCACTTATGATCATACTAGTATATATCTAATCATTGAATCACATATGAGTAAAATTTCTTTTCAAAATTCAAAAATCAAATCAATACTTACCTGAAACGTTGCTTTAAATTCCCTTCTCTTGTTCTTCTGAATTACAGTATAATATTCCACGCTATCTCTCTCCGTGGACTCTTTATCTTCACAAAACCACACTCCTTTATACAATTCCTTTTGAATATCAAAAAATAAAGCACTGGTATATATCTTTGCTGCTTGTTGTTCTATATCGGATGGTGACTTCATTACATAATGCGCTTGTTTTGTTTTATGATCAAGTTCACGTTGCGAATTTCGTTGTTTTTGAATAGCATTATCATAATTCATCATAAAATTTACAATGAAATTTTCGCCTTGTGAATACGAGTTAAAAAAAGAATTCATACTCTCGGACCTTGATGTTGTCTTCATCAATCCACACATTGGAAAGTCCTTGAAATATGCAGGAATCCAAGAATCCCGTATTTTAAAAATATCTTTGAACCATCTTTTTTCTTCAAGATTGAATTCTTTCATTAACAAATCCCATTTCGTCTCAAAAACATTAGGCTCCATATTCAAGTCCCATACAAGTTTCTTAAAACACTTCTTAAAGCCTGTGTTTTTAAGAAATTCCACAGATAGTTGCAATTTGTAAAACCACATACACAATCACATATGATTATACACCACATAATCTCGAAATCATATATGATTCATTCGCTTGCTTATAAATCACATGTAATTGCACAATAAAAACTTCATAAGTTAAAATGTTTTGTTTACAATCACATGTGATTATACAAAAATAATAACATACCTTTGATTGAAGTTTCTTCATGATATGCCACATACACAATCTGTGTTTTGAATTTGGAAAAATAGATTCAACTGCTTGCTTTAATGCTGCATCTTGATCCGTTAACACCATTACTGGTTCCTTTCCATGAGCATTCATAAATTGTTGAAGCAACCACTTATATGAATCAACGGTTTCTGTGCTTAGTAAACCAGCTCCAACAGTAACATATGATTTATGATGATCAATCACAGTAAATGAAACAAAAACCAATCCATACCTGTTGTTTCATACAAAAAATAAAAAATCACATATAATCAAAAACATATTCTACAAAATCACAAATGATTAATAACAGTGAAAACTTACTTATTTGTTCGAAATGTAGCATCAAGTGACATCACATCTCCAAATTCACTGTAATAAGCTTTTTCTGTTTCATCGGCCCAAAACATTGCATTCAACACCTTGTTGTTATCGCATCTATAATAAAAAGAATAATTCGGGTAGTTGTCTTTCCGCTCCATCATTTTATTAACAATCATTTGAGCATCTTTGTACCCTATAATGCAACTGATCTTTCTCTTAAAATTTTTATAATCACCAACTTTACCCTTTACGTGCTCAAACCCGCCCATCAAGGTTGCCTTCAATTTGTATGCCTTTGTTGCACCAATTTTTGCTATCGAAGACCGAACAATATACTCCATGTCCGAGAATGGCAATTCTCTTGTTTTTCTTAAATCATGTATATCTTTAAGCTCATGGTTATGCATTTCATTGAATTTATCAAACTTATAATCATTAGTTCCCTTAACAAGCTTCACAACAATCTTTGCTTTACAATCTGTACGCTTGTATGTTGTATTACGTTTGGTATCAACTGATTTTTGTCCTACTTTTCCACTCCTGCTGCAAAGTAAAAATCTATGCTTTACAATCTCACCAACTTTCCTTTGTGTATTCAAACGAACATCAAAACCAGCCTTCTCTGCATAACTTATATACATCTCAATTCCAGCATCAACACTTTTGAATTTTATTAACGAATTCGGTTTAAATTCTTCAGGAACATCCGGTTTGACATTATATGGAACCTCGTTATTGTACACTACACCACTTGTTGATTGATAAGAAGAAGTACACTCTTCATCACCTGATTAATCACATGTAAAATGACATAAAAAAATATTCAATTCATAAAATCACATATGATTACTGAAAACAATCACATATGATTATAAACATATGATTATAATCATTCTTAAATACGATTATAAACATATGATTATAAACATTCTTGCCCTAAAAAGTAATATATGATTACTGAAAAAACACATATGATTACTCAAATATTACAACAATTATCTCTACTTGATGATTGAATTTGATTCACAATAAACCACATATGAGTTACAAATTAAATTCGTAAATAATATATCATTATGCAGAGTCTTGATCTAAAAAATCAAATATAACTATTGAAAAAATCACATATGATTACTGAAAATTACAACAATTATCTTTACTTAATGACTGAATTTGATTCTCAATAAACGACATATATAATCATATATGATTTTATTTGATTCCCAATAAACTATGATTACTGAAAACAATCATGTATGATTACACAAAACTACAACAATTATCTCTACTTAATGATTAAATTTGATTCAAGATAAAGCACATATGAGTTACAACCTTAAATACGTAAATAATATATGATTATAAACATTCTTGCCCTAAAAAGTAACATATGATTACTGAAATAACACATATGATTACTCAAATATTACAACAATTATCTCTACTTGATGATTGAATTTGATTCACAATAAACCACATATGAGTTACAAATTAAATTCGTAAATAATATATCATTATGCAGAGTCTTGATCTAAAAAATCAAATATGACTATTGAAAAAATCACATATGATTACTGAAAATTACAACAATTATCTTTACTTAATGACTGAATTTGATTCTCAATAAACGACATATATAATCATATATGATTTTATTTGATTCCCAATAAACGACATATATAATCACATATGATTTTATTTGATTCAAAATAAAACTATTACAAAACTTCACATATATAATCACATATGATTCACAATAAAACTACTACAAAAAATTCACATATATAATCACATGTGATTGTAAAACTTTAATAGTATTTACCTGAAACACTATAATTCTGACAATATTTACTTGAAACCTCGTGATCTGTATCCTCATCTTCAGATATCATAACGAAAGTACTAAATTCTTCTTCGTTTGTACATATATTAACATCATCAACATAGTTATCCATCTGAACTAATAGAATCGAACAAAAAAAGCTGATACAGAAGCTCAACTACGCTTGAATCCTCGTGATCTGTATTCTCACTAGTCGTCCTCGAATAAGAATATCAAATACGCTTGAATCGTTGACAAAAATCCGAAATCGATTGTATAACAGGATCAATCAGAAGAAAAATCGAATGTATATCCGCATAAAAATCGAATGTGTATCAGGACGACAATCAAAATCGCCTTTAATCAGAAGAGAAAACGCCTAAAAAAGAACAAAAATATGAAATCGCAAGCTCGTGGTTATGAAATCGAATGTATATCCGTATGAATCAGAACAAAAACGGAATGAATATCGGGATCAAAATCAAAATCGTCTTTTATGGCAACAATATCGGAAAAAAGATAGGAACTTGGAATGTAAAGAAGCAACGCTGTTATCGTTCAATCCATGCGTCGGATATAAAATGCACATTTACCAAAATACCCTCTAAGACTTTAAAAAGAACACGCGCCTGTTTTTCTAATATTAAAGGCTGAGATTTGTTCTCATGTTCTCAACTTATAATTTTGTTCTCATTTGAACCTTCATCTATATATATATATATATATATATATATATATATATATATATATATATATATATATATATATATATATATATATATATATATATATATATATATATATATATATATATATATATATATATATATATAGATGAAGGTTCAAAATATATATATATATATATATATATATATATATATATATATATATATATATATATATATATATATATATATATATATATATATATATATATATATATATATATATATATATATATATATATATATATATATATATATATATATATATATATATATATATATATATATATCATAATAATTACCTCTTCAAATTCGAATGTATAAAAATTGGTATAACTAACATATATGTTCAAACTTGCATTTTGGATGGCCCACACATGTTTTTTTTTTCTGTTAAATTAAAGTATACATGTTAAATGTTAGTTTTATGTTTTTTTCTCAATTAGAAAGAAATATTGAGATGTAATATAAAACAAACTTTTGCATCTTAGCATGAACCCACTCACGAGCTACTTGCTCAGACATTAATTTCACAATATTCCCCAATATATTATTTATGTTCTATTTATTCATGTGAATTAATTAAATACTTTTAATTTACTCAATAAAAATATGTAAATTTGTCCGATAAACTGTCACAATCATGCTTTTTGTTTTATGAACTTTTTAAAACTCATCGTCAAATCACTAAAAATTGAGGGGAAAGGCCTTTACGCCTTAGGTAATCGCCAACCGCCCTGGGTTGCGGGGCTGATTACCCTCAGGTGAGACCATATCTATTCGCTGGTTCCAAAAAAAAAAAAAAAAAAAAAAAATCACTAAAAATATTTAACTGCCGATTAGACAAATAATTTTTGTTTTATGAACCTTTTAAAACCCAACGTCAAATCATTAAAAATATTTTAGTGCTGAATAGACAAATAACCGATTATGATCATATTGATATCGATTTATAACAATGCTATTACATGAAAGTCATTTTAGAAAACAAAAAAGAAAAAGTGTTCGTGTTGAAACTATATTCACAAAGTCGTATTACACATGGGTCTTTTTATTACGTCATATCTGTCCTCAAAACCAATCGATATTCATAAAAGCATTGAATGTGATACGGTGTTATCTTAAAGGAATTCTTTTTCTTATCATCCTTGTTATTAGATATATATTTTGATATATGTCGGAATATATATTAAATCTTGTCGTTCAAAATGAGAGTATCAATATCTTTTTTTTTTTTTGTAATAATAAAAAAAAAAGAAAGTACTTTCAAGAATCTATAAATCGTAAACAAATATAAGGTTATATTTTTGATATTGTTGCGGGTCACTTTGTCACGACAATAAAGTTTGATACCTAACATTATATGACACAAGGCCCAGCCCATAAGTGCCTTGGGCGTATGAGTCTACATCAACTTCCCCTTGACAACTCGAAAAATGATTATTGTGTTTATTAAAATTATTATATCTTTTGATTTGGTTGTATTTATGATTTGGTATCGGATAATTCAAAAATTCAGTTGCATAATCTACTTGGAATTAAAAAAATATTATATGATTTTATCAATTTAAATTAGTGGCGATGTCCGCACATTGCCACTAATTCGAAACTCTTTACATAATGCTCTCTTACACAGATAACATTTTTGTGATTTTGCTATTAAACTATGACCATTACTATATATTTCTCTTATATATTGACTATAATTGTAATGTCACTATTAAATATAAACCATTTTTATAATATTGCTATTACTCAGAAACCAAAGTGTAACTAATGCAAATTAATGCTTTGATGAGATTAATTGGTAGATAAAGATGATTCGATTCAGATGAAAGAAAAAGAAGAATTGTTTAATGATATGGATTCGATTAGAATCATGATTCCTGCAGCTACTGAGCTCCCTTTCGCGAGAGCAATTAACACCGAATTTTCCTGAGCTTACAATGTCCTCAAGTGAAACCGCATCATACCCTTTGGAATCCAGCTTCCTACAACCCGCCGAACTTGATGTTGGATTAGGTGTCTAAGTCATTACTATAATTTAGGAATATAATTGATTGATGGCAGTACAGTCCTTTTCGGTTGCCCTCAAAACCAGTCGAGAGCAATATAACTTAAAGAGAGAGAGAGAAATTGATTTGTTAATATATTATGAGAATAATATATTAATTAGAAATCATACTATTTAATTAATGATTAATCAAAAATTAATTTAGAATTAATTTTGGGACTAATTAAGATTAATTAAAAGAACAGGGGCTGAATTGTAATTGTTCAATAGTTGAGCAACAGACAATTAGGGTTGTCTAATGGGTTTGGACGAATTGAAAGGCTTGGAGCCTAAGGAATTCAAAATCCATATATGGTATAAGGGACTATTTATGGAAATGATAAGTGGATTCAGTTATATGATAAAAGCCTTATCATATCAAGAATCTAAATAAGGCAGTTATATGCCTTATCACTTATCATCTGGAAACTATAAATAGAGCCTTCTCCCCACCCTCATAAGTCATGAAATTAAGGAGTTCTCCCCTTCCTTCTCTCTTTTTTTCTTGCTTGCTTGGTTCTGGGTGTGAGCCACTAGAGGCACGACCCTTCCTTCTCTCTTTTTCTAAATTGTTTTTAGAATATAATTTTAATTATATAAGTTATGTTCTTAGTTATAGATTCAATTGAGAAAACATAGATCCTTTATTAGGGTGCATGTGAACTTAAGATTTAAGCTCATAGTTTGCATAAACCCGTTAGTGGTATCAGAGCCGTGATCTGTTTTTTCTATTGAATATCTATAATAGAAGAACTGTTATTATGGTTTATTGGATTTAAACCCTTGGCCTCAAGGGTGTCGACTTCTAGCTAGGGTTTTAGAAACCCTAGCCTCCACCCTGTAGGTTTCGAAAATCAGAAGGCTTTCTTTGGGTTTTTCTATTTTTGGTAAATATGATTATTTAATAAATGGAAACCCATGGCCTTATTTTTGGAAAACTTATTGGGCAAGGAATAGGATTAAATTAATTGATTTAATTTGTTAATCATATGTGATTTAATTAATTTAATTAATAGACATACATTAAATCAATTTGGGTTTAATTTTGAAGTTAAATTGTTTAATTTTAAAATTCAAAAAGATAAACCAAAATATTTTAAAATGTTTAAAATACATCTTATATATATTATTAAATGTTAATTATATGTATAAGATTAAGTCAGTCAAATCGTTAGTATACCTCATTCACGAAATTGGTCTATAAGGGGGTATAAGGAAACTGCCTATAAAATGGCGGTTGAATGGGTGTCCAATCTTACCCACCGCTCCCTTGACCAAATGAGTGTCGTTAGCAGAACGGATTTGATAGGACGAACATAATCTCATTAAATGTATAATGCTATTAGAGAAAGTACTAGAACCTTAATAAAATCCCAATCTAGTTACTTTAGGAAAATGTGAAAAGTATACTAACCCATGAAATTGCACATTACACTTTATGAGACGTTAGTGGAGCATGTTTGGTTTACCGGCACACTAATAGGGGCTCATAAAGAGTGGTAATGGGTATCTCATAAATTATCATTGTTGATGGAGCGTGTGTGGTTAACCGGCACATCAATGTGAGATGATAAATGACATTGAGGTTACCAAGCGATTTGCATGGTTATTCACATCTTGTTTGTGATCCCCGGCATCCCAGTCAAACAGAAGAGCATAATCCGAGATTAAACATGTCATTGACTTCGGTCAATGAATCTCACGGATCTAGGAATTTCATAAGACTAAAATTGATAAAAGTGTATCTACCTTAATGGCCATTATCTTGTGATTACGGCATCCCTATTCACACCATAGTTGGGGCATTTTGGGTCATAGCCTTATTAAATAATAACTTGGATAATTATTTAAAAGGATTAATTAAACTCATAAATTATGATTTTATAGATGTCTGAAACTAGTGTCAACTCTCTTACTCCTCCTCCAACACCCATTTCTGAAAGTTTTAGAAAGTGTCTATTAAATATAGAAAGGCTGACTGGCCTGAACCATGTGGAATGGTTTCGCAAATAGAAACTAGTTCTTAGTTTTGCTGGCAAGCAATATCTGATTAAGTATCCGCTCCCCGTTCCACCGAAGCATGACGTCACACAGTAGCTTGTGATGAGCATGACTTCTTGATTATTGAATCCGAAGAAGTTCGTAGACTCATGCTAATTGACCATTGACCCCGACATCCGCAGGGATTCCGAATTCCTGGGGCCATATGAGTTAGCACGACTGGTTAAGGAAAAGTTCTGAGAGTCGGTTGAAAAAGGAACGAACTAGGATCTTCAAAGGTTTGAAGTGTGCAAGCTAGAAGAAGTAGCGTCGATCCGCATGTTCTTGTGTTTGAGGGATACATAGGCGAACTGTATAAACTTGGTCACCTTATTAATTGGGAGTTAAGCATTAACTCAACTCGCTGACTAGCCAGAACGATCTGTTCACCTAGATGTACAAGAAAATGAACCAGGAGAAGACTATCATCGAAATGCATTCGATGTTGACTCTGTACGAGTCGTTCATAGAATGCATGGTTCCACCGAACCAGCTACTTCGGGATTGAGTCCGGAGATGAAACACATCAAGAAACGATCCAGATCGTCTGGACCGGTTCTGAGATATCTCTAACTGGGAATCCACAGGGTGGGATACAGTCACAGAAAGATTGGAAGATGCTCCAAAGCCGAATCTTTTGACCACTCAGATATATCTAAAACTAAAAAAAACTCTTGATCCTTAATTCCATGATACAGGATGTGATTGTCACATTTGATTTGTATGTAGGGACTCCGTAGGATGCAAGACATTGATGCATAGGAGTACATTCAGATTGGATCACGAGCTCGTGCAGTTTTTGAAGTTTAGTTAGATGTTTTTGTTATTAGCCTATAGATGTGTATGACATTGTTATCATATAGTACATTGTTTAAGGATATTTTGATTATCCTTGAAATGGTATATGAATGTGTTGAAAGCATAAATGGTAATAACTTGTATCTAAATTGTATTGGATTTATAAATTGTGTTTCTTATGATTGTTAAGTAAATCTTTATAAGAATCACTTCAACCAAAGGTCTAGATGGACAGGACTTTGGAATCATTTGACTTGGAGTCATATGATGAATAAGGTTCTTAATAAAAGTTATTATTGCAGGAAATGTATGACCCAAAGATCCAATGGATAGGATTTTGGAATCAGTTGGCTTAGAGTCAGGTGATGAATGCATATCTTGAATAAATTAACAAAGTCATAAATTTACATAGAGATGTAAAAGACATTGAGATTATGAGCAACAGACACATTCGTTACTGTAAATTGCTCAAATCTACAAATAAAACCACAATTGATTACACTTCATAATATTTTCCAATCAGTATGACAAATATGACTTCACTTATCAGAATAAGTGATTGATTGAAACCTTGAACTGTTCAAGGACTTCAAAGGAAGTATAAAGATCAACATAGTCTGAGTGAAAAACATAAACTGAGAAAATGTTTCACAGTTCATCCTCTTCCAAGAACATTAATGGTTATAATGTGTCTTAGGGAAGAAGATCGAGCATTGGTCGAAACAGTTCGATCCTTGATGTATTAGATACACTTCCAATTAGTCTTCGATAGATTAAATGTTCAACCAGTGAGACCGCAAAACCATATTTCGACCACATCTTGGACTAAGTAGGTTGCACAGACACCGTCTAAAGTGTAAAGCGGTATTCACCCCACTTGAACATAAAGGGTCCAGGTTCATGTAGCGTTCGTCCGAACCTCATGATTGGCCTGAACCTGATCAGCAATGTCACTTCATTGGTCTTCCCGCAAGTACTTACGAAAGAAGAGTTCCTTTAAGAAGGACTCACATTCTAAGGAAACAGTGGGAGCAAGAGTGATCCTGAAGGAGTTCAAGGATCAGCCAAATGAAAGAACCTCTAGTTACCACTAAGACTTGACCAGGGATCAGATTCCTGTTAAACCTGACATACCTTTCTCTTTGCAGACCAATAGTATTGGTCACCGTTATAAAAGTATTATGATCTGAGTGACATGCCGATTAGTGGTAAAACATTAAGTTGGTATGGATAAGCAATCCTACTACTTGGAAGCATTGGTGAGCCCGGTTGCTGCCAAACAAGAGAACCTAAGGGCGAGACTCAATCTATATGATAATTTGATTGATGTTACACATGGCCTAAGAATCAGTGGGAGTAATTGAATCGTCAAAAGAAGGTAATATAAATTGAATTGTACCTACATTCTGAGCAAGAATGAGTTGAGTGAAGCGAAACTCAGAGTCATATGATTGATTTTGAGAGAAACGCTCTCAACAGAACTGAAACAAAAGGGATATTGTCTGCTATAACTATGCTTCGTGAGTCATAGCAAGATCGGATGATCTGAACCGCTTTCCTTAAATGGAAAACACAAGGGTTGCATGTGAGACACAACCAAAGGGGTTTAGAAAATGCCGATATATCCAAACAGAAAAGTACAAATCCCCGAGATTCATCTCACGGGCACCTCGCAATAAAGGATATTTGGATTCTCAAAATTTGCCAAATGTTTAGATTTTGTGAATAGCCTAAAGGAGTCCTCTAATCATTCTAGAAAGGTTTGGATTTTATGATATTATAAAAGAGTTCTATAACCGTGTCAAAGCCGGTAAGAGTATCGTTGTGATCTGTCTATCAATGTATGTCAGTTACATACCATTTCTAGGAAACGTCTTTTATCATTACAAAATGTAATGACTTAGCATTAAGAGATGATTCGCTATGAAAAGTCTAGAACAGATACAACATACTCAGGTGGTCACAAGCATATATCAGATAGATGACATCATCAGTGTAGATCCTTCCAATATAAGTGTGGTTTTGATGAGATTCAAGATGCATGGCTTCAAGAAAGGAGTTTCTTATCATTACAAAGTGTAATGACCTGGCATGATCTAAAAGAGATACAAGATGTTCACGTAGTTACGAATGTCACACCCCGATCCTTGGCGGAATCGATCAAGGCGTGATATATTGTTCAAAGTCTCATGACAACTATGTTATAATATGATTAGATTCAATTAAGTACTAAGTAGGCAAACAAGATCCACAACATAAAAATACAAATTCAAATACAAACAACATTTATTACATCAAATTTAAATAGTCTTGTGGGTTTCTAAGGTATACCCTACTTTTCATCAACTTCATTCTTCAAATCTACATCATGGGTAAATATAGGTCAACTACGAGAGTTGGTGAGTAATCTAGTTTTATTAAAGAAAATTTTGAGTTTGAAATATTTATAATTTGAAACTTGTTTTCTTTAGAAGTCGACAAGCAAGTATTATTCAGATAACGGTTTATAAATCAAAAATTGATTAACAAATGATAACAACAACAATAAGTCCTCACCCTATATATACATATATATATGTATATATATAGGATGGAGCATCTAATCATCATACACACTCAACCACGTGCAATCAATCACCTTAGCGTCCCAAGGCGGGGTGGTCAACCCAATAGCGCTATTATTGTCCATAACGTACCTCAAGAATACGGGCATAGTCATGGAGATTAGACTAAAAATGGTAATGCACTACAAGTACATGTAGCGTAAACAAACAATAATTATACAAATAATGATTCATGTATAAATGTCCCAACAATGTCTCAATTGTGTTAAAATAATAAAATGAAGTTGGAGCATATTAAAACCACATGATACACCCCAGAAGTATTGAAAATTATAAAATATGGGGTAGATAACTCACATTAGTCCAAACGGAATACGCGTGTTGTACGATAGACGGCTCGGGTCAAAACGATGTGGAACCTATTATAACTAATAGTTTTGGTTTAGGAACTACTAAACGGGAATGGAGTATTAATAAAAATAATTAGACACATATTCTTATATTAGATGAATTAACAATAATCAAATTTTGTTTTGAATATTAATGTATTCACAGGTTAGATGAATTTTAAATTGAATTAATTACTTTGCTTAATTAATTTATATTTTCACTTTAGGCAAGATTTTAATAATTTCTTATTAAAATAATAACTTGTCAAATTATAAGTATTTACAGATTTTATATATTATAAACAATTATATATATGAAATAATCATTAAAAATGCATTTTTACATGCTTAGATACTTAGGAAAATGGTTTTAAATACTAAACAGTAATGAAACATTCTGAAATTATCATAAAATCATTATTTCATAAAATAGTAATTACTCTAAAATTTTTATATTTTTCTTAACAATTTTCATATTTTTCTTAACTACTTTAGTATTTATTTTGTATTTTAATGATTAAACAACAACAAAATTCGGGAAAAATAACAAATGATTCCCAAAAATTCTGGAAACTAACCATAGTTTTCTAACATTATATTGAGCCTACTGTAAATGTTTTGGATATTTTTGACTATGGGAAGTATTTCTTATGTTTTTCATTATTAACTAATCAATAAAATCGTAAATAATAGGAAAATATTAAGATAAATTCATTAAACTTTTTATTTATGATTAAAATGTTATATATTATATTCGGATAAGGTTTTATAAATTTTGGACATGTGTAGCTATTTATTATCAATTTAAACCATTAAATAATCATTAAATCAGGAAAAATAAGCAAACATTCTTACTAAAATCTGTAAATTTTGTCATGGAGTCTTTAAAATGTTAATAAGGTGCGCAAAATATAAAATCTAGTTTTTAACATACATAACTATATTTTTATATTTATTTATCTACAACAAAATAAAATACAAAATAAGCATAAAACAGTAATATAAATGCATGAAACTTCATAAATCCACTTTACTCAATGTATGGGTCATCCTAGGAGTTTCCCAGAAATTATTGACTAAAAAGGTATTTTAGGTGAATTATTGCCTTATTATATTGCAATAATTATAGTAATTCAATAAAAATAAGTTATTTCTGAAAATTTCCAGAACTTCTTATTTTATTTATGGGATTCTGAGAAAAATCAGGTTTATGCATAAAATGAGTTTTAGATAGTTTGGTGGATTTAATTTGTTTCATGTATGAATTTGGAACTTTTAACAACATACATTGATGAATGCTTCAAGAGGGATGGAGATTTGAGTATATTGGAGTGTTCTTGGCTGAAAAATGAAGATTTCTAGGAGGAATTTCGAGATTGAGAGTGAGAGGAAGAATAGATATGGTTTGAGTGGTGATGAGAATAATGTGTTGGGAGAAAAATAAAAGGAAAGATGATGGAAAGTGTGAGTGGGAGACAATGGGAATAAACTTTTACTTTTGGTGGTCTTCATAATTCCCCACTAACACAAGCATCTTAAGAGTTTTATAAAATTTAATGTAGTGTTTATAAAAATAGAGTTTTATAAAAAAATAGGTTATTATTTGATTATAACAATCTACTTTGATTTGAAGTTTAATTATAGCATTCAAGTTTGATTTTTTTAATTTAATTAGAGCATTATACTTTGATTTGATTTTAATATGGTATCATAATTTAATTTGATTATAGTTATAACGTTATACTATGCTATATTGCTATTAACGTCAATTTATATCGTAGTGTAAGGGTTTTGATCCTATTAGCTTCAAGAAATCTCGAGTAGGGTTTATTAAATTTCCAATTGGGTTGGGTTGACCCGAATCATTTTAGGCGGATGTCACAACGAACATCTATCAGATAGATGAAATTGTCAGTATTGACCTAGCCATTATGAGTATGATCTTGATAAGATTCAAGATGCATGAGAAAAAGTCTCCAAAATTCATGACACGTGGATTATAAATAATCCTCAGATTATGAAAATGATTGGAATAGAATAGATCTGATCCCACGAGCGTCTTAGATCGGTCACAAATGTCATGAACTTGTCTTGATGACTTGATGCTTAGAGCATAGTAAGTTGGATTCAGGATAGAACCTGGCTAAGAATACTGGATAGATTATTTGAACACACGTGGAAAATCATTGAGAAATGATTAGGGTGAATGTAATAATAATTTGAAAGGAGTTTCAAATCTGTAATTAATTACATCAGTATGTGGTGCAAAAGGACTTCATGGTTAAAGAGTTTCATTGGGTATATTGATGGAGCGCGTGTGGTTCACCGGCACATCATAACACCTTGAAATCGTCTTAGGGTGTAGTCATCTGGACTAAAGATCTCGAGAACCATGAGAAGTCACAGTACACACCACCATTTCCGGAATAGAGTTAGGAGAGAGAAAGACGAAATGACGTATTGAGATATTATCGGAAAAGTGTCCGATCAGATTATCTGCAATGATGTGTATCAATGTAGGACATTTTGGAAACATAGAAAGAGTGAAAAGTCATTTTGGGTATATGGACATATAAAGAAAATCTTAATTTAAAGTTTAATAGAAATCGAGAAACACATAACAGTATTATGTCAGATCCGACTTGGTGATTACCTCGTGGAGACTTGGTAATAAGCAGGAGTAGCTACCAGTCAGATCTTTATGTTTCGCTTTTGCATGTTTTACTTCCCGAATAATTTGATTATTCAAAATTACACAGTCCTTCATACTTTCGGAAGTAAGTAGTGAATTAAGACTGTCATGAATTGAATTGTAGACAATCTAAGGAGTTAGACATAGCAATAGTTTTGCTGCAATGTTCATGAGTACTTAGAAATGGAGATTTGATTATTGGAAAAACCCACGCTCAGAGAATTACTTCATGGATTATATCACGAGTAAGACGATAATATCTTATGATCTTGAAACGGAGACGTATGAGTTGAAATTTACAAGTCGGTTATGCATCGATAATACGTAAACGCATCGGTAATTCGATTTTATAAAACGTATTGTTGTGCGTGATTTGATGAGTAAAAGACACAAGCATATGAGTCAAAGGTTATTCGTTCCTTTTTCCCTAATGGGAAAAGCGATATATGTTGGCCCCTTGGTGATTTGGTGATTGACTTATAGTGCTAGGCCTAGCCAGGACTGAATTGATGTGTTCAATTAGAAGTCCTATATCATCACAAATCAGGAATCGGGAAACAGAGTATCGGACTGAGATTGATTCTAATCCATGTCTCTAGTCTGAATGATATATTGTAGAACAGAGGATCATATGATCACTTATCTTAGGACACAGAACTGACTAGGTCAGAGTTCGGCTGCGGCTTTTGGAAGCTACAATTTGCTGGTCAATTTAGAAGTTATATTGAATTATAGTCGTAGACTTATCCAAGTGCGAGACTGTTGGATTAGGTGTCTAAGCCATGACTATAATTTAGGAATATACTTGATTGACGGCAGCACAGTCCTTTTGGGTTGCCCTCAAAACCAGCAGAGGACAAGATAACTTAAAGAGAGACAAAATTGATTTGTTAATATATTATGAGAATAATATATTAATTAGAAATCATAATATTTAATTAATGATTAATCAGAAATTAATTTAGAATTAATTTTGGGACTAATTAAGATTAATTAAAAGAGCAGGGGCTGAATTGTAATTGTTCAATAGTTGAGCAACAGACAATTAGGGTTGCCTAATGGGTTTGGACGAATTCAAAGGTTTGGAGCTTAAGCAATTCGAAATCCATATATGGTATAAGGGACTATTTATTGCAATGATAAGTAGATTCAGTTATATGATAAAAGCCTTATCATATCAAGAATCCAAATAAGGCAGTTATATGCCTTATCACTTATCATCTGGAAACTATAAATAGAGCCTTCCCCCCACCCTCATAAGTCACGAAATTAATGAGTTCTCTTCTTCCTTCTCTCTTGTTTTCTTGCTTGCTTGGTTCTAGGTGTGAGCCATTAGAGACACGACACTTATGGTGCTTGGTTCCAAAGCCTTGAAGGTATGAAATTCTAAATTATTTTTAGAATATAATTTTAATTATATACCTTATGTTCTTAGTTATAGATTCAATTGAGAAAACATAGATCCTTTATTAGGGTGCATGTGAACTTAAGATTTAAGCTTATAGTTTGCATAAAACCCATCACTTGCTACCTCTTCAGTCCATTCATGCATCATCGGGGAACACCTAGTACTCTATTCCTCCTCATCTTTGGAATCATCAATTCTGCCATCATCACAATATAGCAATGTCTTGAGCTCTTCTGTATCCTCATGAAACGAAGTTGAAGAACATGTATCATCATATTTTTCGACAATCGAATCCACCTTTGATAGCCCTCGTTCCAGTTTCTAATATATCATTTGTGAGTTGTACACATGGGGAAGAAAAAACTCAAAAGGGATGAGAGGATCAGGAAAACTAAATCAAGAAAATATAACCCCTAAATCAAATCCAAAAACCCTGAATAAGTACATAAAGGGGATAGACGAGATTGGAGATAGATAGAGAGAGAGGGGGAGGGTAAGGGGTGGGGTGGTTTTTTTCTTTTTCTTTTAATTATTAGATAAAGTAAATAGTTAAAAGAAAAGGAAATAAGAAATAAAAAAGGTAATAAGGTCTTTGACATGGACTAATGACCAAAATTGTAAAAACAAAATACATACCATAGGTATGTTGGATTTTGAAAGGTTGGACCAATGTCACAAAAGTGGCAAACCACATGGACCAAAAATAAAATTTACTCTAAATAATATTACATAAGTTAATGAAATTATTATATCGAATTGTGACAACTAGAAACCATTAAATTAAATTGTTAAGAGTAAACTGCAAAATTGGTCCCTGTGGTTTGTAAAAATATGTGGATGATATCTAAAATCTTTTCAACTTGCATCAAACTTGTGATTTTGGTCCCTGTCAAACTTAAAAGACTATAATACCCTTTTTATTTATTTTTTTTCATTTTTCATATTTCTTTTAATAACTTTATAATTAAAAATAAAAACCCACCCTACCCCCTTCCACCCCACCCATGATATCTCGCCTTCTTTCTTTCTTTCTCTCTCTCTCTCTATATATATATATATATATATATATATATATGTATATATATATATATATATATATATATATATATATATATATATATATATATATATATATATATATATATATATATATATATATATCCCTCGTCAAGCTCTGATCTTCTTTAGGTGAAGCCATTCTTACTCTTCTCCGACCATCATCCATCAAGCTTCGATGTTCTTTATGAAACAATGGTAGTTCTTTGTTGAAATATTTAATAAACTTATTAACCCCTTGAAATTGACAACTAAGGTTGATCATCCAGTGATGCTCGTTTTCAAAATTCATTAAAGCTTTACTCTTGAAGTTATCGAAAACGATACCAACACATTGTTGTAAATTTTTCCCACAAATGTCACTGATTGTTTCCCATAAAACATCCTCTCTGTACTTTGAGAAAACATACCCACCTCTGAAAACACTCTTCTAAAAACACTACTCCAAGAAAATTCAATGATAAATTTACTTGGATGTTGAAATTTGTTGACTTCATCCGCCTGATGAGATTTGGAAGAAAATTGCATCTCGAATTCGGACTTCAAACTTAATTTTGCCCTCTTTGTACCTGGAATCGAGTCTTTCTCCGATGAGGTCATGACGGATATGCAACAGTTGAATCGATGATGATGAAGCTGGAGAAGACAAATTCACCATTCCTGTTCGTGATATTGACAGAATATGTCAAATACAATAATTCCTTTTCACTCTATCAAGCCATAAAGCTTCATCACCATTAGATCATGCACACACATAGTTGGTGTATAGAGAAAGAGATGACGTGTTTGTGATGGTTGTCAAGAACACTCGATTGGAATAAGGTTGGCTTCGATTTAGCACAGAAATAAGACTATCTTCTAAACCTGCCATGGCAACCAATAATTCGCAACCATCAGAAATTCTGGCTTGTTAAGTTCGCGAGGATGTTTTTACGATGCGTCATACCAAAGCCCAAATTCATTACGTGAAATATATTTAGCCTCAAATTGGGCCATGGTGGTCTTCTTCTCCGACGAACAAATATGTACTTGTTGATGGCGAGACGACAATGGGAAAGCAGACCAGCCAAGAGGGAAGAGACCGATAGAGTGTAAGTGTGAGGTAGTTACCAGTGGAGATGAAAGAGATCAATATAGTGGAAGACTGAAGTACTTACCGTCAATGAAGGGCGGTGACATCGGCAGTTGGTTAACGTCTGTCGGCCGGTGAATGGGGAGGAAGAAGATGGGAGACAGAGTCAAAGAGAGAGAAAGATAGTAGAGAGAGTGAGTGAGTGAGAGAGAGAGAGAGGGGGGGAGGGGGAGGGCACGGTGGGAGGTGGGGTGGGGTAATTCTTTCTTTTATTATTACTTTTAAATTAAAATAAATATAAAAATACAATAAAGAAATTAAAATGGCAAAACCGTCTTTTTAACTTTTTCGGGGACCAAAACAACAAAAGATTTACGATTTTGGACCAGTGATGCCAGTCGAAAAGATTTTGGACTCTATCCACAGTTTATTACAAATTACAGAGACCAAATTTACAATTTACTCGATTATTAACGTAATTTACATAACTTTGATAAAATAAAAGTCCTTCAAGACCTCTAATTATATAAGATAAGTTTGACAAGTTTGATTTTTAAGAAAAATAACATTCCCTTCTTTGTGGATGATGTAACTATTGGTAATGATGGTTTGATGTTTTCTCATATTTTCTTTGCGGATGATGAAATTATTCTTGGCGAGTGGTCTCAAGAAAACGCAAAGAACATTCTGTGAATATTGGTAACATTGGCTTGATGGTTTCTCACGTTTTCTTTAAGATTGATGCAATTATTCTTGGCGAGTGGTCTCAACACAACTCAAAAGAACATTGTGAGAATTTTGTATTGTTTCTATCTTGTTTCCCATCTCAAGATTGTGGTGAATCCTAGTGAAGGTGAACACTACTAGAAAACAGGGGGGTTAGCCACGAAAAATAGCCACGCAAATTTTGTGTGGCTAAATAGCCACGCAATTACCACGAATCAGTTACACCCCAATTTTAGACACGCACTTGTCACGGAACCACAACGCATCATAAATTCGTTTTAGTTGCGTGGCAAACTTAGCCACGCGATAGCCACACAGCCATTGAATGCGTGGTAAAAGAGTGGCTAAAATAGATATATGTAAAACTGTGTCTATAGCGTGGCAAACTTAGCCACGCGATAACCACGCAATCACTGAATGCGTGGTAAAAGAGTGGCTAAAATAGATAAATGGAAAACTGTGTTTATTGCGTGGCTAAATAGCCACGCAAAGTTTGCGTGTCTAAATTTTGGTAGATATTGCGTGGCTAAATTTGTGTTGATTTTGCGTGGCTAAATTTTGGTTGATATTGCGTGGTTAAATTTTGGTTGATATTGCGTGGCTAAATTTGTGTTGATTTTGCGTGGCTAAATTTTGGTTGATATTGCGTGGCTAAATTTTGGTAGATATTGCGTGGCTAAATTTTGGTTGATATTGCGTGGCTAATTTTGTGTGGAAATTGCGATACAAATTCTCCGGATTATTGCGTGGCTAAACGTACGTGGTTATGGCGTGGATAATGCGCGTGGCTATTGAGTGTTAAAATGGCGTGGCTAATGCGTGGTAAACTGTGCGTGGTAGTTGCGTGGCAAATTTGCGTGGCTAAAGCGTCACTACAATTTAGACACAAAGGGTTCTTCCACAGGTCAGTTTTCGTGGCTATTGCGTGTCTATTCGGCTTTTGCCACACAATAGCCACGCAAATGTGCGTGGCTAACCCCCCAGTTTTCTAGTAGTGGAAAACATGGTGACGATTGTTGGGTGTTCTCCTATTTGGCTTCTTTTCATGTACTTAGGTTTGACGATAGGTATAAACATGTCACGTATTGAGGGGGTGGATGGATATCTTGGAAAAAACCATGGCTAAACTTTCTAATTAGAAAGTTACTAGTTTTATTTGATAAGATTGTATCACAATCTTTCTTTTGATTGATTAATAGATATTCTAAGCTTAAACTTAATTGAGTTGGTTGGTTAATTGTATAGTCCTTCTTGAACTATTTCTGCTTTGTAATTTGTTCTTTCTAACACTTTACTAATTAATAAAATTTTCTGAGAAAAGAAATAGAAAAACAACATTCTTGTCATCCTTGTATATATACAAACCGCGATGAAAATTTAAATCTAAGTACTTGAATAATCAAATGAATATCAAAATTCGAACATTATTAAATTATCCACACTTAATCTTAAACATTGAGATTAAAGTATTATTCTGAGATTTCTACGACGCTACGAATTTGGTTAAACATATAATAACCTAAGAGATATTAAAAATAGGTCAATTGGAAAATTGAATTAGTTTTTCCTAATAAGTATACATATACATGTTTTTTATACATTTTGCATTAAAAAGCAACATAGAGTAAAATAGAAACTATATTAAATTTAAGTATATTATTATTATTACTATTATTATTATTATTATTATTATTATTATTATTATTATTATTATTATTATTATTCAATACTCGTAAGAATAAAATAAAAAAATGTCAAATTTATTAGGTTTCAAGCTTCCGGAGTAATGATGCAAAATTTCAGAGCGAAGAAGCGAGTTTTGTTAGTATTATAAAAAGCTAAATCTTTACTTGTTATGATATACAATTTCCTTTAAATACACCGACTAAAAAGCTTTTACCAAATTTGCATGCATGGATACTATCATGGTTGTTAAGATCTCAATCTTAGTCTTATATTCTTATAAGGGCAAAACGATGATATCGGAATTGCTTTTAAGCATTTTGGGGTCTTTTTGACCTAGGTTTTTGGCTTTCTTCTCTCCAACGATTTGTTTGAAGATCGGTGTTTTGTGTATTCATTTTCTTCATTTGTATGTAATTTATAATCTCCGTTTGATTGTTGATTAATAACACAAGCCATCTATTTCTCCCTATGGATGTACACAATCATCCCGATTGTGGAATCTCATGCATCGTAATTTATTTTCTTGCCATTTACATTTGCTTTATCATGGTACGTGTTGTTCTCATTAATGGACATTTTATTATGTTTCTGCATCCTAGTTTGTTATCCATTTTATTGTTGGGATTTATACTTGTTTATGAGACCAAGTGTTTGATATTTCTTCGTGATATGTTTGGATTGCTAATGTAATGGATTGGTTCAACAATAGCATCGCTACCAACAAGATCTATATTGAGATCTTAAGAGTTTATCCTAATTCAATCTAGCCTCTTTAGTCGTTATTATATAGTTGTATATGACCATAATTTTTCTGCTTAAAATGCTTTATTCCAAATTTTTGCATGGCTACAAGAATTGTGGTTCATGCTTAAGAAGTTAAAGTTGATTATACTATTAATTTATTAATCATTATCGAGTTGTAATTAGTACTTCACAAACAAAACATTTTATGCAAATTTGAAAACTAGTTCATTTTGATAAAACCCATAAAATGATGTTAGGGTAAGACCCTAACTTAACAACTTTGAATGCTATCATTAATGATGCAAGAAATATGTTTTTTTTTTTTTTAATTATAGAAACAAATGACTTGTCTCTAGTTAAAAATGGCTAAAGTTGCTGCATGTGAAATGAATACAACTAACTACTCGAAAAAAGAAAATAGTTGAAACCAATTATGAAAGAAAAAAATACAATAAATAGCTCAAGGGACTTTCAAAATTAAGTATTATTTAATTATTGTGGATATGAATTTTTTTCAATGAATAATAACTTTGATTAACATCGCATTAATTTTGCGACTACGTACTTTCTTCATAATAACATCTGATGTGGATTGATATGATCTTTTTCAAACTAAAATTATTTGAAAATGATTTTGCTAAATATTATGATGTTTGTGGATGAAATTTTAGAGCTTGGGCAAAGATGCATATTGTTATCCAAATATTTTCATTCAGTATCATCTAAGCGTACATATCACTGTTGCAGCGATAGAGATATATATTTTAACATTAGAATTACTAATAAAAACTACTTAAGTTGTGTCATGTGTGGCACAAGAAATATTAAACGATCTAGTTATGTTATATGTCGAAAAAAATTTGTTGGATAAGTTTTTTCTTTTTTTAATATTATGATGACTTATGAGTTATTTTTCATCTAAAACTGGTAAAAGTCATTTTTAAATAAAATGTTTTTGCATTTTGTTTTTTATTTAAATTTGCTAGAAACAATACCGAGTACCTTAAAAAATATGGGAATAACAACAAAACTTTTGCTGTTTTTTTATAAACAGCAAAAATAATCTCCAATAGAAGCTTTTTGGGAGCATATTCAAAAACTTTTTCACCCAAAAACCTCACAAAATTTTTAAAAGCTATAGGAAGAGGTTTTTAATTTACAAGTTTTTTCACATAGCTTGTCAATTAACAAGCTATTGGCTTGAGCTTTTTCAAATCTTTGTGGGTCTCATATGTAATTAACCAATGAGAAATTAACAAAACATATAAAAGTCCTACAAAAAAGCTCTTGAAAAACATATCATATAGTGAAGATAATATAAGCTTTTTCAATATAAGCTAGTATAAAAAGTCTTCCTATTGTGGATGCTCAATCTTACATTTAGTAAATTTAAGTGTATCTACAATAGAAAATTTTTAAGTCTTTTTCAAAAGCTTTTTCATCTTAGCAAGCTCTTTAATTTTGAAAATGCTATTGGGAGAGCTTTTTAAAATATAAGTTTCTTACAAAAGCTTGTTAATTAACAAACTCTTTGACATGAGCTTTTTCAATATTTGGTAGTTTCCATAGTTTATTAACCACTAATAATAAACAACAAATAGAATGGTCTATAAAAAAATAATTGAAAAAGCTTTCCTATTATATAGATTAAATAAGGGTAAATTTAAAACAAAAAAACACTAAGTTTTCAAAAAAATCGATGTTGAGACTGTTATTTTTTCTTTCAATTAAGTCACTAACTTTTTAATTTTTCTCAATTAAGTCACTTTGTTTTCAATTTTGTTTCAATTTGACCACTTCAGTTGACGTGGCATGGTGACGTGTCAATCTTGATGATGTGGCGCTGACATGGCATGCTAACGTGGCACCAATGTGTCAAAATTGAAAAAATTGAAAATATAGTGACTTAATTAAAAAAAATTAAAAACTAAGTGACTTAATTGAAAAAACAATAACAGAGTGTCAAAACCGAAATTTTCTGAAAACTTAATGTCTTCTTTAAGATTAACAAATAGCATATTAATTAGACTTATATAAACAAAATGTTGGATTAGTTGTCTAAGTCATGACTAATAATTAAGTATTTACCTAGTTAATAGTAGCATAGTCCATTTGGGTTGCCCCCATAGCTGGAGGTTGGTAGAAAGTTCAGTAGAGAGAAATATCGATTTATTATGTAATTAATAAATCGATAGAAATAAAAAAGGAATAGTTGTTAATATATAAATGTGATTATATATTAATTAGAAACTATAGTACTTGATTAATAATTAATCAGGAATTAATTGGATTAATTCTGTGGCATTAATTGGATTAATCAATAGGACAGGGGCTAAAGTTATTCCAACTCAAAAGTTGAATTGACACGCGCGGCGCGCCCAGGTACGAGCCGCGGCGCGCGTACTGGTAATCCGGAAAATGGCTTAGAGATAGGATTTATCTCTGTTTGAAAGTCAAACGATGTTTATCTCTAAGGGTCATTTGGTTGCCTATAAATAGGGACCCCTGGACCTTATAATTGGCTGCGATTTCTCTCTGTAAGCTCTCTGGAATTTTCGATCCCCTCCCCTCCTAGCTTGGGTGTGACTTTCATTTGAGGCACGATAATTTTGCTGCTTTGCTTCTAAGAAACTTAAGGTTGGTTTTCTATTTTAATCTTTAGTTTTTTTTTATTGGCCTCTAGGAGCTTGTTATATGTTCAATAGTAGAAAACATAGATCCTCATAGGTTGCATGTGAACTTAGGTTATTTAGTTCATGGTTTGCAGAAAACCTTTCAGTGGTATCAGAGCCTGTTCTTGTTTTCTTGTTGAATAGTTATAACTGTTTAGGGTTTAAAGCTTATAAACCCTAATTTTTATATGGATCGATTTCTTGGATTAGGGTTTTGGAAACCCTAATCCTCCCCTAGTTATTTTCGAAAAAGCCTTTTAGTGTTTTAGGAGGTTTTCTATTTTTGGTAACTTTAATTATTTAATTAAATGGATAACCTTAAACCCAAATTGTTTGAATTCGAAATTTAAGGGTTTAAGATAGGTTTAAAATTAATTTGATTAATTTGGTAATACCTATCTACATTTGAATTAATTTAATTGTTAATTAAAAGATAATTCAAAGGATTTAATTAATTTTTTAAATTTGCGAAAATTAAGGATTAAATCCGGAAAATATTTTAAATGTTTAAAATATTAAGATTTAATTAATTTAATTAATTGTTAATTAAAAGACAATTAAAAGGATTTAATTAATTTCAAATTTGCAAAAAAAAATTAAAGATAAATCCAGAAAAATATTTTAAATGTTTAAAATATTAAGATTTAATTATTTTAATTAATTGTTAATTAAAGGATAATTAAATCGAATTTTTTAAAGGGTTAATTTAATTTTAAATTTAATAGTTAAATTGGTAAAATTAAAAGATGAACCTGGAATATTTTAAAGAGTTTTAAAATACATCTTATATATGTTATTAATTGTTAATACTATATGTATAAGATAAAATTGGTCAGTCAATTCAATAGTAGGCCTCATTCACGAAGCTGATCTATAAAGTGGGTATAAGGAGGCTGCCTATAAAATGACGGTCTAATGGGTGAATACTCTCGCCCACCGCTCGCCTGATCAGTGGAGGGTCGTTAGCCGAACAGTTTTGATAGGACCGCTTAATCATTAAAAGTATAATGATCAAAGTACTAGAACCATTTACTAAAATCTCAATCTAGTTACTTTAGGAAAAATGTGAATTTGATGCTAACCCATGAAATTGCACATTGCACTTTATGAAACGTTGGTGGAGCGTGTGTGGTTTACCGGCACAGCAATGGGGGTTCATAAAGAGTGGCAATGAGTGTCTCGGGTGTTATCATTGTTGATCGAGTGTGTGTGGTTCACCGGCACATCAATTTGAGATGGTAATGGACCCCGAGAGTACCGAGCAAATTTGCATGGTTATTCACACCCGGTTTGTGATCCTCGGCATCCCAGTCACAAACGGTGGGGCATATCCGAGATTAAACATGCTATTGAACAGTTCAATAAATCTCAAAAGAAACAAGGAATTCCATTTATAATAAGATTATATTTTCCGCAGTGGAATTGGCTGAATCGTCATTCGCCTACCTTTATAAAATTTGCAAATAGATTACGGCATCCCTCTTCTAGTTTGTAAATTGTTATAGTAGGATGTAACACCCGGCTTTTAAAACAAAAACACCCCTGAAAAATTTTTCATTTAAAACACAGGTTTCAATACATAAAACCATAACAAGGGGTATATTTTAATAAATACGGGTACAAGTGTATCAAGGAGAGTATAAAATACCATAACTCCTTTAAAGCCGGGCTGCTACTAACAGCATCTACGAGTCCTACTTCACGAGTCACGGACTCTATCTTGTCCCCTACCAGTATCATGCTAACCTGCAGGGACAGTAACAAACGGTATGAGCTACAAAGCTCAGTGAATAATCAATTCTGCAGATAACACGTATCAAAACACAATCATATAACTGTCTGGATATCGAATCCAAACTCCTAGCCTTACTGGCTGACCATATATACTCTAGGATTTCACATCCTATTCTGTAGCCCTACAGGCTGAATCACTGTAACCTGTAATCAACAAGCCACGTTAGTTATTTGCATCTATAATCATGTCTAACGATTTCTGTCCCATATTTATTAGTCACACTGGACTGCATCATATATCTTGGCTAACAGCCGCACCCTGTGTCATAGCTATATAAGCTGCACCAAAACATTATCAATATACAATTCATAGCCCGCAGGCCGCACCAGCTGGGTTTGATAACCCGATATCATAGCCAAAAGGCTGCAACATGTACCTGTAACAAAATCATAGCCAAACAGGCTGTACCATGTACCTGTAACAAAATCATAGCCAAACAGGCTGTACCATGTACCTGTAACAAAATCATAGCCAAACAGGCTGTATCAATTATCATAGCCCAAAGGCCGCATCGGAGACATAGCCCGAAGGCCGCACCGGAGTCATCGCCTGAAGGCCACATCGGAGACATAGCCCGAAGGCCGCACCGGAGTCATAGCCAACAGGCCGCATCAAATCATAGCCAACAGGCCGAATCAAATCATAGCCCGAAGGCCGCATCGGAGACATAGCCCGAAGGCCGCACCGGTTGGATATACAATCCAAAAATCATAGCCATACAGGCCGCACCCATTGGATATAAAAATCCAGAAATCATTGCCCGTAGGCCGCACCCATTGGATATAAAATCCAGAATTAGTTATGGCTCACGGATTAGCCGCTATTGCCTAGACTCACGGTTCCGTTCTTGTCATCGCAATGACTCACGGCTTATCCGGTCTTGTCTCTTCAAACGTATCTTTTTCGTCCCACAATCAGTTTCAACCTGTAACAACTCAATCATCATATATCACATATGGTATCAGTGAGATTACTCACCTGAAGGATTATTACAACTAATTTGTTGTTTCTTGCTTTCCGATACGATCCGTAGAATTTTGTCCCGCACCTATAATTTAATCATTTTCAACATAATTATAGGTTAATACCCATTTCAACTAACTCTAATACACTAGAGTTCAATAAAACATTGTTACAACAATGCCTAGTTAATAAACTTTCCGTTTACTAACTTTATATGAATTTTACTATTCACCGGGACATTCGGATCGGTCTACAGTGCCCCCGAGGGGTCGGAAACTCAATCTAAAATTTTTCCCAAACTTTTCAGACCATAACGAGCCTATGGTCTAAATTTGAACTAAAACGGACAAGCAACGCAAAAGATAGCGTTTCAAAGTTCCTGTCTGAGGGGCGCACCCCGCCCAGGCATGGGCGCACTGCGCCTGGGCGCACCCCGCCAGGATTTTGGGCGCACCGCGCCTGGCACCTGCAGGTGCCTCCTGTCCAGCCGCGATTTATGCACTGTAGCAAGCAGTTTTGGTCCATTAAGGCCTTAATCAGGTCCTTAATCGATTGGGGTTTGTTCTAGGACTAAAACCTTATACCTTGACAAGGTTTTCCACCATCCAAAACAACCAAATCAATCAAAATGAAGAATTAGGGTTCTTAGTTCTAACAACCCCAAACTTCAAATTCATCACTAATAACAACCTACTTCCATTTTCTTGAGTTAAGTCCTTTCTAGCATGACTCAATGGAAATAATAAACCAATTTAACCACACAATCACAACTGAAATGTACAAATTTCAGTTTCTATAAAACAAAACCAAAAATACCTCAAGAACTTGGTTAAAACTAACCTTAATTGCTTGGAAATCACCCATTCCAACAATTGTTCCTAGTTCTTGCTTCCATTTCATGATCTCCTGCAGAAATCGCACCCTCCAAGCTCCTCCCGTTGCTGCACAATGAGCTGGTCAAAGAGGAGAGTCAAACTCTCTATATTTATACTCCAAAAATTTACATTTTTGGTCCTAAAGTTCCATTTTCTTGAACTTTGTCCACAAAATCAAGTTTTATTACAATAAAACTTCCATTTCTTACATTTTGGTCACAACCAACAATATTTTTACATAATTGGTCGTTGACTTGGTCAAATGACCAAAATACCCCTTTTTCGGTAAAACGACCAAAAATCAGTTTTTATAACATTTTAAGTCCAAAACTTAAAATATTATTTCAAACCAAATACTTTTCTGTCCAAAAGACCATTTTACCCTTACAAGGTAAAATGACCAATTTACCCTTTTATAATAATAATAAAAAGAGTATCTTGGCGTTACAAATTCTCCCCTCCTTCAAAAGATTTCGTCCCCGAAATCATACAAACAAACGAGGGTAATTCTTTCTCGTTACAATTCCGGTTTCTCATATCATATGGAAACCTTCATGGTTTTTGCTACAGCTCTTTAACCATACCAATCTTCATATCTCGTGGTTATATCACCACTCGCATATCACTCATCCGGTTGTCCCGGGCACTATAATCACTTATCTTCCTCATTTCACATGAGGGATTCGTTAACATCTATCAATCTATGTTCTCAGAACCCTGAGACCCATAGAAAACATTACAATCATCTTGAAATTCATCAAGGATATTCAATCAACACATCGCAATTTCTTGCGTTTGGGATATACGGAAAGGTCCAATCAACAAGGACTCATCTTTCCTTTTTGTCCCACATCAATTTCTAGTCTTTCCGGAGGGTTACTTTGAGTTCCACTTTCTTCCCTTACTTGGGGTTTCAATGGTTTTACTCGACAATCCACATACTACTCTTGTCGATTTTGGTCTATTTCCAAGCTTTTCCGAACTCGCTAAATCTTTTCTTCTGTTTGAGATACAATCTCAGGTTTAGTCAACGGCTTCACCCCAACTTCTGTCTAGCAAATCAGCGTGCAACACGGTAGTCTACACAATACCTCCTACGAGTCAATAAAACTCTAGTATAATACCTATACTAATCTACAACTTCTACCACGAATAGACGGTCATCTAGTTTTCCACTAGGGTCTGTTATGCCGATTTCAAGCATATCTCCTAAGGTCTGCATCACTATCTCACCTCGTCAATCCATCTGCGATTCGCACACAGTACTTACTAGTACTTTTGAGCTAAAAATTCTAAGAATTAATGCTAAATTCAGCAAATAATTCTAGTGTCTCGATCCGATACAGTCGTCACCTATAGTGCACGTCAACAATTTTCTTTATCTTTGTAGTTTTTCACTACTTTTCCACTCTTAATTTCTTCTTAGTCAGTATAAACATACACTGATTTCATCAATCAACCTGCAATTCACCCATATGGTGTCATACCCATACGGTATTTGCAAAGACTTTACTACAAAGTCTATGATATTTTTCGTCCCATTTCATTTTTGGACGTACAACCTTATGTTTCTAATGATTTGACTGTAGTTACACACAAGTCAAACATTTTTCACATATCTTTCAATGTCTTTCTTCAGCCCCGGCCACCAACACATAGGTTTTATCGACCTATACAGTTTGGTATTGCCCCGGGTATGCTGCATTTCTGATACAAAATGCATCTTTTCAAGATGATTTTTTTTTTATATTTCACTTGGCTTTGGAACTCACATTTACAACCGCCACGGGTGTTAAATCACTGTGATATTCCAACCAACATCCGCTACTTTTCAATCATTTATTCACTTTTCACTTTTTCAGACTTGCACACATCTTTCTGTGCTACCCGAATCAACTCAGGTAATCAATTTGCCACATTCACGCATGTGGATGTAACCTACAAAGGTTACTCTTTCTAATTCAAGGCATCTGTAACCACATACGCCTCTCTGAGATGGTACAAGATTTCATACCCGAAATCTCTAAGTAATCCATCTATCTTTGCTATCTCATCTTCCGTTTCTTTTGATCAATTAAGTATTTCAACTTTTATGATCTTATTGCTATAAACTTTACACCATACAAGTAGTGTTTCCAAAGCTTAAACGCCACGTTCATAATTGCTACCGCAATATCATGCTTCCACAGTCAACGTTGGATACATTTCAATGATCCAATCCATCTTCTCCACTTAGCATCATTGCTAATGTTAGAGGTTCACACAAGGTTCATTCCAAACCTTTACAACATATCTGTGGTCTTTCTACCACTCAGACTTTACACTTTTCTTGGTCAACTTTAGTCAGCTAACCAGCAATCAAGGAGCAGTTTTCTACAACTCTCCTATAGTAACCCGCCAAATCCAAGGAACTACAATGTCAGTCGGATTCCTCAGGCGGTTCCAGTTTTACCACATCATCTATCCCACTGGATTTATTTCATCATCTTTGGCAGTATTATCATGCCCAAGGAGTTGAAACTTCTTTTAACCAAATTTTCATACTTGGAGAATTTACATATCACTGAACTCAGTGAAGTAACTCCAGTATCTGGTACAATGTACCTCATATTTAATCTGGTTTCGAGAATATCACATTCTCAGTAGTCAATGGACATACACATTAATTTATTTTTCTTCTTTTCAAGCAGATAGGGCTCCATCTGATGACACTACAGTCACATGAGATTCCAATTTAAAAACAATTTCTTCCAATTGTTTTTACCACTCTGCCATCTCTGCAGAGGCCAATTAATACAGAGCCTAGATAACAGGAACGGCTCCCAATACCAGCTTAATCATAAGCTCTTCTTGCCAATCTGGCAGAAATCTTGGAAGTTCTTTTCAAAAGAATCATCCGAAAATTATTTAAAGTAGTACACTACTTTCACCACTTTATTAAGCTTGGCCCATACCACGTATGCCAACTACAACATCATTCCTTTACTAACTCTTTTCCGAGTTTAAGCAAAGAAGCTAACCGGTATTCTCAACAACGGTCATTCACCATGGATTTTCATCCGTTCATTTCTGCTTTCTGAACCATCATGTTCATATTTCTACAAATCATGTTAGCATAATTCATTGCTAACCAATTCATAAGCACAATTGTTTCAGATTCACTGGTAGTCATCGGCTTCAGATTCATAGGGAAAAGGGTCCCGTAAATCCTAGGCAGACTACTTTCCAGGTGTTCAATATCTTGAACATACTTGCTATCTACAATAGCTATTTCAAATATTTCATCCAAAATCATTGATGAAAAATTCAAACAAAACATCGAATCATCGATCCAAAGCATAGCTTCATGGATCAAATATAACATACACGAGTTATATTCAGAACGATGATATCTACGACCATATCAGTCTCCTCACGAGCTTCTCCCATAATCTACTGGGATGCTCATGGTACCATGGATCCTTTTCGACCATTCGTTCCTTCTTTCTTTCCTGGGTTCATCACCCGTCACTCCACATTCAGCACGTGAGTATTTCAATAAGAAGTGATCTATAGTTCCACACTGGAACCACTTCCGTCCCATACAACAAGCTCGAGAAATCTGCTCCTATCATCTGCAATTTCAACATGTCACGGTAGAGTCTCAACTCTACAATTTTCCTTAGTGCCTTTCCTGCACTGATCACTATACATAGTGGCTCTGTTTTGGTCCTTTCCCTATAAGGTTGGACCCAATTTGTGACAACTTCTTCTGAGAAGTCCACTGCTTTTCACGTAGTCTCAACTACTGTTCTTTCACCTTGAATATCAATCAAGGTGAGCAACCGTTTCATTTATTTGACCACATCAGCTAACATTGCTCGTCATGTGGATTTTTCCGCTACTTGTCTCGTTGCCCCTCATTCGATGGAGTCTTGAGAAAAGGCTGATCCGCCTCTTAGAGTGACACGCACTAAATTCCTCCCAGTAATACCCGCTGCTCATACTTCTTATACGTTAGAAGTCAGCAATAGTTAGGTTATATATGTATACTAACAACTATATACACCTAACAGTTCATCATGTCTACTGTTTCAGGGTTTAAGTCCAGGAATCTACTCTATAGACACCTAGTTCACTTAAACCTCGGCTCTGATACCAACTTGTAACACCCGGCTTTTAAAACAAAAACACCCCTGAAAAATTTTTCATTTAAAACACAGGTTTCAATACATAAAACCATAACAAGGGGTATATTTTAATAAATACGGGTACAAGTGTATCAAGGAGAGTATAAAATACCATAACTCCTTTAAAGCCGGGCTGCTACTAACAGCATCTACGAGTCCTACTTCACGAGTCACGGACTCTATCTTGTCCCCTACCAGTATCATGCTAACCTGCAGGGACAGTAACAAACGGTATGAGCTACAAAGCTCAGTGAATAATCAAATCTGCAGATAACACGTATCAAAACACAATCATATAACTGTCTGGATATCGAATCCAAACTCCTAGCCTTACTGGCTGACCATATATACTCTAGGATTTCACATCCTATTCTGTAGCCCTACAGGCTGAATCACTGTAACCTGTAATCAACAAGCCACGTTAGTTATTTGCATCTATAATCATGTCTAACGATTTCTGTCCCATATTTATTAGTCACACTGGACTGCATCATATATCTTGGCTAACAGCCGCACCCTGTGTCATAGCTATATAAGCTGCACCAAAACATTATCAATATACAATTCATAGCCCGCAGGCCGCACCAGCTGGGTTTGATAACCCGATATCATAGCCAAAAGGCTGCAACATGTACCTGTAACAAAATCATAGCCAAACAGGCTGTACCATGTACCTGTAACAAAATCATAGCCAAACAGGCTGTACCATGTACCTGTAACAAAATCATAGCCAAACAGGCTGTATCAATTATCATAGCCCAAAGGCCGCATCGGAGACATAGCCCGAAGGCCGCACCGGAGTCATCGCCCGAAGGCCACATCGGAGACATAGCCCGAAGGCCGCACCGGAGTCATAGCCAACAGGCCGCATCAAATCATAGCCAACAGGCCGAATCAAATCATAGCCCGAAGGCCGCATCGGAGACATAGCCCGAAGGCCGCACCGGTTGGATATACAATCCAAAAATCATAGCCATACAGGCCGCACCCATTGGATATAAAAATCCAGAAATCATTGCCCGTAGGCCGCACCCATTGGATATAAAATCCAGAATTAGTTATGGCTCACGGATTAGCCGCTATTGCCTAGACTCACGGTTCCGTTCTTGTCATCGCAATGACTCACGGCTTATCCGGTCTTGTCTCTTCAAACGTATCTTTTTCGTCCCACAATCAGTTTCAACCTGTAACAACTCAATCATCATATATCACATATGGTATCAGTGAGATTACTCACCTGAAGGATTATTACAACTAATTTGTTGTTTCTTGCTTTCCGATACGATCCGTAGAATTTTGTCCCGCACCTATAATTTAATCATTTTCAACATAATTATAGGTTAATACCCATTTCAACTAACTCTAATACACTAGAGTTCAATAAAACATTGTTACAACAATGCCTAGTTAATAAACTTTCCGTTTACTAACTTTATATGAATTTTACTATTCACCGGGACATTCGGATCGGTCTACAGTGCCCCCGAGGGGTCGGAAACTCAATCTAAAATTTTTCCCAAACTTTTCAGACCATAACGAGCCTATGGTCTAAATTTGAACTAAAACGGACAAGCAACGCAAAAGATAGCGTTTCAAAGTTCCTGTCTGAGGGGCGCACCCCGCCCAGGCATGGGCGCACTGCGCCTGGGCGCACCCCGCCAGGATTTTGGGCGCACCGCGCCTGGCACCTGCAGGTGCCTCCTGTCCAGCCGCGATTTATGCACTGTAGCAAGCAGTTTTGGTCCATTAAGGCCTTAATCAGGTCCTTAATCGATTGGGGTTTGTTCTAGGACTAAAACCTTATACCTTGACAAGGTTTTCCACCATCCAAAACAACCAAATCAATCAAAATGAAGAATTAGGGTTCTTAGTTCTAACAACCCCAAACTTCAAATTCATCACTAATAACAACCTACTTCCATTTTCTTGAGTTAAGTCCTTTCTAGCATGACTCAATGGAAATAATAAACCAATTTAACCACACAATCACAACTGAAATGTACAAATTTCAGTTTCTATAAAACCAAACCAAAAATACCTCAAGAACTTGGTTAAAACTAACCTTAATTGCTTGGAAATCACCCATTCCAACAATTGTTCCTAGTTCTTGCTTCCATTTCATGATCTCCTGCAGAAATCGCACCCTCCAAGCTCCTCCCGTTGCTGCACAATGAGGTGGTCAAAGAGGAGAGTCAAACTCTCTATATTTATACTCCAAAAATTTACATTTTTGGTCCTAAAGTTCCATTTTCTTGAACTTTGTCCACAAAATCAAGTTTTATTACAATAAAACTTCCATTTCTTACATTTTGGTCACAACCAACAATATTTTTACATAATTGGTCGTTGACTTGGTCAAATGACCAAAATACCCCTTTTTCGGTAAAACGACCAAAAATCAGTTTTTATAACATTTTAAGTCCAAAACTTAAAATATTATTTCAAACCAAATACTTTTCTGTCCAAAAGACCATTTTACCCTTACAAGGTAAAATGACCAATTTACCCTTTTATAATAATAATAAAAAGAGTATCTTGGCGTTACATTGGATCCTAGCCTTATTTTATATTGGGTTATTATAAGCTGTGCAGTTAATAGCGCCGGTATAGCGGTTCGCGGTGGTCAGGTAAATCGCGGTTCAATTTAGCAGTGGGAAATCGCAATGCCGATAAAAGCGCCGATATTTTCCGCTATTTGGCGCGATAATGATGGTCGATATAGCGGTAAAATACCGCTATTGCGGTTAGAAAAAAACTGGGCTCCGACTTATAACATTTTTTAAAAACCACATACTTTAGCCCAATTCCACATATTTTAGCCCAAATCCGAATAAAGTCTACGCCTCTACCCCACTGTTTAATCTTGCGATTTTTGACCTAAAAGGAAACTCATTTCTTCTCTTTGGAACTGTGGCGACGACTCATGACAGAGCCACTTGTAAGTCGACTTTGAAGTTCGAAGTTCGACTTCGATTCCACCGGCTTCATCCGACAATTTGACTGCTTGAATCAATACTCCATTCCAGTTCTAGGTATGTTAATCGACTACTTCTGTGCTTCATTACTTTTAATCGACTGTTTGTGTAATCGACTTGGACTTCGATCAATACTCAGACTTGGCAGTTGGCAGTTGGGCCGGCTAACTAATTGAATGTTATTAAACATTTTTTCTGCTTCTGTTAAGCACTTAAGCTCGTTACCTGCTTGACTTGAAACTTTTATTTTCCAGTTTCAAGTGTGCCGATAAATGCAGTGAAACTTTTATTTTCCATAGTCATCTTAATTACATACTCTGATACTCTATTTTATTGGTTAACCGTTTGACCTTATGTGTTTGTGACTCTACGGTCATCTTATAAAAGACTTGTCTTCAATTTGACTTTGATTCCCAATTGCTTGACTGATTCGGTTAACTATTGAATCTGTGTGAAATGAATCTTAAAAAGGTATTTGGACCAATGACTACGCAAGGCTCTTCACACGCTTCTGTAAATCCGACCAATACTACTAATATATCGGATGCCACCGCCGGTACTAATTCCTTTAATAGAGATATGGCTTGGGAATGGGGGATTCAAAGAGATCCTTTGAGAAAAGCAAATATTTGGTGTAAGTTGTGTGACAAGAAAGTATGTGGAAGGATCACTAGGTTAAAACAACACCTTACTCATATGGGAAAAGATGTTGCTTGCTGCCCTAAGGTGACTACATAGATCACAAAGAGAGTGCTTACATCAATGACGTGGAAGATTTGCATGAAGAAGTGACTGGCTTAGACGATGTTGACTCGGATGCCGATTAAATTTGAATTGGATACTTTGACATTTTCTATATTAGAATGTTATGTTATGTCACGTATGTCTTAAATTAAGCCTTATGTGATGTTTTTGAATGACTTTTATGATATTAATTCTACTAGTAATAGTATAATATATAAATTCTACATATTACTAACAAACCGCTATACCACCGCTATACCACCGCGAGAACCGCAAAATTAAATATCGGTTGGTAACCGCGATAACGTTTTTTACCGCGATAACTGCATAGATTATAAGGACCGACAAGTATCTAATTAAACTTACCTTCTTTTATAGATGTCTTCTGCTGATCAATCTGCTCCCCACTCAAACTCCAGTGTTCCCTCAATCCTCTCATTATGTTCTAAGGTTCAACTGAACGGGACAAACTACAATGACTGGATTAGAAATATCAAGATGGCTCTGAGGTACGAGAACAAAGAGTATGTTCTCGAGACCGAGCTTGTCGATATTGACCCTGAAACTGCTACTCCCGAGGAACTTGCCTTGTACCAAAAACATTCTGATGTTGTGACCAAAGTGGCCTGCATCATGATCGCCACAATGAACCCCGAATTGCAAAGGATATACGAAGACTACTGGCCCTTTGAGATGCATAAGGAGCTTACGGAAAAGTTCCGCAAGCAAGAGCGCATCGAGAGGTGCGAGGTGGTCAAGGACTTCACGAACAGCAAACCTAAAGATGGAGAGTCTATCTGCACTCATGTGCAAAGAATGCAAGGTTACATGGAGCGGCTCAGGAAGCTTGCGATGCCTGTAAACGAGGAGTTGGCCGTTGACATTGTGCTTAACTCCTTGCCAAGTTCTTATGACCAGTTCAGACTGGCTTACCATTTGAACAACAATCAGGCTAACCTGACTGAATTGCATCGTATGCTTCAGACTGCTGAGGATGGAATGAAGGGTAAAAGTGTACCCTCGGTTAATCAGCCCGTCTTATCCATTGGAAGTGGCAAAGGAAAGAAACGGAAGGGCCCTCCTAAACAAAATTGGAGGGAAAAGGTTTAGGTCGGGTCGTCCAGCAATGGCTCGAGAACCAAGTCTTCCCACATTCCTTGTGTGGCCAACCCCAATGAAGCCGACTGTTTCTATTGCAAAGAGAAGGGCCATTGGAAGAGAAGCTGCCCCAAATACTTGCAGGATGTCAAGGATGGGAAAGTAAAGCCATCGACAGCAGGTATATACACTATCTCTAAAAACTCACCATCTTCTAATTCTTGGGTCCTTGATACAGGATGTGGTTCTCACATTTGTTCTGATCTGCAGGGCCTAAAAGAAAGCAGGGAGGTGGAGCACGGTAGACTGAACCTGATCATGGGCAATAGGAGATCGTCCCCTGTTACCAAGATCGGCGTTTATAGTTTAGTGCTTAGTAGTGATGTTAGCTTAGAGTTATTTAATTGTTGCTATTCGCCAGAAATAGCAAGAAACATTATTTCATTTCACGCATTATTCAGACAAGGATTTCAATTTTCTTTTGATAATAAAATTGGTTCGATTTCTGTTTTCAAAAATGGTATTTTGATTTTTACTACTTATCCTTGTGATGGTGTGTATGAAACTGTTGAATGTGTTGACAATTTAGGACATAGTGTAAATTATATTGATTCTACTAGTGGTGTAGAAAATGCATGTCTGTGGCATAGTCGGCTCGGGCACATCAGCAAGAAACGCATCGCCCAACTCCAAAAGGATGGAGTGTTGGAATCATTCGACCTCAGGTCGGATGATGTATGCGAATCTTGTCTGTTGGGCAAGATAACTAAATCACCTTTCAAAGGGTCTTTTGAAAGAGGTGAGGGTCTGCTGGACATCATTCACACGGATGTGTGTGGTCCATTCAGATCAACCACAAAGGATGGCACGTGGTTCTACGTAACCTTTACTGACTATTTTAGTAGATATGTTTATATCTACTTAATCAAGCATAAGTCAGACACCTTTGAAAAGTTCAAAGAGTTTAAGAACGAGGTAGAGAATCAATTTGGCAGGAAGATAAAGATGCTCAGGTCCGACAGAGGCGGAGAGTATCTAAGTATCGAGTTCCTAGACTATCTAAAGGAATGCAGAATAGTTTCGCAGTTGACACCTCCCAGGACACCACAGTTGAACGGTGTTATGGAGAGGCGCAACCGAACCCTGTTGGACATGGTTCGTTCCATGATGAGTCGAGCTTCACTTCCCATTCACTTCTGGGGGTATGCCTTAGAGACTGCCGCCCATATCCTCAATCTTGTCCCTACTAAGAAGGTTGCTAAAACACCTCATGAAATATGGACGGGGAAAGTTCCCTCGTTGGCACATATCAAAGTCTGGGGTTGTGAGGCTTTCGTTAGACGAGAGACTCAAGAAAAACTCGCAGAAAGAAGCGAAAGGTGTTTCTTCCTTGGTTATCCCAAACAGTCCTTTGGATATCTATTCTACAGACCGAGCGAGGACGTGGTCTTTGTAGCTAGACGAGCAGTCTTTCGAGAGAGAGAGCTCATATTCAAAGAGGACAGTGGGAGTACCGTTGATCTTGAAGAAATTCAAGAGTCATCAGATGACGCAACCTTAGGAGAAACTAGCAACCAACATGAGGAAGAAGTTCCTGTTGGTCCGACTGATGTATCCTTACCTCTTAGGCGCTCCGGTAGGGTTAGCATGCCACCCGAGTTTTATGGTTTCCATATAACTTCGGATGGGGACACGTTTGTCAGTGATAGGACACTTGTAAATTTGGATGAACCAGCTAACTACCAAGAAGCAGTGGCGGGCGCTGAGTCTGCCAAGTGGAAAGAGGCCATGGATAGCGAGATCAAGTCTATGTATGACAATCAAGTTTGGAACTTGGTTGACAACGTACCGGGTCGAAAGACAGTTGGGTGCAAGTGGATCTTCAAGAAGAAGACCGACATGGATGGAAAAGTACACACTTTTAAGGCAAGACTGGTTGCGAAGGGCTTTACTCAAACCCCAGGGGTTGACTATGACGAGACCTTCTCACCAATAGCCAAGATAAAGTCTATTAGGATAATGCTGGCCATAGTTGCATTTCATGACTATGAAATTTGGCAGATGGACGTCAAAACCGCTTTTCTTAATGGGAAGTTAACTGAGGATGTTTACATGAATCAGCCAGAGGGTTTTGTCGATGCAAAGTATCCCAATAAGGTGTGTAAGCTTGAGAGATCAATCTACGGATTGAAGCAAGCTTCTCGCAGCTGGAATCTTTGTTTCCATGAGAAAGTCAAAAAGTTTGGCTTCCCTAGGAGCAAGGATGAGTCCTGCGTATATGTCAAGGCTAGTGGGAGTATAGTCACCTTTCTGGTGATGTATGTCGATGACATACTGCTCATGGGAAACGATATTCCAACCTTGCAAGATGTCAAGGCTTGGCTTGGGAAATGTTTCGCCATGAAGGACCTAGGAGAGGCTGCCTATATTCTCGGGATAAGAATATTGGGAGATATGAAGAAGAGACTGATTAGACTCAGTCAGGGTACATACTTGGAAAAGGTACTAAAAATGTTTAGTATGGAAAATTCCAAGAAGGAAGAGCTACCTATCCAGAGTAATGCAAAGTTGAGTAAGACACTACTAGAAAAAAAGGCTTTTAATGACACGCATTGCGTGTCATTAAAGGGTACAGATGACATACAAATGTATGTCAAGGAAGCCCCTGTCATAAATGAAAGATGACACACATTTGTGTGTCATAAATTTACGACATACATCTATGACATATATATATATATATATATATATATATATATATATATATATATATATATATATATATATATATATATATATATATATATATATATATATATATATATATATATATATATATATATATATATATATATATATATATATATAAACACACACACACACACACCATGCTAAGAATAACCTAGGAATATTCTCATAGAAACATTCTAATGTGTTATTAACAAAGAAAACGAATGTATAATGTTATGTTTCGTATGTTCATCAAAGTACAATAGGTTAATAAGAAAAGAACTTAAAGTACATAGTTGCTCCGTTAAAACGAATATAGAATGCTATGATACAAACTAAAAGTATGTTGCTCCATTAATCTGCAACGGGGTATATAGGGCACATTCTTCACAAACGTCATCAATATCTGCGCTTGTGTATTCACCCTTGCCACTCCCAATTCCCCCTTCTACTACCTCCTTCACGAACCTTAAGACATAAATTAGTATTATAAATAAACTTCAATATCAACAAATAAATCATCAATTGAAAATTCATTTTATTATAAATAAACATCATCACAAGCTGCAACGAACCTTCACAATTGAAGTCCACATGAAAGTTATGTGCAACTTGGTGCAACTATTTACAGGCCTCCAAAGAAACAATCTACTTTGAAAGATGTGATGTCTTACATGGAGGACCTGTTATGGAGTGACTTTGACGAGCGCAGCCACGTGCTTCGACATTGCTATGGACCATTTTTGTGATATTGAAACAGATGACAATTGAACATTTTGGCACATCTATTCCTTCTTCAATAACATCTGTAGCAATTAGTAGATTCACCTAATTCAAGTTCAAGGTCAAGTTCACTTGTAAGATTCAAAGAAAAAATAAAAATAATGAGTATATCTGAATACAAACACAAATCTCAAGAAAAACCTTGAACAATTTCTTAAATTTGGAACAGAATACATATACATTCCGAGAGCAAAAAGACTCAAGAGTCTCCTTTTGCAGTTTTGGCGACATCACATCAAACACACACACACGACTATAAACTAGTCGCTTCTATTAAAAAAAAGGCTACAATCTGATTATAATTTAGCACAAAATTTTCAAAAAAGATGCAGATTAGTAACCCTAGACACCAAAACGACAACCAATTACCGCCATTATTGATTTTGTGTGGGCATATTGAAGGTTTTCTGTATTCGATTTCATGATTAGCTATGTGATTAAATCACAAAATTGAGAGTTAATTTTTCAATCGAAGTGAAAACGGAACTGCAATCTCGATTTCATGATTAGCTATGTGATTAAATCACAATCGAAGTGAAAATGGAACTGCAGGCGTAAATATTGAAACGTGGTGTATGCGACAAAGAGAAAAATAAAAGAGAACGGAAAAATAGTAATAGTTTCTCTTCGAGTCCTAACCTTAGTCGCCGCCTCAGTTGGTCGCCGGAAGCCCGTAATCATGGAATGAGAGAAGCGGCAGTGCTGGTCGCTGGTGCAGCGGTGCCTGGTGGCAGGTGCGACGATGAGGGTTGTCAATTGTCGAGATGAATGAATCGATGGGAGAGAGAATAAAGAAGAAGGAAGTGTGAATGAGGAACCCTAGAAGAGTCGGAGATGTTGAAGTGTCAATTTAGAGAGGTTAGGGAAATAATAAAAAGAAATAATAGATGACACACTTTTTTTATAAAACGACATTAAGTGCCTCCCGTGTTTGTTTATTATGACATAAAAACATGACATACGTTTTTTGTATGTCGTAAATTCTTTAAATTTTAAGAAAGATGACGCTTGTTTTATGACATACATTTTTGTATGTCGTAAATTCTTTAAATTTTAGGAAATATGACGTTTTTTTAATGACATACGTTTTTGCATGTCATAAATACAGTGTGTGTCATAGTTTGTATGTCATTAAAGGTCTATTTTCTAGTAGTGAGACTCAAAGCCCGAGTACAGACGAGGAAATAGCTGACATGAATCGGGTACCTTACGCTTCGGCTGTAGGATCGATCATGTACGCTATGACGTGTACTCGCCCTGATGTGGCTTTTGCTTTAAGCATGGTCAGTCGGTACCAGGGTAACCCTGGAAGGGCGTATTGGATAGCTGTGAAAAATATACTCAAGTATCTGCGAAGGACAAAGAACATAGTGTTAGTCCTCGGTGGCAGTGATACCTTGAGAGTTGAAGGATATACAGATGCCAGTTTTCAGACGGATAGAGACAGTGGTCGGTCTCAGTCGGGCTGGGTATTTCTCTTGAATGGTGGGGCAGTCACTTGGAAAAGTTCCAAGCAAGAAAAAGTGGCTGATTCTACGTGCGAATCAGAGTACATAGCAGCAAGTGAAGCGTCAAAGGAAGCGGCTTGGCTAAAGAATTTTATCGGTGACCTTGGAGTAGTCCCGAGTATTCAGGAGCCCTTGGAACTGTTCTGCAATAACGAAGGTGCGGTCGCCTTGACAAAGGAACCGCGAGACCATGGAAAGTCCAGGCATATCGACCAGAAAGTACCACTACATAAGATATAGAGTAGAAGAAGGTCACCTCCTTGTAAAGAGGGTATCATCAGAAGATAATCCTGCAGATCCCTTGACAAAGGCACTGAGTAGGATTAAGCATAATCAGCATTCTAGGAGCATTGGATTAAGAAATGATATTAATTTTTGTAATTAGATAAGTTATTAGAAACTTGTAACAATGCATTGTGTCACACCCCGATCCTTGACAGAATCGATCAAGGCGTGATATATTGTTCAAAGTCTCATGACAACTATGTTATAATATGATTAGATTCAATTAAGTACTAAGTAGGAAAACAAGATCCACAACATATAAATACAAATTCAAATACAAACAACATTTATTACATCAAATTTAAATAGTCTTATGGGTTTCTAAGGTATACCCTACTTTTCATCAACTTCATTCTTCAAATCTGCATTATGGGTAAAAACAAGTCAACTACGAGAGTTGGTGAGTAATCTAGTTTTATTAAAGAAAATTGTGAGTTTGAATAATTTGAAATTTGTTTTCTTTTGAAGTTGGCGAGCAAGTGTTATTGAGATAACAGTTTATAAATCAAAAATTGATTAACAAATGATAACAACAACAATAAGTCCTCACCCTATATATACATATATATGTATATATATAGGATGGAGCATCTAATCATCATACACACTCAACCACGTGCAATCAATCACCTTAGCGTCCCAAGGCGGGGTGGTCAACCCAATAGCGCTATTATTGTCCATAACGTACCTCAAGAATACGGGCATAGTCATGGAGATTAGACTAAAAATGATAATGCACTACAAGTACATGTAGCGTAAACAAACAATAATTATACAAATAATAATTCAAGTATAAATGTCCCAACAATGTCTCAATTGTGATAAAATAATAAAATGAAGTTGAAAACATATTAGAACCACATGATACACCCCAAAAGTATTGAAAATTATAAAATATGGGATAGATTACTCACTTTAGTCCAAACGGAATACGCGTGTCGTACGAAAGACGGCTCGGGTCAAAATGACGTAGAACCTAATATAATTAATAGTTTTGGCTTAGGAATCGATAAACGGGAATATAGTATTAATAAAAATAATTAGACATATATTCTTATATTAGATGAATTAACAATAATCCAAATTTTGTTTTGAATATTAATGTATTCATATGTTAAATGAATTTTAAATTGAATTAATTACTTTGCTTAATTAATTTATATTTTCACTTTAGGCAAGATTTTAAATTTCTTATTAAAATAATAACTAGTCAAATTATAAGTATTTATAGATTTTATATATTATAAACAATTATTTATATGAAATAATCATTAAAAATGCATTTTTACATGCTTAGATATTTAGGAAAATGGTTTTAAATACTAAACAGTAATGAAACATTCTGAAATTATCAGAAAATCATTATTTCATAAAATAGTATTTACTGTAAAATGTTCATATTTTTCTTAACTGCTTTAGTATTTATTTAGTATTTTAATAATTAAACCACAACAAATTTTGGGAAAAATAATAAATGATTCCCAAAAATTCTGGAAAATGAACCATAGTTTTATAACATTATATTGAGCCTACTGTAAATATTTTGGATATTTTGGACAATGGGAAGTATTTATTATGTTTTTCATTATTAACTAATCAATAAAATCATAAATAATAGTAAACTATTAAGGAAAATTCATTAAACTTTTTATCTATGATTAATATGTCATATATGATATTGTGACAAGGTTTTATAATTTTCGGACTTGTATAGCTATTTATTAACAATTTAACCCATTAAACAATCATTAAATTTGGAAAAATAAGAAAACATTCTTAATAAAATCTGTAAATTTTTGCATGGGGTCGTTATAATGTTATTAAGGTGCGAAAAATATAAAATCGTGTTTTTGACATACATAACTATATTTGTCTATTTATTTAGCTTCAACAAAATAAAATACAAAATAACCATAAAACTGTAATATAAATGCATGAAACTTCAGAAATTACGTTGGCTCAGTTTATGGGCCATCCCATAATTTTCTCAGAATTTATTGAATACAAAAAGTATTTTATATGAATTATTGCCCTATTTTAGTGAAATAATTATAATAATTCGATAAAAATGAGTTAATTTCTGAAAATTTCCAGAACTTCTTATTTTATTAATGGGATTCTGAGAAAAATCAGGTTTATACATAAAATAAGTTTTAGATATTTTGGTGGATTTAATTTGTTTCATGTATGAATTTGAAACTTTTAACAACATACCTTGAGGAATGCTTCAAGAGGGATGAAGATTTGAGTATGAGGGATTGTTCTTGGCTAGAAAATGAAGCTTTTTGGAGAAATTTCGAGATTGAGAGTGAGAGAAAGAATAGAGAGGGTTTGAGTGGTGATGAGAATAATGTGGTGAGAGGAAAAGGAAAGGAAAGATGATGGGAGGTGTGAGTGGGAGACCATGGGAATATCTTTTGACTTTTGGTGGTCTTCATAATTTTCCACTAGCACAAGCATCTTAAGAGTTTTATAAAATTTAATGTAGTGTTTATAAAAATAGAGTTTTATACAAAAATAGGTTATTATTTGATTATAAGAATCTACTTTGATTTGAAGTTTAATTATAGCATTCAAGTTTGATTCTTTTAATTTAGTTAGAGAATTATACTTTTATTTGATTATAATATGGTATCATAATTTAATTTGATTATAGTTATAACATTATACTATGCTATATTGCTATTAACATCAATTTATAACGTAGTGTATGAGTTTTGATCCTATTAGCGTCAAGTAATCTCGATTAGGGTTTATTAGATTTCCAATTGGGTTGGGTTGACCCGAATCCATTTTAGGCGGATGTCACAGTCTCCCCTACTTTAGGAAATTTCGTCCCGAAATTTAATAAGAAAGTACCTTAAGAGAAAAGATGCGGGTATTTGGTACGCATATGATCCTCACGCTCCCATGTATACTCGGGTCCACGTGCCGACTGCCACCTGACCTTGACCAGGGGAATGCGACTTCTTTTGAGTTGCTTTTCCTTCCGGTCGGCAATTTCCAAGGGTTTCTCGATAAATTGCATTGTCTCGTCAATTTGGATATCCTCGAGAGGAACATGAAGGTTCTCGTCTGCTAAACACTTTTTGAGGTTAGCTATATGAAATAGTAGGTGAACTTTCTAAAGCTCTGTTGGTAGATCCAACTCATAGGCTACTGGTCCGATCCTTTTCAGGATCTTAAACCGGCCTACGTAGCGTGGTGCCAATTTACCCTTGCGTCCAAATCGAACCACACCTTTCCATGGGGACACTTTTAACATGACCATGTCACCCACGATAAATTCAAGCGGTTTGCGTCGCTTGTCGGCATTACTCTTTTGTCGGCTACGAGCTGTGAGAAGGTTATTGCGAATCTGAGTGATTTTGTCGGTTGTTTCCTGGATAAGCTCAGGACCAACGATTGGAGAATCCACTATTGCGCGAATTACGTGAGACTCCCCAATTTCATGCCAGCAAATAGGAGATCGGCATTTACGGCCATACAATGTCTCAAATGGTGGCATCCCGATGCTTGAATGATAACTATTATTATAGAGAATTCCACCAACGGTAAATGAGAGTCCCATTTTCCTCCGAAATCTAAGACACACGCCCTCAACATATCTTCGAGTGTTTGAATTGTCCTCTCAGATTGACCATCGGTCTGAGGATGATAGGCGGTACAGTATGTATGTATATATGTATGTATATGTATGTATGTATGTGTATGTATGTATGTATGTATGTATGTATGTCTGTGTATGTATGTTTGTAATGTCATTTTATAGCTGATACGCATAAGAGGAATAAAATATGCAAGATACAGGTGGACCACGAGCTGTATATACGCCAGGTGAGTAGGTTCTAATCCATTATTATGATATTATTTAATTAAATGTTCTTTGAATTATTTCCACTTTCCGGAGATATAATTTTTTTTTATAAAGAGTCTTTTCGTTTTCCCTGTCCTTATCGGAGTTAAGCAGTGAATGTTGAAAAAATAGCACTTTGGGTAGTCGAAAGGTTTTTAAAAGTCTTTTCGTTTTCCTGTCTTTATCAAGTTAAGCAGTTAATGTTGAAAAAATAGCACCTAGGGTAATCGAAAGGTTTTTAAAAGTCTTTTCGTTTTCCTGTCCTTATCAAGTTAAGCAGTTAATGTTGAAAAAATAGCACCTAGGGTAATCGAAAGGTTTTTAAAAGTCTTTTCGTTTTCCTGTCCTTATCAAGTTAAGCAGTTAATGTTGAAAAAATAGCACCTAGGGTAATCGAAAGGTTTTTAAAAGTCTTTTCGTTTTCCTGTCCTTATCAAGTTAAGCAGTTAATGTTGAAAAAATAGCACCTAGGGTAATCGAAAGGTTTTTAAAAGTCTTTTCGTTTTCCTCCGATGAATATAATCTCAGAAGATCTAGGGCCTTCATCTTTGGGCTTTGCTTATGAGCAATCTCAAAACTTACTTCCAGGTTGAATTCTAGTACTTTTATGTCAGTTTGGTTTTTATCATCTAACATTTTTTTTTGTTTTTTTTAAAGCTCCACTAATGGATAGTTTAACGGATTACAATCCATTCATGGACGAGCACTTAACGAACAGTGAGATTATCCCCATGAATCAAGGATTCATGGCTAGCATACAGAATGACAATCAACTACAGGTGATTCATAACGACAGTGTTGGAATGAATCCTGAGTTTGAGGGAGGTTTTCAATACCAGAATCACCTTCAGATGATTCAAAGAAATCTAGAGGGATTTCAAAACCCTGGGTTCATAGCTGAAAATCAACAGTTACTGCCGACGTCAGATACTAATGTTATTGCACCAAAGTTTATCTTTGGTCAGGATCATGCTCAATTGATCCAGAATGACAATAGCACAACCGGATTTGATTCTTTGAGTCCAAGAACCACAGTAGTTGGCAGTGGAAGTGGTTCTAGACAGCCATTAAGTAAGGAAGCAATAACTCAGCACTTTAACAAGCCTCTTTTGGAAGCTGCAAAGGAACTCAACGTTGGATCAACCCAGTTGAAGAATCGTTGTAGGGAGTTAGGCATACCAAAATGGCCTCGAAGACAGCTTAAGAGTCTAGAAACTCTTATTAACAATACTCAGGTTAAAAATTGCATTTTTTTTTTCAAAATTTTAGTACCATGAGATTGTATTGACTGAAGGTATTTATGTAACAGGAATTGAATAATATTGCTAATGAAGCAGACGTAATACTTGGTATAGAAAATGAGAAAAAAGCAATATTCGAGGGTTCCAGTTCGAAGATGACTGATACCACAAAGAAATTTAGGCAAGCTGTCTTTAGAGATGTTTACAGGAAACGAAAGGCCGAGGAGATGGAGGAAACTTCATCAGGGACCCATGCACAGCAGCAATCTTTGCCATCCGGTTCTGCTATAGATGTTGATTTACTTGGGCATGTAAATGATGAAGGCTCACATCCTATAATAGAAAGTATGGTTATTCCTATTCTTCAGGAAGGTCCAAGTCAAGTACTTTTTGATGAAGATTGGAGTTTCTTAGATCAGGAAGATATGAATCTTGATTTACTTGAGAATGTAAATGATGAAATTTCACATCCTATGATAGAAGGTATGACCATTCCTATTCTTCAGGAAGGTCCAAGTCAAGTACCTTCTAATTCTGATATGAGTGGTTTTAACCCTGACTTTCTCAAGATCATAAGTGAAGAGAAAACAGAAGACTTAACAGGTGAGATAGCCTGCTTTCGGCGTTCAGATTGAATTCCAACATTAGTCTAATGAAACCGTTGGTACCGTTCCTGTTTCCGTTTATGCCATTAATGCTAATGTTTGTCATGGCGGCTGCCACAACGACATGAAATATAACGGTGTCCACCAGTGGAGTCATCGGTCGATCTGTTAATGGTGTGATGGTATGTTGGTTACTTTGACAAGGTGGCATTCTTGTGCTATTGAGATTAAAGATGGAATGATTGTAGGTTTTCGATAATAGTTATTGGTCAGATATTATCGACCGTGTAAGGGTAGGGGTATAACATGTACATAAAATGTCTAGATGTATGGTTCTATAGTATTATAAAATACTCCTATAGTATTTTAGATTTGTATTCTGTTTTAGAGTTTATTTGTATATGGTTATTGATAAGTTTTTAGACTTGTTGTTCACTACAATTATTCCTAAACACATGTTAGTCATACCTTGGACCAATAGAGTTGATCAGGCTCTATTTATCCTAGATATGATTACATAACTATCTAGGCCTACTCGTAGTGTTCAACTCATCTTATTACTCTTGTATTGTTTTGGTTATGACACTGTTCTAGTATGTATGTACTTGTACTTATACTTTATAAAAATATCATTGTATTGGGCACCTTCTGGGCTTTCCATGGGTATTAAATGTGAATCATGTAGCATTTGCGTGGGCCCCCATAATACTAAGTTTTCACATGTTTTCCCACTTCTAGGACCATTAGGGAACTTACTAGTCCAATGAGTTGGCCATTTTAGAGTGTATCCTTTCGGATACGTTTGATAAGGTCGGGTATTTTGATGGCTCAAAAATAATGTGAATGACGCGCTTTGACCTATAGGTTTGGGAACTCTCGCCTTTGGTCCCCAGGTAAGCAAACTGGTCCCTCGGTTGATTGGGATGTATACGAATGCTTACCTAGTCAGGATTTTCGGGCTACCGGCACCTCCCCCTTCCAGTTACTACGCGTCCATTACTATGATCCTACCCAACTAAAGTGGATGACTTGGAATTTCCTATGAGTTCTAAGGATTATATACGTATATATATATATATATATTTTTTTTGAAACCACTTGAGTATGTGTGTGATTTTCAGAGAAAGAAGAGAAAATTTACAAGTGTAGGCACACATATAAGTGTCATGAGTAATACGTAAGCACATAAGGGAGCAATTAGCACACAAATGTATTCCTAGAATTTTCTAAGTGCGAATTGCATGCAGTTGTGTGTGCATTTTATAAACTAGCATACGAGAGGACCCTAGAGGCTATAGACTAGGTCAAGGCAATTAACCTAATTCCCTATAGTCAAGGGCTCTGATACCAATCTGTCACACCCCGATCCTTGGTGGAATCGATCAAGGCGTGATATATTGTTCAAAGTCTCATGACAACTATGTTATAATATGATTAGATTCAATTAAGTACTAAGTAGGCAAACAAGATCCACAACATACAAATACAAATTCAAATACAAACAACATTTATTACATCAAATTTAAATAGTCTTGTGGGTTTCTAAGGTATACCCTACTTTTCATCAACTTCATTTTTCAAATCTGCATCATGGGTAAAAACAAGTCAACTACGAGAGTTGGTGAGTAATCTAGTTTTATTAAAGAAAATTGTGAGTTTGAATAATTTGAAATTTGTTTTCTTTTGAAGTTGGCGAGCAAGTGTTATTGAGATAACAGTTTATAAATCAAAAATTGATTAACAAATGATAACAACAACAATAAGTCCTCACCCTATATATACATATATATGTATATATATAGGATGGAGCATCTAATCATCATACACACTCAACCACGTGCAATCAATCACCTTAGCGTCCCAAGGCGGGGTGGTCAACCCAATAGCGCTATTATTGTCCATAACGTACCTCAAGAATACGGGCATAGTCATGGAGATTAGACTAAAAATGATAATGCACTACAAGTACATGTAGCGTAAACAAACAATAATTATACAAATAATGATTCAAGTATAAATGTCCAAACAATGTCTCAATTGTGATAAAATAATAAAATGAAGTTGAAAACATATTAGAACCACATGATACACCCCAAAAGTATTGAAAATTATAAAATATGGGGTAGATTACTCACTTTAGTCCAAACGGAATACGCGTGTCGTACGAAAGACGGCTCGGGTCAAAATGACGTAGAACCTAATATAATTAATAGTTTTGGCTTAGGAATCGATAAACGGGAATATAGTATTAATAAAAATAATTAGACATATATTCTTATATTAGATGAATTAACAATAATCCAAATTTTGTTTTGAATATTAATGTATTCATATGTTAAATGAATTTTAAATTGAATTAATTACTTTGCTTAATTAATTTATATTTTCACTTTAGGCAAGATTTTAATAATTTCTTATTAAAATAATAACTAGTCAAATTATAAGTATTTATAGATTTTATATATTATAAACAATTATTTATATGAAATAATCATTAAAAATGCATTTTTACATGCTTAGATATTTAGTAAAATGGTTTTAAATACTAAACAGTAATGAAACATTCTGAAATTATCAGAAACTCATTATTTCATAAAATAGTATTTACTGTAAAATTTTCATATTTTTCTTAACTGCTTTAGTATTTATTTAGTATTTTAATAATTAAACCACAACAAATTTTGGGAAAAATAATAAATGATTCCCAAAACTTCTGGAAAATTAACCATAGTTTTATAACATTATATGGAGCCTACTGTAAATATTTTGGATATTTTGGACAATGGGAAGTATTTATTATGTTTTTCATTATTAACTAATCAATAAAATCATAAATAATAGTAAACTATTAAGGAAAATTCATTAAACTTTTTATCTATGATTAATATGTCATATATGATATTGTGACAAGGGTTTATAATTTTCGGACTTGTATAGCTATTTATTAACAATTTAACCAATTAAACAATCATTAAATTTGGAAAAATAAGAAAACATTCTTAATAAAATCTGTAAAGTTTTGCATGGGGTCGTTATAATGTTATTAAGGTGCGAAAAATATAAAATCGTGTTTTTGACATACATAACTATATTTTTCTATTTATTTAGCTTCAACAAAATAAAATACAAAATAACCATAAAACTGTAATATAAATGCATGAAACTTCATAAATTATGTTTTCTCCGTTTATGGGTCATCCCATAATTTTCTCAGAATTTATTGAATAAAAAAAGTATTTTATATGAATTATTGCCCTATTTTAGTGCAATAATTATAATAATTCGATAAAAATGAGTTAATTTCTGAAACTTTCCAGAACTTCTTATTTTATTAATGGGATTCTGAGAAAAATCAGGTTTATACATAAAATAAGTTTTAGATATTTTGGTGGATTTAATTTGTTTCATGTATGAATTTGAAACTTTTAACAACATACCTTGAGGAATGCTTCAAGAGGGATGAAGATTTGAGTATGAGGGATTGTTCTTGGCTAGAAAATGAAGCTTTCTTGGAGAAATTTCGAGATTGAGAGTGAGAGAAAGAATAGAGAGGGTTTGAGTGGTGATGAGAATAATATGGTGAGAGGAAAAGGAAAGGAAAGATGATGGGAGGTGTGAGTGGGAGACCATGGGAATATCTTTTGACTTTTGGTGGTCTTCATAATTTTCCACTAGCACAAGCATCTTAAGAGTTTTATAAAATTTAATGTAGTGTTTATAAAAATAGAGTTTTATAAAAAAATAGGTTATTATTTGATTATAACAATCTACTTTGATTTGAAGTTTAATTATAGCATTCAAGTTTGATTCTTTTAATTTAGTTAGAGAATTATACTTTTATTTGATTATAATATGGTATCATAATTTAATTTGATTATAGTTATAACATTATACTATGCTATATTGCTATTAACATCAATTTATAACATAGTGTATGAGTTTTGATCCTATTAGCGTCAAGTAATCTCGATTAGGGTTTATTAGATTTCCAATTGGGTTGGGTTGACCCGAATCCATTTTAGGCGGATGTCACACATTGTATTTAACTTTTGTGATTTAATAATGGAGATTTATTAATGGTTTACTACATTTGTCAATACTTTATCATTGTGTTTCATTTTGCATGTTTACTTCCTGAATAATTGGATTATTCAAATATCCACAGTCACTCATACTCTTAGGGAGTAAGTATAAAGTAAGACTGTCATGAATTGGTTGTAGATTGTCTAAGGAGTTACACATTGCAATAAGATTGCTGCAATGTTCATGAGTACTTGGAAATGGAGATTTGAGTATTGGATAAACCCACCCTCAATGGATTGCTTCATGGATTACATCATGAGCAATGTTGAGAAGATAATATCTTTTGATCTTTAAGCTAAGATATATGAGTTATGATTTACTAGGCGATTATTCATTGATAATATGAAAACGCATCGGTAACTCGGTGTTATAAAACGTGTTGTTGTGAGTAATTTGTCTGGTAAAAGACATAAGTATATGAGTCGAAGCTTATTCGTCCCTTGATCCTAACGGGGAACAGATATCTGTAGGCCTCTCGATGAATTTGAAGTTGACTAAAATGGTTGGCCAACCAGGACTAAATTGACTTGGTCAATTGGTAGTCTAAGAGTCATATGCAAATCGGAAATCGAGAAATAGTGAATCAGACCAGGATTGATTTTAATCCATGTCTTGAGTCTGAAAATATCTTGTTGGACGGCGGATCATCTGATCACTTATCTATGGACAGGACTGATTAGATCAGAGTTTCACAGTAGTTTCTAGGAAGCTACATATGCTGGTTAATTAGAGGTTAAATTGGTAATTATAGTCATAGACTTATCCAAGTGGGAGACTGTTGGATTAGGTGTCCAAGTCATGACTAATAATTAGTATTTACTTAGTTAATAGTAGCATAGTCCATTTGGGTTGCCCTCATAGCTGGAGGTTGGTAGAAAGTTCAGTAGAGAGAAATATTGATTTATTATGTGATTAATAAATCGATAGAAATAAAAAAGGAATAGTTGTTAATATATAAATGTGATTATATATTAATTAGAAACTATAGTACTTGATTAATAATTAATCAGGAATTAATTGGATTAATTCTGTGGCATTAATTGGATTAATCAAGAAGACAGGGGCTAAAGTTGTTCCAACTCGAAAGTTGAATTGACACGCGCGGCGCGCCCAGGTACGAGCCGCGGCGCGCGTACTGATAATCAGGAAAATGGCTTAGAGATAGGATTTATCTCCGTTTGAAAGTCAAACGAGGTTTATCTCTAAGGGTCATTTGGTTGCCTATAAATAGGGACCCCTGGACCTCATAATTGGCTGCGATTTCTCTCTGTAAGCTCTCTGGAATTTTCGATCCCCTCCCCTCCTAGCTTGGGTGTGACTTTCATTTGAGGCAGGATAATTTTGTTGCTTTGCTTCTAAGAAACTTAAGGTTGGTTTTCTATTTTAATCTTTAGTTTTTTTATTGGCCTCTAGGAGCTTGTTATATGTTCAATAGTAGAAAACATAGATCCTCATAGGTTGCATGTGAACTTAGGTTATTTAGTTCATGGTTTGCAGAAAACATTTCACAAAATTGGTTCGGTTCCAATGATTTTTTGCTCACTTAAGATGAGCTTGGTTAAGGAACCAAATAACTGAAACCGATAATGAATTTTTAAAAAACCAAGAACAAAACCATCACACATAATTAATTTCGGTTCCGTATGAACGAAAAATAAACCGTTACATTTATTACTAAAATAATCGAAAATAAATTTTTGCATTTACTTTTAGAAGCTAGAAAATAATTACTAACTTAATATTATTGACAAAATAATTGAAAATTATGTTTTGAAGAACCGATGGCCAAACCGTTATATATAATCGGTTCCGATTTGGTTTGGTTCTAACAATTTTTTGCTCACTTAAGATGAGTTTGATTAACGAACCAAAATAACCAAAACCGATAATAGGTTTTTAAAGAAATGAAGAACCAAACCGTCACACATAATTGGTTTCGGTTTGTTGGAACGAAAAATAAACCTTTACATTTATTACTAAAATAATCGAAAACAAACTGTTACATTTACTTTTAGAAGCTAAAAAATAATTACTAACTTAATATTATTGACAAGATGACTGAAAATTATGTTTTTGAAGAACCGAGAACCAAACCGTTATATATAATTGGTTCCGATTTTGTTCGGTTCTAACGATTTTTTGCTCACTTAAGATGAGCTTGGTTAAGGAACCAAAATAACCGAAATCGATAATGGATAACAAAAAAAATACAAGAACCAAACCGTCACCCATAATTGGTTTCGGTTCCGTTAGAACGAAAAATAAAGTATTACAATTCTTTACTAATATAATCGAAAATAAATTGATACATTTGGTTATTATAAATATTCAAATTATAATCTATATCTCACTATTTCGATAAAAAAATCATTATTCTTATTTTATTTATTTTTCTATTTCGCATCAATTATATATTTGAAAATGTTTATAATTGGTTTTTGTGTAAATTTAAAAAAAACACTAACTTTTCAGAAAATTTTGGTTTAGACACTATGTTATTGTTTTTTTAATTAACTCACTAAGTTTTTAAGTTTTTCCGATTAATATGTTTTCGATTTTGTTTCAATTTTGACACATTGGTACCACGTCAGCATGTCATAACAACGCCACATCATCAAGACTGACACGTCACCATGCTCAATGTTGCAAAAGTCGCTAGGTGTTGCTAGGTCGGTCGACTAATTAACGAGTAGCGAGTACTCGATCTAGGTGGGGAGTACTCGAATCGTACTCGGATAGGGTAAATACGTACATATTATTTGATTATACATACTGAAATATTGAATATAGTAATGGTTGCATCAAATTTGATTTGAATTAAACAATAAAATATTTATTAAACAAGTAAACATATGATATGTTTTAAACTAATTACATAAAATTTATAATTATTTATTTTATAAAAAAATTCAAAATTCTCGAGTTTGACCGATTTTTTCCGAGTTTGACCGAGTTTTGCCGATTCCAAGGTTGACCGAGTTGCACCAATTTTGACCGAGTAACACCGAGTTTGGCCGAGTAGCACTGAGGTTGACCGAGTTTGACCGAGTCCGGGTTTTTTGGCCGATTCTCATAAAAGCGTTTCGGATAACACCCAATTCCGAGTACTCGACCGAGTACTTGTCCGAGTAGGCCGAGTTTTACAACACTGACCATGTCATGTCAGCTGACAACCGGTTGACCGGTCAAGTGGTCAAAATTGAAACAAAATTGACAACGTAGTAACTTAATTGAGAAAAATTAAAAAGTTAGTAATTTAATTAAAAAAAATAACACAGTGTCAAAATCGTCAAAATCGAACTTCTTTAAAAAATTAATGTTTTTTTTAATTTACCGTTAAATAAAGCTTTTTTAGTTCAAACAAAAAACTTGACTAAAAATTTCCACCATTGAAAATGCTCTAAACATGAACCAATTATAAGAGAAAAGCACAATATTGTCAAATAATTGATCTCTTCTGGACGGATTACACCCGCATATACCGTATTTCGATGGTTCCAAATTATCCACAAAGTGACATACGTAATCCATTCAAGGGTAAATTCTAAACAAAGTTTCTCTTTTAAACCTAGAGTAATTGTATTGATTCCTACCTTTTATTCGTACTTATATTCCTATTCATGTGAAATTATGATAAGTATCACCTTTAATAAAAGTAATAATATTTTAATACATATGTTACAATTTAACTTGGATAGAAAGATGAGTATGAATAAAAGATAGGAACAAAAACAATTTCTCTTAAACCTAGAAGCCTCACATTCCAAGTTTCTTTTCTCTCTTATATTTTTGTGTAAAATATTTTGATTTTAATTTTTGATAATCTATTTTGATATCTTGATAACTTGAAGGACCAACTTTTTGATTTATTTCAAACCTCAAAGTCAATTCCGCTTTATTAGAAATGTTGATTTTGTGGGTAATGCTATCCCTTCACTGTTTCAAAAAATTTTCATGCATCCGTCCTCATTTAACATGATTTTTTGTTACTTTGTTTATTTTTACTACAAATACCTCTCATTTGATTTGATTTTTTGTTCTTTTGTTGTCTTTTATTTTTGTTTGTATGTTTTGTTTATTATTATTATTATTATTATTATTATTATTGTTGTAAGAACCCGAGAGAAATGGTAATAAATATGTAAAATAACTATGTATTATCGTAAAGTTAAGAAAAAGGGCAAAATAGTCTTTTGCCATATTTTGGGATCTTAATGTAAAATATTTCGTGTTTGTGGCAATATTGTGAAAAATAAAACACTTATGCATTAAAAGTTTGACTTTTGTGGTCAAAACATGAAAGATGGAACTTGAGGGTAAAAATTGGAATTACTGGAAGTATAAATAGAGGGAAGCCTCTAGCTCCCTCTACTGGAATCGTGAAACAACATCAGTAGGAGAAGGAGAGCTCGAGCCTTAGGCAGTTCTGGAGAAATCAGCACAGGAAATTAAGAACCAAGTTGAAGACTTTGATTCCTAAGTCATCCAAGGTTAGAATTCGTCCTTGCAAGTTATTCAAACCATTTTTAGTGTTCTTGAGGAGATGAAAACGAAATTCAGTTGTGGTGTGGGATTGATTTCGGTTTCTAACTCCTAAAAGATGATTCCACACATCATTGGAACTCAATTCCATCTTTGAAAACCAATTAGAAGTCAAGGGATTGAGAAATTTCCTCAAGAACCCTAAAACTAAGAATTTGTGAAATTTAGATGTTTCTATGGACTAAAACCTGATGTAAACTGAAGGTTTTAGTCATAGGATGTTATATATTGATTAGGTTAAGTATTAAGAACTTAATGGACCGAAACAGGGGGCTGTAGCACAAAAATCGGGCAAAAACCCGTCTCTGCAGCACAGACACGAGTCGTGCCCTTTTTGTACATAGTATGGCACGAGTCGTGCTCCTCTGTGGAAGTCAGAATAAGTCAACTTAGATATGCACGAGTCGTGCACATTGTAGAACAAAAAGAGCACGAGTCGTGCTCTTTGCTGGGCAGCATTCTGTCCATTTTTGAGTTTTGAACTTCGCTCTAGACTTGTCCGTTGGGTCTATAAATCATACCATAGGCCTAAAATGGTGTGAAAACATGTAGAAAATTGTCGGAACAGAAATACGACCTCCCGAGGGTACTGTAGCAAAATACGTGTATCCCGGGGAAGTTAAAAATGGAAGGAAGTTAATTAATAGAGATTGTAGCCTAACTAATGAATTGTAGTTGCATACTATGGTACTTTTAAATTGTAAAGTCAGTTATTATATATGTATTGGATATAAATGTATATTTTATAAATAATAGGTGGTGGTTCCAATACGAACAACCAAGTGAAAGGAAAAGGAGTTCAAGAAGTCAAATAACTCCTAGGTGTTCCGAGGTGAGTATTATGTGGTTTTTTTGAAGTACATAGCAACCTGAATTTTATTAAAGAATGTTTTGGGAGTCTAAAGGGTTTAATGGAAAATTGAAATGATTTGACAGAAATGGAAATGATCTAATAAAAAGGAATGGTACTATGGAACCGAAATGTTTGGTGAAATTGAAAATGGAACAAGGAAATAGTAAGAATGAACGGTAATGGTAACAAGGAAAGTAATTAAGTATTTGAACCCTGTTGACAAGTTGAGAAGTATCCGGATAAAGACCACGGCCTGCTGCGGTAGGGGTGGCAATGAGACACTACTGGGATGGTACCTCCCGTCGCGAAGTAGTTGTCTTACCTTGATAGATGAATTCGTTTCATGCTATTGGGGAAGTAGCTATACGGGTGCGTCTCGTATAAAACCTACGGGTGCGCTCGTAGGGATGTACCATTGAAAAGAAATAAGGAATACCTGTGGGTGCGCTCACAGAAAAAGTAATGTTGAACGTCTAATTAATAATGATATTAATGGCAAAAATGTTTTTGGGTCTAAACCCATAATGCTCACGAGACATTATGTCTCACGTATGTTTTTTTTTCTAAATGCTATGTACTCAGGTAAACAGGAAGGAGGTTAGTAGAATCGGGTGGGACCGTAGCTTCTATTGTGAAATAATGTAAAATAAGCAGGTTTGAACTATGGCTATGATATGTACTTGTGATACCCCGTTTTGTAAAAATACTTAAATGGTTTGTATAATTATAAATTTGTAATATAAGTTTGAAAAAAAAAAATTTTGTAAAAGTTGGGGTGTTACAATTTGGTATCAGAGCCATGGTTTAAGCGAATTAGGTTGGGTAACCATCCTAGGCTTAAACTAGTGGATTAATAGTAATTAAAGTAGTAGTACTAGGTACTAACTAACGGGGTAGAGTCGGTAAAATATAGTATTGCAATCCACAGAAACCGATGAACCAGGGGATCTTGTGATAACATCAGAGCCAAAGTATATAGGTGGTTAAAGTAATATTGGGCCTGTATTATTGTAACCACAGGATATGCTTTGGAAATGGTGAAGCCACGGGGACCCTGAGGGATTTGGTTGTGGAAATTTGTAGAGAGATACTTGGGGACGCAAGTTCTATAGGAAGATTACATGCTACAGTTTTCGTATATATATTGATAAATATACTTATGTGGAATAATAAACGTAAATCTTATTCATCTTATATAGTAAATGGAGAGTGGAGATCAGAACGATTTCAGTGAAGGACGGACCGCAAGTCGTACCCCGTCCCATGAAGATAATCCTGTCAATGATGCGGTTAACATGGGTCCTAACCCAAATCCAATACCGCAACCCCCACCTGTGACTTTGGAGGCTATACAAAACCTTATTAGCAACCTAAAGACGGAAATGAGGGAAGATATGCGACAAATGTTGAACACACGGCTGGGGGAACCACCTCCTAATCCTTCAGCAGATGATGCCTCTTGGAGACCCACTAATGGAGATTCAGTTACGGAGGAAGACAGTGTGGGGACAGAAGACAAGAAGAGATGCTCTTTTAAAACTTTTCTGGCATGCAAACCAACGGAATACTATGGTAGCTACGAGCCTAAAGTCACGATGCGGTGGATACGGGAGACAGAGCAAGTATTGGAGGTCAGCAAGTGTCATGAGAAGGATAAAGTTTATTATGCCTCACGAATGTTGAAAGACGATGCGTTGGTCTGGTGGAACACCTTATACGAACTGGTTGGAAAGGATGTAATTTATAAGTGGTCGTGGACCGAATTCACTACCCGCCTGAAGAATAAATATTGTCCCCTTCGGGACATAGAGAAACTTGAAGACGAATTCCTTACTCTGAAGAAGGGTAATTTGACTGTTGCTGAATATACTAAAAAGTTCAGCGATATGCTGCCATTTGTGGGAAACCTGTACCCTACGGAGCGAGCACGAATCAACCGTTATGTGAAAGGCCTACCTTGGGAGTATGAATTGGAAGTAAAACGGGCGGTAACAATGGATGCGGCGTTTGAGGCAGCAAGAAATGTTGAAGATGTGGGGAAACGAAAAACAGTGGAGAAGCAAGTTTCTGGGGATAAACGTAAGTTCAGTGGCGGGAGTAGTAGCTGGAATATGAAGGGAAAGTCGGTGGTGATGTCGAGCAAACAGGGCAGTCGAAAGATGTGTGATAAGTGCGGGAAAGAGCATACGGGCGAATGTAAGATGGGAAGTGCAGCTTGTTTTAACTGCGGAAGAATGGGTCACAAGGCGAGGGAATGTACTTATCCTAAGCTCAGCGAAGTCGAGTGTTTTTCATGTCACGAAAAAGGGCACTATAGCTTTAACTGTCCGAAGAAGGGTGGCGAGACAATGGTATCAACTGCGCAGAAAAAGACAGAGCCCCAAAAGGTGAAGACTCGCGCTTTCCAACTCACCCGAGAAGAAGCAAAGGAGACACAAGACGTGGTCTCAGGTACTATACTAATTAACCAGATGCCTGCCTATGTATTATTTGATTCTGGTGCTACGTGTTCGTTTGTGTCCTACGGGTTTGGTCAAAATTTTAATACACCGCTAGAACCATTAGACCGCGTATGTGAGGTAGAACTGGCGAGTGGAAAGAAGGTGGAGATAAAACATGTGTACCGTGGCTGCGAACTCAGCATAGATGATCGGAAATTTTTGTTGAACCTTCTTCCGATTGGAGTGAAGACTTTTGATGTTGTCATTGGTATGGATTGGCTTGGAGCCAATGATGCGAAAATCGCATGTGGGAAAAAGATAGTGTCGGTGAAAATTCCAGGTGGCAGCAAAGTGTATATGTACGGTGAAAAACCCAAGAGGATGTCCAATTTGATTACCGCGGCGAAAGTCAGAAGATGTTTGATGAAAGGATGCTTATCCTATGTGGCGTATGTGATGATGGAGGATAAAGTAAAGAAGACGGTACATGACATTGACGTGGTGAAAGAATATCCTGAAGTGTTTCCAGATGATTTACCCGGGTTGCCACCAGAAAGACAAGTAGAATTTCGCATTGATCTTGTACCTGGAGCTTCTCCTATCGCTCGTGCTCCATACCGTTTAGCCCCGACCGAAATGCGGGAGTTGATGTCACAGTTACAGGAATTGTTGGATAAAGGTTTTATACGCCCCAGTGTGTCGCCTTGGGGTGCACCGGTACTGTTCGTTAAAAAGAAGGATGGCACGATGCGAATGTGTATTGATTACCGCGAGCTCAATAAAATTACCATCAAGAATCGTTATCCACTACCACGGATAGACGATCTGTTTGATCAGTTGCAAGGCGCTGACTATTTTTCGAAGATTGATCTCCGGTCGGGTTATCACCAGGTGCGGGTAAGAGATGAAGATATTGAGAAGACTGCTTTTCGCACTCGTTACGGGCACTACGAATTTTTGGTCATGCCTTTTGGTTTGACGAATGCCCCGGCAATTTTCATGGATTTGATGAATAGGGTGTGCAAGCCGTTCCTTGATAAATTTGTAATCGTCTTCATTGATGACATCCTTATCTACTCGAAGAGTGCAGAAGAACACGGGGATCATTTGAGGACGGTGTTAGAAGTTTTAAAGAAAGAAAAGTTATATGCGAAATTTTCGAAGTGTGAATTCTGGTTGAGGGAAGTGCAATTCCTTGGACACGTTGTTTCAATCCAAGGCATTAAAGTAGATCCAGCAAAGGTGGAGGCAGTGATGAAATGGGAAATTCCCAAGACCCCGACGGAAGTGAGGAGTTTTCTTGGTCTCGCCGGGTACTACCGACGGTTCATCCAAGATTTTTCACGAATTGCGGTACCTCTTACGAAGCTAACCAGAAAAGGGGTAAAATTCGAATGGGGAGCGGAACAAGAAAAAGCATTCGCAACACTAAAAGAGAAGTTATGTAATGCGCCGGTTCTAACTTTACCAGAGGGAACTGAAGATTTCGTGGTGTATAGTGATGCCTCGAACAGAGGGTTGGGTTGTGTACTAATGTAGCGAGGAAAAGTGATAGCATACGCTTCTCGTCAACTAAAAGAACCCGAAACTCGGTATGCAACGCACGATTTGGAATTGGCGGCAATTGTGTTTGCATTAAAAATTTGGAGGCATTACCTATATGGAACAAAGTGCACCTTGTACACGGATCATAAAAGCTTGCAATACGTATTTTCACAGAAAGATCTCAATATGATACAAAGTAGATGGCTGGAGCTAATAAATGATTATGACTGTGAAATCGCTTACCACCCTGGGAAAGCGAATGTGGTAGCAGACGCCCTAAGCAGAAAATTTCATGAAAAGAAAAGCCAAGAAAGGTTGATGAGGATCGAATTGAAATCAAGCCTAATAGAAAGCATCAAAGATGCGCAGAAACAAGTATTGGAAAAAGGTGACTTAAAGAAGGAAAAGCTAGGGAAAGATTTGGTGTTTGGGGAAAATACCCAGGGGTTGAAGACAGTCAGAAACCGCATATGGGTACCCAAAAGCAGGTGGAATCCGAAAGTTGATTCTAGAAGAATCTCATAAGTCAAAGTATTCCATTCATCCGGGAAGTACGAAAACTTATCGGGATCTCAAAGAACAATATTGGTGGCCGGGAATGAAGAAAAGAATCGTCAAGTATATTTCTAAATGTGCAACCTGTGCACAGGTGAAAGCAGAACACCAAGCCCCGTATGGAAATACTCAACCACTGCAAATTCCAGCAGGAAAATGGGAAGACATAACCATGGACTTCATATTTGGGTTGCCAAGAACTAGAAGAGGTCATAATGGTATATGGGTCATTGTTGATCGTTTAACTAAGAGTGCGATGTTTTTGGCGATTAAAGAAAACACACAATTGGAGACATTGGCGCAGCTATACAAGGATGAAGTTATAAGACTTCATGGAGCTCCCTTATCTATTGTATCTGATATAGACCCACGGTTCACCTCAAAATTGTGGGAGGCATTACAAGAACGTATGGGGACAAAAATTAAAATGAGTACAACATATCATCCCCAGACAGACGGGCAAAGTGAACGAACTATCCAAACCGTAGAAGATATGCTACGATCGTGTGCTCTGGATTTTGGTGGAAATTGGGATGAACACTTGCCATTGGTGGAATTTTCTTATAACAATAGTTATCATTCCAGTATTGGAATGCCACCATTCGAAGCTTTATATGGCAGAAAGTGTAGAACCCCTTTATGTTGGTTGGAAGCAGGGGAGACCAAAATGACTGGGCCAGAAATTGTGAGGGTAACAAACGAAAAGATCAAAGTAATTCAAGCTAATATGAAAGCTGCTCAAGATAGACAGAAGAGCTATGCAGACTTGAAGAAGAGACCCTACGATTTAAAAGAAGGTGATCTGGTGATGCTCAAAGTATCACCGTGGAAAGGTGTAGTAAGATTTGGAAAGAAGGGTAAATTGAGTCCAAGATACATTGGACCCTTCAAGATCTTGAAGAGAATTGGTGAACAAGCTTTCAAACTGCAGTTGCCGCGCGAACTGAGTGGTATACACGATACATTCCATGTGTGCTATTTGAAAAAGTACTTTGGGAAGAGTGAACTTGTTATTCCACTGGAAGACCTAAAAGTAGAGGCCCCGAATAAGCTGATAGAGGAACCAGAAGCGATGTTGGAAGTGAGAACCAAAAAGCTAAGGAATAAAGAAATCGATCTAGTTTTGGTCAAATGGAAGCACCCGTCGGGTTCAGATTTGACTTGGGAGACTTTGGTAGACATGAAGAGAAGATACCCCAATTTCACGAACTACGAGAAGATTCCGAGGACGGAATCCTCTTAAGGGGGAGAGGTTGTAAGAACCCGAGAGAAATGGTAATAAATATGTAAAATAACTATGTATTATCGTAAAGTTAAGAAAAAGGGCAAAATAGTCTTTTGCCATATTTTGGGATCTTAATGTAAAATATTTCGTGTTTGTGGCAATATTGTGAAAAATAAAACACTTATGCATTAAAAGTTTGACTTTTGTGGTCAAAACATGAAAGATGGAACTTGAGGGTAAAAATTGGAATTACTGGAAGTATAAATAGAGGGAAGCCTCTAGCTCCCTCTACTAGAATCGTGAAACAACATCAGTAGGAGAAGGAGAGCTCGAGCCTTAGGCAGTTCTGGAGAAATCAGCACAGGAAATTAAGAACCAAGTTGAAGACTTTGATTCCTAAGTCATCCAAGGTTAGAATTCGTCCTTGCAAGTTATTCAAACCATTTTTAGTGTTCTTGAGGAGATGAAAACGAAATTCAGTTGTGGTGTGGGATTGATTTCGGTTTCTAACTCCTAAAAGATGATTCCACACATCATTGGAACTCAATTCCATCTTTGAAAACCAATTAGAAGTCAAGGGATTGAGAAATTTCCTCAAGAACCCTAAAACTAAGAATTTGTGAAATTTAGATGTTTCTATGGACTAAAACCTGATGTAAACTGAAGGTTTTAGTCATAGGATGTTATATATTGATTAGGTTAAGTATTAAGAACTTAATGGACCGAAACAGGGGGCTGTAGCACAAAAATCGGGCAAAAACCCGTCTCTGCAGCACAGACACGAGTCGTGCCCTTTTTGTACATAGTATGGCACGAGTCGTGCTCCTCTGTGGAAGTCAGAATAAGTCAACTTAGATATGCACGAGTCGTGCACATTGTAGAACAAAAAGAGCACGAGTCGTGCTCTTTGCTGGGCAGCATTCTGTCCATTTTTGAGTTTTGAACTTCGCTCTAGACTTGTCCGTTGGGTCTATAAATCATACCATAGGCCTAAAATGGTGTGAAAACATGTAGAAAATTGTCGGAACAGAAATACGACCTCCCGAGGGTACTGTAGCAAAATACGTGTATCCCGGGGAAGTTAAAAATGGAAGGAAGTTAATTAATAGAGATTGTAGCCTAACTAATGAATTGTAGTTGCATACTATGGTACTTTTAAATTGTAAAGTCAGTTATTATATATGTATTGGATATAAATGTATATTTTATAAATAATAGGTGGTGGTTCCAATACGAACAACCAAGTGAAAGGAAAAGGAGTTCAAGAAGTCAAATAACTCCTAGGTGTTCCGAGGTGAGTATTATGTGGTTTTTTTGAAGTACATAGCAACCTGAATTTTATTAAAGAATGTTTTGGGAGTCTAAAGGGTTTAATGGAAAATTGAAATGATTTGACAGAAATGGAAATGATCTAATAAAAAGGAATGGTACTATGGAACCGAAATGTTTGGTGAAATTGAAAATGGAACAAGGAAATAGTAAGAATGAACGGTAATGGTAACAAGGAAAGTAATTAAGTATTTGAACCCTGTTGACAAGTTGAGAAGTATCCGGATAAAGACCACGGCCTGCTGCGGTAGGGGTGGCAATGAGACACTACTGGGATGGTACCTCCCGTCGCGAAGTAGTTGTCTTACCTTGATAGATGAATTCGTTTCATGCTATTGGGGAAGTAGCTATACGGGTGCGTCTCGTATAAAACCTACGGGTGCGCTCGTAGGGATGTACCATTGAAAAGAAATAAGGAATACCTGTGGGTGCGCTCACAGAAAAAGTAATGTTGAACGTCTAATTAATAATGATATTAATGGCAAAAATGTTTTTGGGTCTAAACCCATAATGCTCACGAGACATTATGTCTCACGTATGTTTTTTTTTCTAAATGCTATATACTCAGGTAAACAGGAAGGAGGTTAGTAGAATCGGGTGGGACCGTAGCTGCTATTGTGAAATAATGTAAAATAAGCAGGTTTGAACTATGGCTATGATATGTACTTGTGATACCCCGTTTTGTAAAAATACTTAAATGGTTTGTATAATTATAAATTTGTAATATAAGTTTGAAAAAAAAAATTTGTGTAAAAGTTGGGGTGTTACAATTATTATTATTAGATTATTAAAATTTATTATTATTATTAATTATTAATAATATTATTATTATTACATTTTTATTTTTATTTTTATTATATGATAAAAGTTCATAATTCGCCAACGTGATTTACGAAAAGTCATACGTTTAATTGGTCACATTTACGATCGGCCAATGTGATTTACAAAAATTCACGCATTTAGCCGTTTATTTATAGCGTGCATGTTTACGATTGATGTCTTTTCTTTTATTATTATTATTATTATTATTATTATTACATAAAAAAACCTTACAACTTATCAACATGGTTTACAAAAAATTACACGTTTAATCGTTAATTTTTAATTGCTCACGTTACAATTGGTCTATATGATTTACCAAAAACCTCGCGTTTAATCACACATTAAGTCGTTTATTTTTTAGTGTTCATGTTTACGATTGTTAAATAGAAATAACCATATTTCGAAATTGCAAAACAATTTTGTATGAATACTTGTTTTCAAATTGTTAACTGGTACGTTTGTGATTTATGCTTATTATTATTATTATTATTATTATTATTATTATTAATTTTAATAATATTGTTACATTGTTATTGTTATTTGAGAAATTTCCACACTTTGTCAATATTGTTTAATAAAAATCGTGTTTTTAGACGTCTATTTTTTATCGTTTACGCATACAATTGCTTAGTGTGGTTTACAAAAATTCATGCATTTAGTCGTTTATTTTTTATCGTTCACGATTGATCAATATTCTTTTACAAAAAAATCGCACGTTAAGTCGTTTATTTTTTATCGTTCGCGTGTGCGATTGTTGTATTTTCTTTTATCATTATTATAGTAATAACAATGTAGTTGACTAGTCATAAAAATCTAAAAAAGCTAAAAATGAATAACTATTTTTTCGAAATTATAAGAACAAGTTTGTAATTTTTAATAAATTCAACCAGATTTACAAGAATTATTAATGTACTTCCAAGATTACTAAATCATTTTTTTGTGATAATGTCGGACATTGATATTCTAATTACTAACTAGTACACTGAATTTAGTAAATAATTTATTTTGTTTATTTTATTTATTGTATTAATATCTTTTAAATAATAAATTAGCAATAAGAGAAAATTGCAAAAATGGTCCCTATGGTTTGCTGTTTTTTGAGGTTTTAATCCAAACCTTTACAAATTTGTATGGATAGTCTTTTTTCAATGGTTTCTTTGTGGACTTGGTCCCTAACCAAATTGAAATATCTTTTTTACCCTTTTAATTTTTGTTTTCTATTAATTTTACCTATTTACATAATTTCAATATTAAAAAAATTAAAAAACCACTCGACCCCTCCCCTTCTATCTCTCACACTCTCTCATCTATCTCTCTCTTATCCGACCCACCACTCTCCTCTCTCTCTTCTCTTTCTTCTCCGATGAGCATCTCGTTTCCGACAACCAGACCTCCGAGTGAGGTAAGGACGACTTCAAGCTCCACACCAACGAATCCAACTATCTCGGTAACACTGTTTCTCAAGCTTTCCTTATCCCTTTCTCGGTTCCTTCTCCCTTTCTCGGTTCCTTCTCCCTTTCTCGTTTCCTTCTCCATTTCTCGTTTCCAGAGCCCTAATTGATCGTCCCCACCCTCTTGGTTGGAGAACGTCTGATTGTAAGCTTCGTTTACATTCAAATTCTGATTGTGTGGTTCATTGTGTCTTGATTAAGTCTATAACATCGAGGATTTAAACTGATTGGAGTTCAAAGCGGTGGCGGCATCGAATTGTGGTTTTTTTGGAACCAATTGTCAATCACCGCACCTCATCGAAGATGAGTTAGTGTGTGTGTGTTCATCGATTGATGCCTTGTATATCTGAATAACTTCACTAAATGATGCCTTATACATTGAATTCCAAACCAGGATCCACAAAGATTGTGTGTGTTTTCATCGATTTGCAGATTTAGAGAAGGATGTGGGGGTGAGACGGTGGTCACAATTAATCGCAGCCCCTGTTTCTTCATCTCTATTTCCAGATAAGATTCAAATCGACCATCGCCTTCAAATCAACCATCGTCATCGCCATCGCCTTCACTGAAAATCAAGTTCAACCTTCAAATCTGAACTCAAGTTCAACCTTCAAATCGACCATCGCCTTCACTGAAAATCGTATTCCAGTTTGAGAATTTGAGTTCAACATTTGGATACCCTTCTGTGGTTCCGCCTACCGGTCTGCCCTTCGTCTTTATCAAACATCACTTCACCATACCCATCGACTTTGTTAATCTCCTAATTGCAATTGGTATGTTCCAGCTCAGAAGCGCCTACGAATGGGTTATCAGCAAGAATTTCAACGAATACAATATCCAAAGACGAATCTCGGAATCCGGCCTTGAAGACGTGGGACTGGTGGTGGGATTTTGGGGACAATCGGGTTTCACAGTAAGAAGGATGAAGACGATAGAGATAAAGAGAGAGGGGGTGTTGTGTGTGTGTTTGTATGTGTGTTAATGTGAGTGAGAGAATGAGTGGGATCGGATTGGTGGGGGTTTGAGAATTTAATTTGGTTTTTTATTTATTAAAGTTGATTACTAATTAAAAGTAATAGAAAAAAGAAATTAAAATGGTAAAATAGACTTTTCAACTTGAACATGGACCAATTACACAAAGAAACCTCTGAAAAATGATCATTCATACAAAAACGCAAATGTTTAAACTTGAACCACAAAAAAAAAAAAACCACATGGACCATTTTTGCAGTTTTCTCTAACAATAATAATAATAACACTATTAATAATAGTAATAACAATAATAATAATAATAATCTAAATAATATTAAAAAAATAAAAAATAAACAAAAAAATGACAACAAAATAATGAAATAAATAAATAAAAACAAAAACAAAAACAACAAAATAACGGAAGAAAAAAAAAAAGGATACGTCAAGTCATTAGAAGAGATGCGTAAAGAAAATCCTTTTTTTATTAAAATAGTACAAAAATGACCAAAATAAAATATAATCATATAAGAAAATGATCTAACGATTTAAACAAATTAGCTATAAACTTTGCAATATATCCAATGCGAATTGAAATATATTTTTGAATGGTGCCTGCCATAAACAATTTCTTTATATAGTCGAATATATATTTCTTGCAAGACTTATTATGAAATAAATTCATATACTAAAAAATATATATCTTTTTCTAAGTATTGTTCTTTTACTTTTTAAAGATTGTATAATAAAAGTATAAAACTATTCAAAGTCGATTTCCAGTTGCAATGGAATCCATTATACAACCAGTAATTGTTTTACTTAAAAGGGTAAAAAAAAAATGTTAACACTTTTTTTGATCAAGGTATTTTAATATTTTGGTGATTATCCCTTTTATTATTTGTAAACTTAATATATATCATCTTACTTAATAATAATAACTTGTTCGAAAAATAACTTATAATGAATAACAATAATTGAGTGGAAACAAAAAGTAAAAAAACCCACATCCATTAAATACAACAAAAATAATACACTTCAACAAAATCTACAAGTAAATCTCTATGTACTTACGCTAATGCTGAACGTACAAGAGCTGTAAAGCATGCCGCCATTTCGTCTATGTTATTGGACATACATCCGACCCGTAACTACCTCTTATCGGATCAAATCGGGTCAACGAATTCACCCCTCGAAACATACTTCCTACCGCCATACAATCCGCCGATCGCCGCCGCCCTCTCGATTCACCACCACTAACCTTATACTCACCTCCGGCGACTCTTACCGCTTTATGATCCGTACAACTAGAGATAATACCAGGCCGTTTCTTTTGCTCGTCTTTGTTATCCATAAACCGACCCTTCTGGCCGGAATTTCTCCAGCCACCGCCGCCTGTTCTTACCTCCTCGTAATCGGAAGCCACCGAGAAATCAGCGGCACTCGCCGTTACGACGCTCCACTGGATGCTGACCTCGCTAGGAGCGTAACAATCTGATTCCGACGCCCGGTGAGGTATAAACGAACTGTTCCCGTTCGTCGAAAAACTCTCGATCTCAAACAAATCGGAGCTGGAATCACTATCGACGTCGTGGTTGTACATTCCGCTTGACGGGAGGTACATTTCGTCTTCCGTTGGAATCTCCACATCCCAATCATTCAACAAGCTTAGTTTCCTTCCGAGGGTTAAACGGCCGCCATTGTTATCGCCTTGAGTTTTACCCGCCAAATTTCCAGATTTCGAATTCGAACTCGAATTTGAATTATGATCGGTCGAATTCAATACAGGGAAGCTAAAATAATCATTCCGGGTGTTCTTCTCCGTCAATTTACTCGACAAAGAATCAGTTTTCTTGTTTGAGATCTCGTTCGCCCGGATGAATCTTTTCTCACTGATTTGAGTCGATTTTTTGTCAATACAGTTGCAACCAAAGCTAGCAAGAAAAACCCTGGTTTTGCTTCCTTTGTCGCTCTTCACAGGCGCCTGTTTCATACGAGGCAACAATCCACTGCGACTATTGCAGCTGGCATTTGATCGAGCACTTGTTGTGTGCATGTTTATTCGATCGGCTCTTTGTTTTGCACTTAAACCATGATCAAATTCTTCAAAATTCACGTTCTCATGATACATCGTGCTTGCAGTATTTGGAATATCAAGGAATCTCCGATCATTCTTATTCTTCCCATCTTCAATCTCTCCTTTAAAGTACTTTTCCGCACCAAAAACGTCAATTTCTTCGTCTTCTGATTTCTTACGAAGTGGGAAAAGATGATCCTTTGGGCTATCTGACGCTTGATTAGTGAGCCTTCGAATCATGTTTTCTTCAGCTTTATTCAAGTAAGATGAGAAAGAAGCATCTCGAAAGCTATTTTGCGTTTGGATTGTTAGATTAGTTTCAAAAGATGAAGCCGAATCATAGATTTCCATGGAGATTGTTTCAGATTTGACAAGAATATTGCAGAAAGATACAAGATTTTGTGTGGGGATTGAAGAATTTAAAAAAATTGAAATACAGAAAGTGATCTTGAAGGAGTTTGATAAGAAGAAGAGGGAGACGATGAGCAACTTGGCCAAATGACAACCATTTGTAGGTGGAGGGAGTTATTATGAGAAAGATGAGTAAGGTCCACATGCATATGTTCATTTCATAACTCTAAACTGGTCAAGTGAATTTGTCATTTATGAATCTTGATTTTCATTTGCTTTTTCCAACCATTGTATGCGTTACTTTTTTTTGTCTTTTAGGTTAAAAACGTACTGACATGTGACCACAATTTGACCTAGGAATAAGTACAATGATCAATGGGACCGAACCGAACTGAACCCAAACCGGAATACAGATCAATAGGGCCCGAGCCGAACCGAAATACACATTATATTGTAATCTTGAATGTCATTGATGTTGTAATGTTGAATACCTAATATTGAATGCCATTGATGTTGTAATCTTTAATGTGATTAATGTTGTAATGTTGAATACCCATGTTGTAATATTTTGATGTTCTAATGTTTTAACTTTTTGATGTTGTAATATTGTTGAATGTCATTGATGTTGTAATGTTTTAACTTTTTTATGTTGTATTGTTGAATGTCATCGATATTATAGTGTTGAATTCTAATTGTTTTTTTTATATTTAGGAGGATGATATATTTGTTGAATCTGCACCCACCCATGTTAATGTTGACGATGATTCCGATAAGGAAAAAGAAGATAATGTGTCAAAGTCAAACAAAAGAAAATGGGAACGAAGAGTAAGCAAAAAGAGATTGTATTGTTGGGGAACTTTCAAGATCATTTGGATAGAATATGTTGATGGAGTGAAAAATAAGAATGCTAAATGTAAGTTTTGTTCAACTATTCTTAAAGTTGATATATCATGAAACGACACTTCTAGTTCAAATAAACATGACGCTAGGTGTAAAATTAATCCAAAATTCGTGAATAACCAAAGCCCTTTGTAATTTAAGAAAGAACATTGTAGGAAGGATAGTGTCACAACTTGGAAGCATAATGACCTTAGGTTGATTAAAAAAGCTTTAGTAAACATCTTTGTTGTATGCGAGCTACTATTTAAATATATAGAAAATGAACCCTTTATTGAGTATATAAGCACACTTAATGAGAGGGTTATTTTGCCATCTAAGCATAAGCTTAGTCGGGATGATGAAAAGCATTATATTGAAGAAAGAAAAAATTACTTGCTTGCTCAAGTAATCCAAGTAAGAAAAAATTACTTGCTTGCTCAAGTAATCCAAGTAAGACAGTACATTTGTACATGCATTTGGACGTCCTCATGTCAAATAGTCAATTTTATGGTTGTAACACCATACATTTGAATACATGTACCTCGTGGTGTTGGTGACATGCTTTATATACTTTAGATTCAATTATCATGACAGCGGAAACAATCAAATTAATTTAACGGAAGCATCAATTACTAAAACCTACAAGGATCCTACCTGCACTTACAGTCAGTAATACATTTCATTCTTTATTCTTCAAACACTATTTCCAACAATCTTCGCATAAGGAAAATTGAAAAACATTGATAGTGGTCAAGATTGACATAGAATAGGTTTATGATTCCCATAATTGGTATTACTTGGAAGATGTTCTAAAAGCCACTAGGTTTGTATTAACTGAAGAAAGTAGATAATATGATGCCTCACCTCTTTTAAGGCTTATGTGTTAATTAACGGCTCTCCTACAAAAGAATTTGCAATATAATGGGGTCTTAAATAAGGAGACCCACTCTCCCATTTTCTCTTTATAATAGTCACGCAGGGGGTGATTTTTGTGATGAAAAGAAACGTCTTGCAGGGTTTGTTTGAATTGAAAATGGTGGAAGACAAGAATGTAAGAATCTCTTATCTGCTCTATGCAGGCGATGCTACTTTTCATGGTGATTGCTTGACTAATGATCCCTAAAATCCAATTCAGATTCTTTGTCTTTTATTTTATTTCAGGATTAAAAATCAACCTCGCTAAAAGTAATATCTTTAGTGTGAGTGTTATGATTTAAGGAGGTAGCATATCCAATGCATACAACTCTCTAAGAGTTGTGTGAATTTTCGTGTAAGCATTCCCATCCATACAATTTCCCTCTAATACATACAACTCTCATACCACTTTATAGGGGACCACTTTTCATATCTTAATCAATATATATATATATATATATATATATATATATATATATATATATATATATATATATATATATATATATATATATATATATATATATATATATATATATATATATATATATATATATATATATATATATATATATATATATAGAGGGTTAGGTTCTATTGAGAACTCAAATATTCATGAGATCTTGAGAACTCAATGTCATCCATTAGATCCTTATCCAAATCAAAAAGGGCTTGATCGTCATTTTATAAATCTAATTTAATTTTGATTTTTTTTATATTTGGCAACAGAATATCAATTCCTAAAAATAAGCACAATCAATTTCAAATTTCAAATTTAAAAAATTTATGATTTTCGTTTTTTTAAATATGAGAATTTTTGAAATTTGAAAAAAACATAAAAATTCTGAATTTTTTTTTAAAAACAAATTTTCGAAATTAAAAAAAAGCATATTAGTGTATTTGCATTTGTATATATGCATACTCGCAGATGCATATATGCATATTTTCACAATTCATATATACGTATTCGTATTTTTAATATCTAAATGTAAAAAATGAATAACGCATTTTATTATAAACAATAATATACAAATATTTTTAACGATACATACATAAAATTTAAAAAGTACAACGAAAAATAATGAACGTTACATACAAAAAATATAAAAAATAAAACGAAAATTCATGATGTCTTCATTCCTCAAATTTTCAATTTTCATTTCTTCAATTTGCTCGATAACTTCTCCAAAATCTGAAATAACATTAATAAAAATTAATATACATGTATATTCAAAATCATTAAAATAAATACATACATGCATATACGCATATGAACAAATTCATATATATTTTATCATATATAAGCATATATGCATATGTGCACATACACATTTATATGCATATAAACACCTATGCACATATGCACATGTGCACATATGCACACATATGTACACACACATTTTTGCACATGTAATCACATATGCACACATGTGTACACACATGTTTTTATACATATATACATGCACCTGCATGAATTCACATTCAAAGGAATATATGCACAAACATGGAAGTATTGGGTTTGTCATATGCATTTATAAAATATGCACATGTAATCACATATGTTCATATCCACATATGTGCATATGTATATGTGCACATATGCACATATGTGCATGTGTATATTCGTGCATATGTGCATAGGTACATGTATACATATGTGCATTTATACATATGTACATACGTATTTAATAACATATATACACAAAGTTGTACATCAGAAACGGTAAAAAACTAGTACATGTTGTACATCAGAAACGGTAAAAAACTAGTACATATGTATATATGCACATATGGAAACTAGTCACTAATGTACATATGCACATACGTGCATGTGTATATGTTCACAAATCTGCATGTGTACATCCATGCCCAAAATCACCAATCAGCACATTCAATTAAAAGCAATCGATGTAACAGAAAATTTTCGTTAGTAAGTTAAAACCAATCGATGTAACAGAAAAATCCCGTTTATAATTGTCGCGATCCTAGTCGTAAGAAATTCAATAATTGAAGACATTTAAATAAAAGGATTATAAGCCAAATTATGATTCACAATTTCAAGGTTACCACCGAATACATTCAAATAAAAGAATTATAGACCAATTTAAAGTTCATTGCAACCATAAAAACTTTTAGAGAATAAATGAGAAAAAATGAGAAACAAAGGAAACTTTACCATGTATTATTTTACCTCAATATAACCAAGATTTCTTCCATAATTAAAGAAGTGTATTCCTCTGCTTGTTCTTTCAACTTTGAGAATCTGTTTCCAGCGGCACTAAGCACTAACAGCTACATACAATGTAAAATGACCCATTTTAAATAGAGGAATCTCAAATTCTTCAGTAATTTTTTTCAATAATGACAAATTAAATGAATTTTATGTATCAAATAATACCTTCTGTATCTGATCTCGTGTGATCCTTCCTTCTAGAGTGCCTCGATGCATCAGTTCATGAAAATTGCTTTGTTGGACCTTTTAAACACGAACAATTTTACCTTCATGAAATAAGTGGTATTAGACGGAAAATCGAGAAGAGGGTGACTCACCGATTTCGTTTGTCGGATCGATCTAGGTCTTCGGTTGCAGGAAGCAGCGTTTACGGATTAAATGGAGATTGTTGTGCTGCTGATCTCTGTGTTGGAGAGGAACGTTCACGGGCGGGAGGAAGGGTGAGTCGGGATGCCGATCTCTTTTCAAATGCACCGATCTTCCTGGAAAAAAGCATATAAAAATGGTCGATGCATACTATAGCGGAGGAGGAGGAGTGTGGCGGGATGCAGACCATTAGCCGACGCCGAGTGTATTTTCCGGAGAGCAGCGGCGCATTTGGAGCGGAAGCTGTTAAGATGGGATCAAGGGGAAGGAGAAGACTTGGTTAGTCGCCGATGGAAAGGGAAGCATGCGAGAATTTTGTGAGAGAGAGAATAATCGGTTTCATATAAATTATTTACCATTAATTAATTCCTAATTTTAAGGGATTAACTTTTATGGATCTTTTGTGATTCCTATAATGCCCTTGACTGATTTTTGTAAATACCAAAAATATCATTGAATTTGCTTTTAATTACAAGATTGCCACCTTTCATCACAACCTTCCAATTTTTTGATCTTGTGGTCCAGATTTGGTTCTCAAGATCTCATGAAAATATGAGTTCTCAATAGAACCTAACTCTATATATATATATATATATATATATATATATATATATATATATATATATATATATATATATATATATATATATATATATATATATATATATATATATATATATATATATATATATCCCGTTCCGGTGAGGACTCTTTTTTCGGTGAGGACTCGTAAGGACACCTTAAAAAAATTTAAAAAAAATTTAAAAAAAATACAAATCATAAAATCAAGAATAGTACTATATCATGATCCAAAAAAATTTGGAAAAAAAAATTTGGATCATGGAGAAACAGTAATGATACACAAAAATTTTTATTTTGTGGATCATTGTTTCATTATAAAAAAAAATAATGATCCACAAGTTTTTTTTCGAATTTTTTTTTTCTCCAACATAGTACTATGATCCATTTTATTACTTATATTTTTGTTTTATTTTTTTTCAATTTTTTTAAGGTGTCCTCACGAGTCCTCACTTTAAGAAGTGTCCTCACCGGATCGCTTATCTATATATATATATATATATATATATATATATATATATATATATATATATATATATATATATATATATATATATATATATATATATATATATATATAGTTAGGTTCTATTGAGAACTCATATTTTCAGAATTTTTATGTTTTTTTCAAATTTCAAAAATTCTCATATTTAAAAAAACGAAAATCATAAATTTTTTAAATTTGAAATTTGAAATTGATTGTGCTTATTTTTAGGAATTAATATTCTGTTGCCAAATATAAAAAAAATCAAAATTAAATTAGATTTATAAAATGACGATCAAGCCCTTTTTGATTTGGATAAGGATCTAATGGATGACATTGAGTTCTCAAGATCTCATGAATATTTGAGTTCTCAATAGAACCTAACCCTATATATATATATATTCATAAAAGATGGGGCCCACTTTTAACCATACAACCATTTTATACGGATACAACTCCAAACCCCATACCACTCCACCTCATCACCCTCCCATGCATACGACTCTTTTACCACTCCACATCACCCCATACAGCTCTTATACAACCCCTATTGTGGATGCCTTTAGGTTATGGGGTGTGCAAGACTCACATGACCTCCCAAGACCCACGCCATGTCAGCGTCATGTCACCAGAACTCCAAGACATCCACCATGGGGTGTGCAAGACTCCCACGACTTCCGTTTTTTTTCCACGTCATATTTATATTTTACGTTTTTTTAATTAAATCAAACATTAAAAATTAATTAAAACCGACAATATTCAAATTAAAAATAAAAGACATTACATAAAAATAAAAATAAAAAACGACATTGCATGAAATTTAAAAAAACGACATTTCCTAAATTTAAAAAAAAAACTACTTCTTTAAATATTTGTTGCATGCTTTTTCCATCATCAATCAGATAGCTTCGAGGTCGTCTTCGGTCCCGGATCGGCTCAACAACACATAATCCAACCGCGATTCTTGAATTTCGTTGTGACGGTTGAATTGTTCAACGAGACGGTCGACCTTCTAGACGACATCGTCTTTCGAAGACGAGCCGGAGGCCGCTTGTTTTGCTCGGTCACGGCCGATCGGGCGCCTAGGCGGAGGCATTTCAGTTGCGGCTCGTTGTCGTCTTCGAGATTGATCGGGTCGCGAGCATCGGAAAGGTCGTCATCCGGGTCCTCCCACGTTTGGAACCCGAGCTCGAGCGAGGGGAATCGGGAGTTAGAAGCCATTTTGGACCGGTACGCATCAACTCCCAACATTTCAAATGCTTAAACGCTTTTCCAACTAACCGAGCGTATTGCTCCATTGCCGTTTTGAAAAGCCCGAAATCGTTTTCGCCACTTCGACGCATGTTGACCAAGTTATTGAAAATTCCGTTGAACTTGGTACATTCGCGACAAAGTTTCCGCCACTTCCCCGTAATACCGTCATTGTTACGGTAAGCCCCACGACCCACCGCCGCGTGATAGTGGTCTAAAATGCGTTCTCACAACCCTTTCGAACTTTGGCTATTTCCTTTTGACGAATCCGAGGAAATAGCGAGCCACGACTTGACCAATTCAACCTCTTCCTCGGGCGTCCACGGAACCTTCGTCTCTTGCGCGTTTCGTGTTTTGTTACGCGAACTATTATTTTTCTTTTTCTTTTTTGAGGAAGACGCGGGCGCTTGGGTTTCCATCACGACCTCTTCGGGTGATGCTTGTGGCGGTGGTGATGCAATCGGTGGCGATTGTGATAGAAACGGTTGAGGAAAAGGTGCGTATGGGTAAGGTTGATGCGGGTATTGATATTGGTTCGGTGGTGGATATGGAAAGGGGTATTGCGGTTGTTGAGACGAACCCGAAAGCATACTCGTAAAAGTGCAATTCGGCGAAAAATTGAAATTGTATTCGCCACGGGGCGTGTTTGGGTTTGACGGGGGGCGGGGGGGTGTTCGGATCGTTCTCCATATTTTTTGCAGGTGAAAATATGTGTGTTTGTATGTGTGTAAAAGAGAAGATGATTTTGTGTGTATGTAAAAATGAGATGTAGTATATATATATATATATATATATATATATATATATATATATATATATATATATATATATATATATATATATATATATATATATATATATATATATATATATATATATATATATTGTAAAAAAATTGTTTTTTTTTACCAACGGTTATAACCACAACAGCTAAAATTTTGAAATGGTGGCAGTCTTCACGCGTGCTCTCGAGAGTTACCACTGGACGCAGCCAGTCAAGAACACCGAGGGGGGGGGGGGGGTTTGCCGCGTCCTCCGTGATGAGATGGCAGCACGCGGGGTGCTGGCGTCCGGCACACCTTGCAGTCTTAGGAGATAGCCTTTTTGATGAACTTCACTGGAGAAAGATTTACTATTGTATGGTCCCCCTATAGCCTTAGACATGTCAAAGTTTGATAGGTGGAAAACACGCTTGTTTAGATTTTTAACAAATTATCTACGTTGAAAGAAATTAGGAAAATGCATTATCTATTAGGGTTTTTCCAACTCTTTTGCAAGTTGTTCTTGGAAGTCTTGGTATGTTCTTTTTTTTTTTTTCTATTTTTCTAGCCCCTATATTGGTTTTAAATTTTCGTGAACCATATGTGGCCATTTCTTGTATGGGAGGCGATATCAAAAAAATGCATAGCTAGTTAGATAGAATGAAAAAAAAGTTATGGCATCTATAGGAGAAGGTGGGCTAATGATGGGCAATCTATTTGACTTTAACATGACTTTACTTGATAATTGATGTTGAAGGTTCTTAAATGAGCCAAACGATCTATGGGTGAAGGTTACTTCAGTTCTTCATTTGTAGTTCGCGATTTTAGAAGTAAACACCTAGGAGTTCGGAAAAATATTGCTTTTTTGGGTAAAGAGGACGGTACCTCTGACAAATTTTATTAATAAAAAGAATAAATACAATTGAAGGCTGGGGACTCCCACCTAAGGCTGGGAAAAACATTGCTAAGTCTTTGAGAATTCTACAATTAACCAATATCAATTTGGAAGCTTTGTCGAGACAATGAGAGTACTTCTTTTTGGAATGATCTTTTGTTGTTGAATTTTAAGTTTTCTCAAAAATTTGATCATTTGTATGTATTGGAGTTAGAAAGGGATTGAAAGATCATCAATCAGTTAAAAAATGGTGTTTGGTTTGCTGCATAGCTAACTTAAGGATTTGGGAGCACTTTTGGCTAATGTTTCTAGCTCAAATGAAGATGACATGTGGTTGTGTGACTTAGATGATTCAAGTCATTTTTCTATCTCTTCAACTAGGAAGCTTATTTTTTTTTTAGAACAGTAGCCAATATATAAAATTCAAAAAACGCAGCTAGCAAGAAGTTAGACAAAAGTACATCGAAACAATTACATAAAAGAAATAGCTAAATTGGGATCTACAAGCCAAGCATCCCATCTAAGACACAACTTTTTGCAACGACTCTTAATCCACAAGAACGAGTAAGAAACAACATTATCCCAGCACATGCACTTCTTAGGCTTTTCAGAAGAAAAAATAGAAGCATTCCTGAAGTTCCACACACACCACCAAACTGTCATAAAAACCACTTGAAGACAATTTTTCCTATGTTTCAGCATGCAAAGATTGTCAAACCAAAAGGACCAATCTGCGTAATTCGCAACCAAAGGAATATTTATCCCCCACCACTTAGCAACACCCGTAACAAGATCTTTCACAAAAGAACATCCAAAGAAGAGATGGTCATTCGATTCACCACCTTTCTCACACACAACACAAGCAATGGACTGGATATCAAACCCTCTTCTCGCCAAATTCCATCTAATAGGAAGCCCATTAACCGCTATCTTCCAAGCTAGCACATTCAGCTTAATCGGAGCAAGAGAACACCATTTAACCACCGAAACCCCACTCGGAAGACATACGTCATCAATAGCTTCCCTAGCCGACGCCACCGAAAAACATCCCGTCCCATCCTTCGTCCACCTCCATCTATCTTGCGAATTACTAAGCACCACTTGGTTTACAACATCAACGAGGTGACTCCATTGCAAAGCCTCAAGACCCCCCCCCCCCCCCCTAGGAAGTCTTCGAAAAGTGGTAACCCATCCGTCTTGCGCTAACTTGTCGCACACCGTAACCTCCTTGCAATCTTCCAAAGCAAAAATTCTGTTGAATCTAACTTGAAAAGGAACATCCCCACACCAAGTATCCGTCCAAAACTTAGTATGCTTACCATTACCCACCCTAATAGCACAGTATTGAAGGAGATCTACTCCTTTTTTCCTCAAATCTTCAACCGCACAAATTAAGTATTTCCAAATCGAATTATGCGAAGATCTAGGCAAATTAACTCCAATTCTAGAACCATGAATCGCAGAAATTACCTTTGCCCACAAACATTGATAATCAACTAGGAAGCTTATTGACATAAGGATGTTGGATAATGATGGCTCTCTTACTCGTTGGAAATTTTGAAGCCTATCAAAGTTATTGTTTTGTTTTAGTGGGCCATTCTTAATCTGATATCTACTAGGGGTGTGGATATCGATCTAGTTATTTGTTCTCATTTTAATTGTTCAAATGAGAACATTGATAATCTCTTTGCAACTTGTGATGTAGAGTCTTCTCTGTGTAGGCTCATTACTCATTAATAGGATATACAAATAGCATCTTAAGTAATCGTATATTGACTCATTTTACCCCCATTTTTTTTTAAATCGTAATATGTCGCATCCTTATTTTTTTTGTTTAGTTAATATTGTTCATTAAATATTCATAAGAAACTGAATATATTCTAAACAAAATACTCGCAAAAAAACTCTTTACAAAACGATTGAGTTGATACTAATATTGAATATTACACAAAATATTAATATATTTATAAAAAACGAGCAATCATTAAATGACTGGAGCATCCTTGATCATTTATAACCTCTAAAAAACTAAATTTTAATTTTAATAATTGTTTTTAATTCGTATTTAATATGTTGATTGGTTATAAAATTAGAAAAATCGACAAAAATATTTGTACGTCAATTTTTGAAACAAATTGGCCGCTTATAACTTATGGTAACACTAAAACAATTACAAATTGAGAAAATGACTAAAATAGCCTAATCCCTTAGGAGTTTGCCTCAAAATAGCCAAAAAATCGGGTCCTGCCTCGAAATAGCCTACGAAAACGCAGGCCACAAAGGGCGGCTGCGTTTTCGTCCCCTCTAGCTGCGTTTTAGCCTTCGACGCAGCCATAAGCTGCGTTTTCGTGGCTATTGGCTGCGTTTTGGTCCTTTTGGCTGCGTTTTGCTTGGTTAGACCGGGTTTATAAACCCAAAAAAAAAAAAAAAAAATTTTTTTCGATCCCGTAAACGACAAACGCTCTGAAATGGCTTCGCAAGATTTTTCCTCGTGGAAACAGGTACGTGTCAAATTTCATGTTCATTATTTGTATTAGTTATCGATTTAGTTGTTAGATTATTTGATTGTACAAAATATTATGCACAATGTACAAGTATTCAATGCACAAAAAACTGGGTTTATGAGTTTAGGGGAGGAAAACGCAGGCAATGGGGAGGAAAACGCAGGCTTTGGGGAGGAAAACGCAGATAAAGGGCTTATCTGCGCAATCCTCTGAGGTTTACTCAGAGGAAAACGCAGCTAAGGGCCTTTATCTGCGTTTTCCTCTGAGGAAAACGCAGAAATTGCCCTTAGCTGCGTTTTCCTCTGGCAAACCCCAGAGGATTGCGCAGATAAGCCCAAAACCTGCGTTTTCCTCCCCAAAGACTGCGTTTTCCTCCCCATGGCCTGCGTTTTCCCTCTGGTAGCTGCTTTGGTGTCGTTTTTTTTCCGACATTTACACTAACGTTGTTTTTACCGACATTTACAGCATGCTGATAAGACAACGCCACCGGTAATTAATTTGAAAGGCACGGGAAATAAGATACGGGAGGTGGTAGATCGTCTAACACCACCGCAACGGGCCATATTCGCTACCACCGTATTCGCGCCTCATGGCGATGCTCCTGTTGCGAAAGGGGACCCGTTACTGTGCAGTTATCTGTTCATGCACGAGATCCGGCCCCAAAACG